>OX578133.1:162713217-163313217 GCA_951213105.1 Amaurobius ferox
GAATAAAATATCCTGATCCCGTTTGTATATACTAAATGAACACTAAAATTGTATTATAAGATACACCCGTTCTACTCTTTTTCAGCTTCAACAATCGACTAAATGAATTTATTGGATAAACACAATATATTAGCTATGCACAATATATGAGTTTATTAGCTAAACACAATATATGAGCTTGAAACCTGTTTGCTAAAATAAATGAAAGTGATGTACGCAGTCCGCAATTTATATAATTAAAAGAACAATCAAACCGTTCATTTAAAAAATATATTTTTACATCAATGTATTTATTATTCAAATAGAAAAAATAATAATAAATATTAACAACAAATTTAATTTCATTCCGTTGCCGAGCAACATGATATAAGATAAAATCTTTCTCATAAAATGCGAAATTAAATAGCAATTTTGATTTTTTTATACTTTTCATCGTTGAGTAAAAATTGTGAAAGTTAAACCATGGAGGTAAATTTTCCCATTTAAATTCATGTTTCAAACAATACATGATTTCCGATGGTGACTAATTAATGCAAAAATCCTGCACCAAACTCGGAAATAAAGTTTTATTTCATTTCGACGTTTTAAACAAACGATTTTCATTCTTTCCGTTTGGAAAAACCACGGAGTTGGAGAGTAGAACTTCTAGGAAAAAGTTCCGTTTTTCATTAATATCTCGATAACCCCTGGTCTTAAAAACTCGAAACTTGGACTACACATTTATGGGGGACTATTTCAAGGCTATCCACAAAATTTCATTAAATTCGGTTCAGTCATTTTTCCGTGATGATGAGACAAACGAAAATTTCGTTTTTTACTAATATCTCGAGAACCACTGGTCGTAGAAACTCAAAACACGGACTAAATTTTAAGTGGGGCTATTTCTAGGCTACCCACCAAATTTCATCAAATTCGGTTCAGTCGTTCTCCTGTGATGATGGGACAGACAGACAGACAGACAGATTTTCAATTTTATTTATATAGATTTCATTTATATAGATTTCTTGTGTCATCTAATAAAGTAGATTTTTGATAACGTAATACGTCTCTTTCCTGGACTATTTCCACCAATATTACATATATATATATATATATATATATATAAACAGAAAGCTATTTTTGAGCGTTTTTTGATACATAATTTTTATTTCTTTTTATGAAAAATCTTACAGCTCTGATGCATTTAAACTTGCATATTTCACCCTTTTAGATAGAAATAATGATTTTTACCTACCTTTCCGTGGTCCTTAAAATTTATATTTTGAATGAGTATAAAACTCTCTATTTGTAGATTTTTTTTCTAAGACTTTTTATTCCCAGTTTTATTATGATCAAAACATACTGGATACCTCAAATTCTAACCTTCTTCGCTGCTGTCCATAGCATTTTTAGACTATAATTTTCTGCAAAACCTCCATTATTGAGTTGGACTAATCTGCAGATCGTGTAGATTAAGGTTTGCAGCTTAATCAGTGATCAGTATGAGGTTCACAACAATTCGTTGACATTTTATCGGACATTCGAATTTGAAGACATTCTTGAATAAATAAATAACATATATTTTATGATCTTTCCATTACTTTAAATACCAATATATCACAGATAAAATATACTAAATTCAATAAAATCTACCCAGTTACTTCCGACCACGCTAAAACTCGCTTCAAAACTAGAATTATAATGTTTTGCGAATTCGAAAACTATTCCATTAAGTAGTCTGCATCCTTACTTTTAAAGCAAAATTTGAAAATTTAAACTACTTCCAAAAGTATAGTCCATTTATATGTCTTGAACTTTAAAAAATATCTAAATTGTCTAAGATAATTTCTGTGTAGCAGCTTAATCAATAAGTCTTTAAAAGGAAATTCGCATATCGATTGAATTTAAATCCTAAATCGGATGCATTTTTAAACCTTTCAAATACAATAAATGGAAAAACATGTCTGAAAATGCGCCTACCTTCTTTTGTTGTCTTATTAAATTCTTTCGATCTTCTGACTTATACCAAACGTGCATTATTTAGTGCACAGCAATTTTAAAATAATATCTCTGCCACGCTGAATGATTACTAGATCGACTTGAAAGGGTTGCACTGTACATAAGTTACGTTAAGATAGTGCCAAAGATTTTTGTCTGTCGCCAAAGTCACTTTACTTATAATATACATTTATTCGATGTTTATTTATTTATTTTGACAATATATGTTGTGCAGAATATTTTAAAAAGGAAATTGATATATAAAACAAGAAAGATAAATCATGCTTAAAGCATTGATTATGAAACACTTTCCAACTTCAATGCAATTTTATTTAAACATGTCTAAAATGCAATACATTCCTCGGTAATATTTTAAAACTTATCACAATACTACATTAATTTATTATATTTGAAACCTTAAACCTTCATCGAAAAAAATTAACTTCATTCAAATGACGGCATTAAAATATAAATTGCCTGGTTTAAACATCTCTAAAATGTGATACATTCCTCGGTAATAATTTTAGAATTATCATAATACTACGATAATTTATTATATTTGAAAACTTCATCGAAAACAACTGAAATTCATTCAAATGACGTCATAGAAAAAATAACACGCCTGGCTCTCTCTATAAAAGCAACATTTCATTCATAAATAATTCCCCCATTCATGTCATTCATCACAATACTATAATAATTTATATTATTTAAAAATTAAGACCATGGAGCTACAAGTAAGTAAAACTCTATGCGTAAAGCTTCATCGAAAATTATCGTCCTTCTCTTTCTAAAATCAATGAATATTTCATTCATATCAGCCATGCAGACTCCATGGACTAAATGATTTTGTGTTAAAGAATTACAGCGATTCTAATACAACTCATTCTACATATTTTGCTGTTTACATTTTACATAGGTGAAAAATAGGCTTAATAGTAGAAATAATCAAATTTGCATGAGCATTTAAACTGAAATATATTGTCATTGCGTTGTTAAAGTATGTAGATGCACAGAATTTAGGCCAAAATAAAGTAGTTTTAGGATGGATACAACACTCAATATGAATTAGAAAGAACTTTAAAAATCACGATTTTGAGACAAGATGGATGCCATATATCATTTTGAAGTGGGTCATGTGATCGTTTCATATCATGGACACGTGATCGCTTCATATAAGAGGTGTTATTATTATTTTAATTTTTATTTTAAAAACTACTGAATATATTTCGCTGAATTTTTTTTTATATATTTTATGGAACAATTTGAATACTGCCTAAAATTTTCGAAGCAATTTGTGAATTTTAAATCCGCTTAAAAAATGCTTGAAAAATTAGGTCCCATAGGGCTCAATGTATTCCATTTTTTCAACCCGGGTTCAATCCAAAACTAATTGGGTGATATTATTCATTTATATTCCCATAGGTCCTATAGACCGTCTGAACAACATACTAAAATTTCATTTTGATTAAGTCATTTTTACGGCAGTTATCGTGCTAACGGACAGACAGACAGACAGACAGACAGACAGACAGACAGACAGATAGAATGAACAAAGTCATAAACACTTTTCAACTTTGTTGTAAAGTGTTAAAAAGTACTAACACACATAGAAATTTATATATGCAGAATTTAATACAGGGACCAAGTTATATATATATCGCTAAAAATATGTTAAAACGGAAACCATCACGAGGAACTTTTCTAAACATAATTAAATACCATACTAAATAATGCAATATCCTGCATTTAATCCGCGGATTATCTATTAAATAAACTCAAAATTTGGATGGTGCGAATTTCAACACGCCGCGGATTAAATGCTATTACTAGTGGCATTTTTTCCCGTCAAAAATTGACCCAAGAAATGAAATTAGAAAATCTTTAGGACAAGCATGCGTGTTGTTATCAGTTTATGAAGAGCAAATAATTGACTATTTGTAATGGTACCACAGTGTGTCATAAATAGTCCAAGAATTGGAAGGAGACATCAAATAACGTTTTGGAGCATACCGGAAAATTGATCCGTGAAATTAATTTTACGAAAAATAACAGTATTTACATGGCTGAATATCCATTAAGTTTTGATTGACATCTTAATCATTTTGTAGCTACTGTAGAAAAGAGTAGTATTCCAGTGTATAACAAGGAAAGGAAAAGGCTTGATTTACAGTTTTACAGTGGTGCTAGCATGCGTTGCAAATACAGAAAAATTGAGGCCAATGATTATATTTAGGAGAAATATCAATCCGAAGAAATACTTTTCGAAGTCGACTTGAAATTTAAAGCTAAAGATATTCCTAGCTAAAGAGAAAAGAAAAATCCAAGGCTGCTTCCTTAAGTCCATTGCGTCGTTCATAATGGGCTCGATGAAAGAGCATATGAAAGAAGCTGTTAAAAACATGCGCAAGATATATGATGCTAAATTTTTTATTAAACCTGGAAGATTAAGAGAAAATAGCAGTCATTGGGTGTAGGAATCAAGAAATCTTCTAAAAACAAAATGAGAATTTTCTGGTTGAAAACGAATGACTTTATTAGCTACTTTATTGACACCTAGCTATGCTTTTTGATATAAAGAATACAATAATGTCACGACAAAAATATGCAATAACTTTGTTATGATCAAAATTTTAAATAAATTGATAACTTATTTCGCAGTCTTCTCGTAACTTAATGATATACTCCCATGTTGACTCTAGTAGATAAATGGTCAAATGATCCCAACTACGCTAGCAAATGTTTTTTAAATTTATTTATACCTGCCAAAAGCGATTAAGAAATACTATATTTAAGCATTACCATACATTAAAATAAGTAAACTGTGAGATTATGAAGTTTAAAAAAGTATTAAGCATATTTCAGTTAAGGTTCAAAATTTCAATACATATTTAAATGAACTAAAAGAATAAAAAAATATTTTCCAACAGCCTAAATAATCATGTTCACCCAGTAGAGTTAAAACATTTTTTTTAAAAACCCAATATCATGTACGTGTTTACGAAAAATTAATGACAAACTATGAAACTTTGTCTTTATAGCAACCATACATCTTGAGGGGCATCTTTGTACTCAAAGGTTAGTATTTGTATTGTAAAGTAACGACTAAATATAGGAATTCCTGATGGTTTCTGAAATATGAGGGTGAGTTTTAAGAGTAGTTCTCATCATAATTTTGTTCACCTGCCACTTTCAGTTAATATAAATATGATGCAGTTGGTAAGGTAATTTTTCCAGATAAAATATCGCTCTACAAAAATCATATGATCCCACTATAAAAGTAAATTTTATTGAGAACACAAATTTTGTCATACGATTCTTTGTTGTAAAATTTTTTCTCTAAATCTGCTATAGATGGAGCTCAGGTAACGATGTGCTCAGGTAACGAGCTCAGGTAACGTTCAATATCAATTTCAAAGGGGGGTATTCGTCTTCGGGTTCCAACCTTCGAATGATCAGGTGGAAATTTGAAACATGAAAGGCCACGTGGGGTCACCCAGTGACCCATTGTTAAAAACACGTATTTATTTACCATATCAAATAAAACCCAAAACTTAGCTTTTAAATTTATTTAATAATACAAGAGTTGCAGTCAGAAAAAAATAGAAAATGCAATATAGTTGCAACAAAATACTTCAAAAATAAAATGATGATTAATTTACATTAGGTTTAGGAATTCGAATACAAAATGTTTAGTGGAACTTAATTAATCATTTTGATTATTGGACTCATAACATATTGTTGTTGTTATGATATTGAGACATGATTTTCGCAAACAAATCGATTGCACTTACCACATTTCTTGGTAGTTTTTTTGTCGAGTGTTCTTGGACACACAACGCACCAACTACGCTTGGCAGAAGGTTCTGTTTCATCACTTTTTTCATGGGGGAAGCGATAACTTTAGAATTCGCAACAAAATAGTGTAAAACTCAGCTGTAAAAAAACTGAAAGCACAACATTTTTTTTTAATTAAATATTCGGCAGAAACTGGCGTTGGGGCATAAAATGACACCACTTGGTCATCCGAAGGTTAACCGTTCAAAAATGTTCATTTTACTTAAAACGTCTTGTGAGACCAGAAATAGATCTCGCGTGTGTTTTGGTGTAACAAGTTTATGCCAGTTATTTATTGTATCCGAAACATCGAACAATACTTGTAGCCTGTATGGCGCCGAGGTTTACAGCAAACCATAAATTTAGGAGCGTCAAGACAGAGCGGGCCCTTACAAGGATGCCAAGTAGCGACATTAGTTCAATGATTAACCAATAAAAAAAGAGCTTGTTGCATCCCACTGAATGCTGCAAATGAAAGCAAAGGGGGTGTGACACCCCCGAGGGAAAAGAGAGCCACAGTCTGTTACCGAAGAAGGACACTAGGAGTAGACTTGTACAGATAACTTCGAGACGATGACTTAATAACGACGTGTGGAATAAAAGTTCGAGTTCGACATTACAATAAGAACGATGACTTAGAAAATATAGCACGACGACTAGATATGTGGAGAGAACAGCCTAAGAGAATGAAATAAGTGCGAGTGTTGAGTCAGCAGTACAGTATGACTGCCGATTTTACGTGTCGATGCATCACACCACGAGTTAATGCTAGTAATAAGTACGATATCAAGTACGTGCTGCTAACAAGGTACAAGATGGACTTGAAGGTATGTGTTCCTCAAATAACTTTAGGTCTAGAAACGTTTAGGCAATTTAAGTGGTCTCACATGTTTCCCCGCCAAAACTAATAATTAATTGTGTAATGAATTAATAAGTGTTTATGTTGTTAATAAATGTTTTATTGTTAAAGTTTAAATGGAGTAATCAATTTAATATTATTCTAATAATATCACTTTACAGAACTCACGCAAAGATTGATTAATTGGAGGGTTTTATATAGCGGCACAACAATGCAATGTACAATAATATTAAGTCCACTAATACGAGATTTTACGGCCATGATATTTTAAACATGTTAATGATAATTAATCTAAAAGTTCAACTTTTACTTATATTTTAAAATATGTACCACACGTCTATATCTCAATTGGCTATTAATAGAACTTAAATGGTAATTGATATCGATTTAGCATCAAACTCTAGAGGAGGCTGGATGGTTCACTAAGAATTGTCGCATGACTTCCAGCTTCTTTCCGTCTCCGGTTAAATATTTTGTATTGTGTTATGAAACATCTATATCTCAGGATTTTCTATTGATAGAGCTTAGATAATAACTGACATTTGTTCAGCATGAAATTCTGAAAAGGTTAAGAGATTCATGAAGGCTTTCCACTTCCAGTTGCGGCAATGGCACTTCCGATTCAAAAATTTACATTTTACTAGAAACATTTATTTCTCTAAATGTACTGTAGATACAGCCTAGATAACGATTGATATAGATTCAGTATTAAATTTCAGAGAGGTAGGATAATTTTCTTAAGATTTATGCTTCCTTTTCAAAGAAATTCTATAAAAAATTTATTTTTTAAGATTGGCTAGAGATATACTGCATAAATTCAGCATTACATTCCGGCAGAGGTTAGGTGTACACTAAAGATTTCCTCTGCTAGATTTTGCACACTACCAGTTCCGGGCGCGGTAGCCCTGTGGTTAGCGCGCTGGAGTTGCACTCGGTAGGCCCGGGTTCGATTCCAGCCACTGCCATAACTGCCGCCGTGTTCACGCGGAGTACGATCACGTTAAACATGTGGGTCCGTAAGTCCTTCCGAGAGGTTGGTGGTAGGGGAAGGAGGGTACGGTCCCTGTGGATGCCTCCCCCACTGGGTTCCGGTCTAAAATTGGGTGGCACTTCCCGACCGTCCAAACAGTTACCTTACACCTTTCTGGTAGGTCGGACGGTCTGGGTTTCAACAACAACAACACTACCAGTTCCTAAATGTTTCTTGAAATGTGATATTTAAAATATAATGGGGATATTTCTTTTATTTTGGAGATTTTTAAATACTTATTTTATTTTATCGCTTCTTTCGAACTATAATATCCAGTCTTTATAATGTCACGAAACAAATTCTGATACTGTAAAAAATAATGTGTTCAATAAAATGTCATCCACATCCCTGTCCCATGATTTGCACCTACTGGTGTATTTATTTTAAGAACAAAAAGTTGTTTCCTTTTCATTTTTTCCTACCGTTGAATATGTATGTGGGAAGAATGTTAATTGCTGAAGAATAAAAGGAATTTAAAATATTACCACAAAATAAAACTTAAAAGTTTGTCCCAAGGATTCTGGTTCATCTACATAGCTGAAAAGTATGGAATTTTTTCTCTAGTAAAAGGATTTTTTTAGAACTGATAACACTGTTAATAAACAAGCACGGTAGCCCGTTGTTTCAGAATAGAGTTGCATTTCGCCATTTTTCAAAGATTTTGGAATTATCACTTTATCTTATTTTCAACTGGTTTTTATTTCTTATCATTGCCATAATTATAGAAACCAGGTAAAATGCGAATATAATTAAATTTTAATTATGCGCCCTTTTTAATGTCCTTCTTCGACCCAGACTGTCCGGACTACCCGAAAGTATAAGGTAGCTATTTGGACAACCGGGAAGTGCCACCCAATTTAGACCGAAACCCAGTGAGGGAGGCATTCACAGGGACCGGATCCTCCTTCCCCTACTACCAACCTTTCGGAAGGACTTACGGACCCACATGTTTCACGTGATCTTGCTCCGCGTAAACACGACGACTGTTTCGGAAGAAGCGGGAATTGAACTCTGAACGTCCGAGTGTAATCCCCGCGCACTAACCACTGGGCTGTCGTGTCCCTACACCTTTCCCTTGAAGTTACTGGACTTAAGTTAAGCCGAAAAAGCTTCGGAATGGTTTGTTGATAATGGTTAAACCTATATTTTTCATCCACATGCTCAATATTTCATATCATCCACATGCCTTAATAAAGGACATGTTAATGAATCACAAGCCATGTGAATAACGAATGTAGATTAATATTGTGTAGAATTCTGACAATGAAGCCAATTCTTATTAGTAGACATATTTATCAACCTGTTGCTTTGATTAAAAATGAGTATAATAACCTGGCTGTAAATTATTTGCAAATCATATCTTATCGCAAACATCATTAGCATTATGTCATTCACATGACTCCAAAAAACAATGCAACTACAGAAATAGAAGAAGGGGTAGAACAGCCCAGTGGTTAATGCGCGGGATTATATTCGGAGGATCCAAGTTCGATTTCCTTCTCTGCCCAAACTGTTCTGGTGTTCACCCAAAGTACGAACACGTTCAATATGTGAGTTTGAAAGTCTTTCCGAGAGGTTGGTGGTAGGGGAAGGAGGATATTGTTCATGTTGATGTCGCCCCCACTGGGTTCCGGTCTTTGTGCGTGTGCGAAGAAGAAGGGACTAATCTGCATTACGTATTCGATTGTCCATTAACGAAGAAATGGCATCTCGCCAAACCATCGACAGAACTCACTGAAAAATGGGCTAATAATATCACCACGATTAATTGGGCCCGAAGACGCGTATTCAAAAGATTTTTACATATTTAGAAGAGAATGAACGTTCTATTTCACTGTATATTACTTAGACAATTGTTCATTGGGATAACAGGTATTAATTGCATTACGCATCATATGATTTAAATTTAATGTGTGTGATATAATTTCATTTTTGTATCTTTTATATGTTACCACTAGGGAGTATAACTCACTTTAGAATTCTGTTATACGAGTAATGTTAAGTCTTGTGTGTATTATGTATATAGGTTGCTCTGAGAATAAGTGATGTTTGAGATTAATCATGTTTATGAAAATATGTATACAGCTATGTTTATCGTTAGAAATTAGTTGGTATAGACATATGCAATTTAAAAATGTTTAACACACACACACACACACACACATATATATATATAAACTGTATATTGTATATTGTACTGTGAGTAGATGCAAGATGGTTTATTGCTATAATTGACAACTTACTTACAGTATCTGTAGTATCGTATATTTTTAAAAGATATGTTTTATTTAGTATCGTAGAATTTCAAATTCCGTGTCGAGGTAAATTCATGTTATAAACCCTATGGGTCATCCCCTTGCTCATAGTGATTGATTGATTGATTTAGTTCCAATCTAAATTGGATGGCAATTGTCGACCGTTCAAACAGATACCTTATAACTTCGGGTAGATCGGACGGTCTGGATCGAAAGAAATAAATAGAAGAAAATGCAAACATTTAAGCTCTACTGATGTCTTATTATAATTAAATGCCCCTTGAAGTATTTTATTGAATTTTTTTTCTCAGATATTTAAAACAAACTTGAAATTTTGAATTTTAAATACTCGAAATATTCCCTTATTTGTAGAATCACCCATATACATTTTCAATGTGCCGAATGTGAACTAGTTGATGACTGGTAAAATTGATGACTGGTATAATTGATGACTGAATGACTAGTTTTTGCCAGTTAACGTCATTAAAAATCCCCAAACTGCTAATTTAATGTTAATGGAAAATTAAGTTAATGGAAAATTGAAAAATCTATGCAACCATTAAATAATAGATCATTTTATATAATTTATATGATGATACAATTATATATCATTTTAATGACTATAAACAACAAAAGTGATAATTATGTAAGTTTTGGGAGAAAATAATGTAACGTTTATGTTATATTTTTTTATTTCATTAAGGAAAAAAATACTATTTCATTCACAATCTTTAAAGTACAGTATTATATTCTGGAGTCAATATTCTTAACAAAAGTGCAAGCATGTAATTAGTCAATATGTAGTCTTACTGATAAAAGTGGTTCAGAAACAGATTAAAATAATAATACTAACTATTCTTAAGTAAACCATTTATCTGTCCTTATGACATTTATCGATTAAAGAAATTGCATCTTGTGCATAATATGTTCTTTGCGAACCCTTTTCCGAAACAAACTAGCTTCGTCTTAATTATAATTCAACAAAGAGCTCAAAGTGATCAAGAGAATTCTAAATCTCTATAGTACTTAAGACTGATCGATATTTCAGATGCAGATATATAACAGTCAGCAGAAGTACTTTCTTTTTAAAGCTGTTCAACAGTGGAACTCGTACATTTACTACATGTTATGTTTCGGTAATTATTTTCTACACAGAAAGCAGTAGGAAAGGTGCCACTAATGATTATTGATCGGTTAATTTCACTAGGAACGCGAAAAATTGCTAAAACATTGTTATTCTATAAATAGATTATAGCATTTTGTCTTTGTCGATAGCTAACTGGCAATACCCATCTACTGTTTGAAAATAAAGCCAAAAATAAGACCTACCATACCGAGAAACTTGAGATGATGACTAAGAAAACAAAGATTTTCCATAAAGAATAAAAAGTTCCTTATGCAAATTACCCAAGTTTTGAAACGCGAGAACTCAGTTTTCGTGGATAATTATACCCCTTTTGGAAATGTGAGGATTGATGATAGGTTTATGAGCGTTTTCTTGATGGTCTGGTTACGATATGTATTTTAGCTGAGCCCTCAAATTTATTTTTTGGATGCATAACCCTTAAAATAGCAGTTATCCATCTTAGTTCTCTATAACTTTGTTAATTTTGAGAAATTTTCTTTTCTCGAAAATAACTAAGAGCATTCTCTTTATACCGGACTACGTGCAAATTTCCAAACCCACACATTGCAATTAAAGCTACACTCTATATAATCACATTCTTTTATAATGGCCGCAAGGAACACGAACAACATGATAATTGTATATTATTTAAAAGTTATTTAACAACAAGTGTTGGGTCATTAATTTTATAAATGGAAATATAGATAATATGATTTTTAGTGTAGTATATTTCTATGAAAGCTGTTCTATCTTTACTCCATTACACAAGGTGTTTCATAATTCACTTTCGGAGATTTATCGCGTCGGTGATTGCTACCATCCATATATTTCCAATTACAAATACCATCAAAAAGGACAGTAGGGACAATTTTCAATTGGGACAATTGTTTTCGATGATAAGCATCATACATTGTTAAGCAAAATAAAACTTATCAAAAAGAAAGTCACAGCTTAATTTTTAGAGGGTTATTTTGCCTTTGTTTCGCAGGCTTAAGTACTAGTAGAACATAAAGATCAATAAGGAGCACGAATTTTCTAAGATTCTGTACTCTGAATAACTATCTGTACTGTAAATCTCTGAACCTTGTATAACTTTAGTTTTCTTTCGTTTGGAGCCGGAGTAGCAATTTAACAAGAAAGATCAATCATGCTTAAAACATTGATTATGAAACACTTTCCAACTTCAATGCAATTTTATTTAAAAAAGTCTAAAATGCAATACATTCCTCGGTAATATTTTAAAACTTATCACAATACTACATTAATTTATTATATTTGAAAACTTAAACCTTTATTAAAAAAATATACTTCATTCAAATGGCGTAATTGAAATATAAATTGCCTGGTTTAAATATCTCTAAAATGCGATACATTCCACGGTAATATTTTTAAAACTATCATAATACTTCGATAATTTATTATATTTGAAAACTTCGTCGAAAATAACTGAAATTAATTCAAATGACGTCATATAAAAAATAACACGCCTGGATCTCACTATAAAAACAGCATTTCATTCATAACTTTCTCCCATTCATTTCATTCATCACAATACTATAATAATTTATTTCATTTAAAAATTAAGACCATGGAGCTACAAGTAATTAAGCTCTATGCTTAAAACTTTATCCAGACAGACAGACAGACAGAATGAACAAAGTCATAAACACTTTTCAACTTTGTTGTAAAGTGTTAAAAATAATCCCGAGTCCAATTCTTAGTTATTTTGCGAGTATGAAAACCATGCAAATGATTAGTATTCGTTGCGTTTAAAAACAATTTTATAACTTTCAGCATCGACGTCTGGAATCATGATCTAAATTTTATTTGTTTATTATACTCGATTAATTTAAAAACCGGGGAGTGTGTGGGGCATCCCAGAATGAGCATGAAAATCTGTAGTGATTTGAAATTCACTTTAAACTGCGACTCTCAGCCAAAGTAGGCATTTTCTGTACAAACATGCCTTAACGTGCCAAAATAATCTATTCGAATTAGTAAGCCATAAATCGTCCAAAACAATACAATTTTCTTATTCAACAGTATAGCATTTTCCATCCTACAGTGCAGCTGGAATACTTTTGTGCGCATGAAACGAGCACAGTTGGTTTCAGCAATTTACAGGACGAGTAATATATTTTATTAAAATATTTCATAAACAGAAACCCTTAACCAAAATAATTTTCTTTATATTTTACACAAATTTAATTTCACTTTCCTTATCCTTCACACTTCATTTTTCCATGCGAAACAATTGTTTGTGAATATTATTCCATAGTTTGTTTCAACTATCTCGCCAAATGTGTGATTAATCACCAAATGTGCCCCAAAGGAGTCGTCCCCCCACGCTGAAGCTCCAACTAACAGCTACACAGTCGAGAATGTCAAATTGAATTTCTTCTTCACAAAGCAGATAAAGCCCAAGACCGTTGAAAGAAAATTTACATCTCATCGAGTCTGCAGACAATCCTGTCTTCTGCACGCTTCTTTTGAGAACTGTAAGACGGAGGAGGGGGGAAGACTTCGATTTAAAATTTCAGTTTAACTTTACTTTTTCTCATTTTTATTTTCCATATGCCTGAGCTGCTATTTTTTCTGTCTTATAGATATATTTTTCGAATATCTATATCTATTTTTAACTCATTTTGCTGCATTTTCTTTCGCAATCCTTCGACACACAAAGGCATTGAAGCGAACAATTCTTCGTAAGGGGGAACTCGTCAAGATTTAAGACAAGCTCCTGTGCGTTTTCTTTGACAGACATCTCATAACTTTGGAATTGCTGCAAATCGGTTGTTTCAGGAGATACTAACTTGATGCCGAAAGCAGATGTCATTCTTACGGAGTTTTTCCCTTTACGATTGCCCTTTTTGCATTTTTTCTTTCGTCATTAAATTGTTTTAACTTTTCTTTCTTTTTCATTTCATATGTTCCATGTAAAGACCGATTCAATGTAAGATTTAATTTCACCAGAAAATATATTTCTTTTCGCTTGTCATATCCATGTACGATTTTATATCCAGACTTACTTCAAATTAAATTTATACATTTACTGTATTGTTGAATTTAATCAGTTTGTTGATGCGTTGTCAGGACGAAATATTTTACTATGCATTTCATACGTTTCTGATATTGTCAGATCTTCATAAATATTTAAATACAAATACAACTTGAATTAATATTTTTTTAATTTTATATGATTTTTATCAATTTCTAATTTTGTTAAAACTTGTTTCCAGTAAACACTCCCATCTTCAGAAAAACTTCAATATATAAACATATAAAATTTTCTTTAAGATTGTTAATGGGAAACTGGACTGTGAATTATATAATATGAATTAAATATTTAGAAAACCTTTGAATTAGAATTCCTTCTTTGTGGTGAAGATGTAAATCAAAGAATTCACCAATTTTTCGTCTCCATTTTTACAGCTTGTTGCAGTTATTTATACTTAATTTGAGGTGTGTAGTTGTTATTTATCGTCTAACTTTATTTTTAATATTTTAAAATGTCCATATTTTTTTATAATTTCTTAATAATAACAGTGTTAAATTCATTTTATTCAAATGTAATGTATGTAGCAATATTTTTATGGCATTACATTTTTTTATATCATTGTACCTGTTGTTAACTTTAAACATTACATGCAGCAGTATTTATCAATGATTATCTATAAACTACCAGAATAATTAATATATTGTGATACCAATAAAATTATTTAATTTTTCAATAAAATTAGTTAGAAAAAAAATGGTTTTGTTTTGACGGCTTTAATTATGCCAGCTCCTATCTCGCTCTGCATCTGCGTTTCTTGGGATTATTAATTGCTGTCGTTCAATTATTTATTGGCAGTATATCAGTTTGATACACGTTTCTAAATAAATATTGAACCGAACTCCTTCAAATTGATTGTGGTGGCTGAAATTATATTATTTACTAAGAATAAGAAGTATTTTACATTTTGGACAAAAATAAATTTGAAAGTTTCCTAGTGAAGTAATCCCAAAAATCATCAAAACTTCAAGAACAATTTTTCGTTATTTTCAATCCTTCAATCATCCTCAAGATATTATGGTTTTTGGAATTTTGAGGAGCTGAAGATGTTTTTCCCTATAATTAGAAACTGTTCAGTGAAATTTCTTAAAATGCAGTAGGTAAGTATCTTGTCTTCTGCCCCTGGGTATTGATTAGATTTGGATAGAATCTAGAAATATATATATACTTTTTTGTTGAATAGCTCACAAAACCTTCAAAATCTTAAATAAATACTAAGTTTACTTAAAGGTATTAATTAACTGTTTGTTTCATACTTTATTTGCTATAACTAAGCGAATAAGATCAACTCCATTACTCTCGGAAGAACCGTGTTCGATATATTTAAGTTTTTGGAACTTTGAGGAGATGGCGGCGTTTTAAAATGCGTTAAGTTGCCTAATGAAAAAGAACGCGTATAAGAAATGCAAACTGGATATAATATTAAATATACGTGTCAATTTTGAGGGATTAAACTCCATTTAATGTATTGCGAATTTGAGTTTGGAGGTCCTGTGCAAAACGCTAAAGATTTTTTTAAACAAAAATTGAAGTAATCAAAATTTGAAACATTTCATATACTATCTGCTCTTAACAACCTGACCCATCATAACGTCCAGGGGTAGAAATGTCATGGGCAGAAAGCTACTGAAAGTAAGCTTTTTCAAAAACCAACCTTGCAGGTCGACAACGGCGGCTTGTCTAATAATAAATTATTAAAATTCCCTAAACTCCTATATATATATATATATATATATATATATATATATATATATATATATATATATATATATATATATATATATATATATATATATATATATATATATATATATATATATATATATATATATATATATATAAAGTTATTTATTTTACTTTTATTATAAACACCAGTGACCTACCATTATTAAAAAAGGTCTGTAGAGCATATGTGAAATGAAATGAAAATAGTCTGAAGGGCATATGTGAATTTATATATATATATATATATACAGAGAGAGAGAGAGAGAGATAATATATGAAAAGAAAATTGAGTTATTTTCATTCTCTCATAATGCGAGAAATAAAGACAAAATATGCCTGAAATACTAAAATGAATTTACGCCTAAAAACACAACATTCTATCTATCTTTATGTCTTCAAGATACATACATATATTTAACTATTTTTCTTTTCCAGGGATATCATCAGCAAATCTTAAACTAAAGCACATACATTTATCCACTAATTCCCTTCAACAAATCGTGTGTTCACACTTTGCTATGGCAAAATAATTAATTTCATTAAGTCAATCCAGATTCGTTGTTTTTATGCATGTGATTAATCGTGAAAAACTAATGAACTCATCCTTTCTGAGTAAGCATAAGTCTCTTAGGTGCCCAAGAATGCGTGGTAGGTTGCTTATTTGATACTAATTAGCTCTCAGTACACGCAGAAAAAAATACAAGCTTGATTTCCATTCAATATCTTTCGTAAACTGTTTTTCCGTTGTTGATTACAATGCCTGAGCACATTTGGAAAATAAGCCATATAAAGGAATAAATTTTGTAATATAATTGAATAAATTTTGGTCTATTTATGGGAATTTTCTTTCTAATGAAATTAGACATTAACTGTGTTTCCTTTAAATATAGAATTTATAAAAAGGTATATATTTTTCCTTTTCCTTCAATAATAGTATAGAAAGAGAATTATACATAATTGGATGTTTAAGTATATACACATTTCGGCTAGCCCTGAACTACTGAGAAACGGTCTTTTGTATTTTAGTTCAATATGAAGCACATGTGAAAAGACTGTAATTTGTTGAGGTTAAATATCTGACTCTTCATACAATAAGAAGCATATCAAAAATAAAGTGTTACGTTGTGATTAAAAACCTTACTCTCCCTACAATGGGGCCATATGTGCAGGGAAAGGATTGTGATAGGAAAAATTTGGAGTAACATATTCAAGAACAAATAAAATAATAATGCAGCAAACAGCCGTTTCGAGAATACACTGAATTCCCTTTGTGAGTGCAAGAAAGACAACAAACCCGATGTCACAAAGACGAAATAGGGCTCTTTTCGTATTTTTAACTTCGGGTTTGTTGGTTGTCTTGAAATGATGAAAGGGATCCAGCGTATCCTGAAAACGATTGTATGCTGCATTGTTATCTTATTTCTGCTTAAATACGTTGCCCAAATTATCCTTATCATTTTTACAGTGTTTTTTACTTACTGGATGCGTTTGAAAATCTGAATCTCCGTAATATATGAAAGGAACGGGTATGTGAAAGGAAGATATTGTGATGGGGTTAAAAATCTGACTCTCCCTACAATATGAAGCATATGTGCAAAGGACGTACTGAAATGTATTTAAAAATATGACTCTCCGTACAACATGAAGAATATGCGAAAGAAAGGTATTGTGATGCGGCTAAACATCTGAATATCTCTACAATATGAAACATATGTGCAAAGGACATATTATAATGTATTTAAAAATATGACTATCCGTACAATATGAAGAATATGTGAAAGAAAGGTATCGTGATGCGGTTAAAAATCTGACTCTCCCTACAATATGAAGCATATATGCAAAGGACGTACTGCAATATATTTAAAAATATGACTATCCGTACAATATGAAAAATATGTGAAAGAAAGTTATTGTGATGCGGTTAAAAATCTAACTCTCCCTACAATATGAAGCATATGTGCAAAGGGCGTACTGTAATGTATTTAAAAATATGACTATCCGTACAATATGAAAGATATGTGAAAGGAAAGAATTTTGATACGGTCAAAAACCCGACTTTCGGATTTGAGCATTCTTGAATACAAATTACCATTGCTCCTCATACTCGAGTCGTTATCCTAACTTTTTGAATTCTCCACTAGGGGCACTGCAATGACTTTTATTCGCTCGGGCATGGTCACTTTATTATAAATAGATATACCGTGTACACTTATAAACTTTTCCGTACAAAGGTTGGAGATGCTTAAGGATGTCCCTTGGAACCATGTACTAAGCAAACATCCTATAAATTGAATAATGTATCTGTCAACACTTTCTAAACTGAAGACAGGAGATATTTTTCAACCTATAAAAATAGCAAATTCTCTTTTAGAATTTAAAGAGAGCCATCTATACTGTGAATCCGAAATTGTTAAAGTCCCAACTTTAAATCAAAAGGTTTTGAGATTTGCAAAAAAGTTTATTTCTACAAAACAAATTTCTACTGATTCTAATCTGTTATTTCAATTTCTAGCATCGGTTTTGGCCCTCTTTCGCTATTACAACTAATACATAATGTCCACTTTTTTGTTTCCCTTCCCGCTTTTTTCGCTTGTTTTAACCTGTGATGCGTTCATAGCCGGTTCAGTGGGCATCTGTTTCAGCCCAGCTGAACAAAGACAAGCAATGTCAACAGCAGACGCTGGTCAGATAGATCGATTGGTTTGCTGAGAAAGCAAACAATATCTCCCATTGGATTAATCCAGACAACTGAAATATTTCTATCCGATAGATTTTTTCTAGGGATAGACAGTTTTGAATTTTGTTTTCTATGTGATGATACATTTAAACATAGAATTCTTCTAAAATTTAGTGATAATTAATGTGTTACTATACATGTCCAAAATATATACTTGGTATACGCTCAAGTATATATTGCGTAGTGGATGAGCAAGCATATGTCCATATTGTATATTTTATAGTTTTTTTAGCGTTTTAGAATTTTTTTAATATTAATAAAAATATTAATATTTAATAAAAACATATATTTTGAAAAGATACATAATGCTTTGAAATAAAAAATATTTTCATAAATCGGGACACAATTATTCAAACAGAAAAGTTTGGTTTGTGATTGGTGTATATGTTCAAAAGTCAAAGGCCGTACATATGAGCCAAACGTTTTAGCTAAGTAATTATAATCGCAAACATCAAAATTACGATAAAGTTCACCTGTAAATAATGTATCTTATTATCCCAGACTAAGATCGAACCACATATCTCAAAAGTGCCCAGTCTATGTTCTAACCGTTTGGATATTTATACACGATTCAAACTTCTCGTCTAAGACAACTCTATAAACTTCTTCTCTTTGAAGTCAGATCGGCGTTCAATTTGCGTTCTGAATAGTCACCTTCGTATTCTCTGCTCTTTGTTTTTATCCAGGATATCATTCTATGGGGGTCATTATGTTGAAACTAGCTGCATAATTCACGGATTCACCAAAAATTCGTAACTGGTTCTTTTTTCACTCCCATCATCATTGCATTCCACCTTCAGGGATAATTCGTTCGGACCCCATTGTAAATGTCTATTTTAGTCAGAAATTAACCCCAAATCTTTGACCAACCAGTTCTCTAACCATTGAACTACTTGAATCATATTCCCCACTTCTTCTCTTCAAAGTGGGTCCTATATACCTATATTTATTATCTGCAGAAAGCAAATTTCATATATTTTCCTTGCAGACTATCGAACGTAATTTCTTGCGATCCTCAACATTCAATACGACGCTTTATTTTTCTGCCGATCATCTTCAAATTCAATACCAGCAAATATATTGTTAGATAATGTGCAATATATTCAGATTCTTAAAATACTTTTACATATTTATCACTTAACCGAAATATAACGATAAATGTCCTAGAAAGCTCTGAAAATGACCTAAATCGCAAAATATCACTACATAAACATTTCTCTTTATTGATGATACGCGCTCTTCATATTCAGTCCCGATCTGGGGATATTTAGCATCAGAAGACATCGCTAGATAACAGCCAGCAGAAGACATCGCTAGATAACAGTCAGAATACAGAGTACATACCTGCGAGCCGTCAGAATACTACTGAGACAAAAGTAGCAATTTTTCACTAATTTAGACAAGCTGTTCACAAATATAAACTTACAAATCGGGAACTATTCTAGTCTTCTATATAAATAAAAATGAAAATCTGTCTGTCTGTCTGTCTGTCTGTCTGTCTGTCTGTCTGTCTGTCTGTCTGTCTGTCTGTCTGTCTGTTTGTCACACCATCACGGGAGAACGGCTGAACCGAATTTGATGAAATTTTGTGGGTAGCCCAGAAATAGCCCCACTTAAAATTATATCCGTGTTTTGAGTTTCTACGACCAGTGGTTCTCGAGATATTAGTAAAAAACGAAATTTTCGTTTGTCTCATCATCACGGAAAAACGGCTGAACCAAATTTAATGAAATTTGGTGAATAGCCTTGAAATATCCCCCCATAACTTTTGTCCAAGTTTCGAGTTTCTAAGACCTGGGGTTGTCGAGATATTAATGAAAAACGGAACTTTTTCCTAGGAGTTCTACTCCCTAACTCCGTGGTTTATCCAAACGAAAAGCTTGAAAATCGTTTGAAAGTGAATTAAAATTTAATCTCTGAGTTTGATGGGAGATTTTTTGCGTTAATTAGTCACTTTCTGAAAATATGAATTGTTTGAAACATGATTTAAAGGGGAAATCTATCTCCATGGTTCATGGTTTATTTAAAACAAGCTTTTACGGAACAATGAGAAGTATAGAGAAATCAAAATCGTTATTTAATTTCGCAGTTTATGTTATAAGATATGACATATTTAACATGTTATAAGATTCTATCTTATATCATGTTACTCAGAAACGCAATTAAATTAAATCTGTCTGTTAATTTCAATAATTATTTTTTCGATTTGAGTAATAAATAAATGGATATAAAAATATATTTTAGAAAAGAACGATTTGATTTTTCTTATAGCATTTTTGACTGGATAATATCAATTACGGTCTTCAGGTTTAAACATTATTATTATTTATATTTTCGGGGATTATTGATTCAAGGATGATTGATATTTTCAAGTTATTATGCAATTATTTTATTATGACAAAAATTGTTTAAACTCATATATTGTATGTTGTACGAATCTTCTACAAATACACGTGTATATCTTTTAATCTACGAGAATATAAGTAGTACAGGTATATTGACATATGTTTTGATATATATTGGCATATATTGGAATCAATTACGACCTTCTGGTATAAAGAGTACGGATATTATTGATGTTTTCAATTTATTACGTCATCTCTTTTATTTTGGCAAATATTTTTGAGACGCATATTGTAATACGGGTAATCTTCTACTAACACATTGGCATATTTTCTGATCTGCGACAATATAATTAGTACGGGATTGCATATATTCATTCAATTCCTATTTTTTCTTCTGTAAATTTGCTTACAAAAGGGGGCAGGATGTTTTATTCTTCAGATCTGATCGTGAAGATAATTTTGCATAGTGAGAACATATATTCTTAAACTTCTCTTTAGGAGCAATAAATTTAATATTTTAACAGAATTTGCACATGATTGCGAACTTTAAGTTCCTTTAAATTATACACTCCGTATGAATAACAGGTGCGCTGTTAGTGGTTAATAAATTTTAACATTTTAGGAGGATATATCATGTTGCTCGGCATCGCAATTAAATTAAATGTGTTTGTTAATGTTTTTATTATTTTTTTTTCGATTTAAATAATAAATAAATGGATAAATGGATATAAAAGTATATCTTATGAATGGCCGGTTTGATTTTTCTACATACATATTTGATACATATGAATGAATTTTTTTTTTGTTTTGTTAGAAGAGAGTACTGAAATGATGTTTGGTTAGCATTTCTCTGTCAGACCAAACATCCTACTTAGTAATACATTTAGCGAATTTTTAAAATGTCACCAAATTGATAAAAAAATTTTCAAATCTATAAAAATATCTTGAAATTGATAAAATTGCGCTACATAAATGATATTAATTGTTTTTTGTTACGGGATAGTATTGTGATGATATTTCGTCAATTTGCCGCAAAGTGGAACTGTCAGTTCTGCAGTCCCACCTGGCGATAAATTTGGCGATTTTTTAAAATGTCGCTAATTTGACGAAACTGTCGCCAAATGTTCCATAGAAATATAACTATTTAGACGATATTTTTTCTACCAATTTATTTGAAGCAAATGATATCATGTCGCTTAGCAACGGATTTAAATCCAATGTGTTTATGCGGCAGACGATTTTTATTAAATCCTTTCCGATTTGAATAATGAAGATATGTATATAAAACAAATTTCATTGCCATTTCATTTTGGACTGGATAATATCAATTATACTCTTCAGGTTTAAACATTATTATTATTGATATTTTCCGGAATTATTGATTCAGGGATTATTGATATTTTTAAGTTATTACGCCATTGTTTTATTGCGGCAAAAATTGCTGACACACGCATATTGTACGTTGTACGAGTAATCTTCTAGGAATGCACGGGTATATCTTCTAACCTACGAGAATATAAGTAGTACAGGTATATTGGCATATATTTTGACATATATTGGCATATATATTGGAATCAAGTACAGTCTTCTGGTATGAAGATTAAGGGGATTAATTATATATTCAATTTATTACGTCGTCTGTTGTATTTTACCAAAAAACATTTGTGACTCATATTGCAAAACGGGTAATCTTCTACTAATAATCGGACATTATAAGTAGTACGTGTATATCTTCCCATATAATTTTAGCACTTTAATTTTGACATATATTGGAATAAATGACTGTCTTCAGATTTAAAGATTACGGGTTTATTGGTATTTTCAATTTATACATGTAATCTACTAATACAGGTTATATTTTCTAATATTCGCGTATATAATTAGTACGGGTCCCATACAATTTTAACGCTTTTATTTTGCATATATTGATTCAATTCCATATTTTTTTTATATTTGCTTACATAAGGGGTCCAAGATGTTTTATTCTTCAGATATGTCCATGAAGATAATTTTATATAGCGAGAACAGAGATTCTTAAACTTCTTTTTAGGAGCATTATATTAAATATTTTAACAGAATATTTTGATTAAACATGTCATTTAGTATACTATAAGAATTTGGGCATGATTATGAATTTCAAGTTTCTTTATATTATATACTCCGTACGAAGAACGGGTATGCTGCTAGTCTATATAAATAAAATTGAAAATCTGTCTGTCTGTCTGTCTGTCTGTCTGTCTGTCTGTCTGTTTGTCCCATCATCACGGGAGAACGGCTGAACTGAATTTGATGAAATTTTGTGGGTAGCCAAGAAATAGCCCCACTTAAAATTTAGTTTATGTTTGAAATTTCTACGACCAGTGGTTCTCGAGATATTAGTAAAAAACGAAACTTTCGTTTATCTCATTATCACGAGAGAACGGCTGAACCGAATTTAATGAAATTTTATGGGTGGCCTTGAAATAGCCCCCCATAAATGTTGCCCAAGTTTCGAGTTTCTAAGGCCAGGGGTTGTTGAGATATTAATGAAAAACGGAACTTTTTTTATAGGAGTTCTACTCTCCAACTCCGTGGTTTATCCAAACGCAAAGGATAAAAATCGTTTGTTTAAAACGTCAAAGGGAATTAAAACCTTATGTTTGAGTTTGATGCAGGATTTTTGCATTAAATAGTCACTATCTGAAAGCATGAATTGTTTGAAACATGAATTTAAATGGAAAAATCTACCTCCATGTTTTGTATTTCACAAGCTTTTACTCAACGATTAGAAGTATAAAGGTATTAAAATGGTTATTTAATTTCGCATTTTATGAGGAAGATTCTATCTTATATCGTGTTGCTCGGCCAAGGAATGAAATTAAATATGTTTGCTAATGATTATTATTATTTTTTCGATTTGAATATTAAATAAATGGGTATTGAAATATATCTTATAAATGAACGGTTTGATTTTTTTTTAATTATATTAATTGCGAACTGCATACACCACTTTCATTTATTTTAGCAAAGAGGTTTTAAGCTTATATATTGTGTTTAGCTAATAAACTCATATTTTGTTTACCCAATAAATTCATTTATCCAATTGTTTAAACAGAAAATGAATGGTGTTTCGTTAGCATTTGTCTGTCAGTCCAACCGCCCTACTTAGTAACACATTTAGCGAATTTTTGAAATGTCACCAAATTGATAAAAATATTTATAAATCCATAAACATATTTTGAAATTGATAAATTGGCCTAAATAAACGAAATTGTGTTTTTTTAGGGGATAATATTTTGATGATGGTTCGTCAATTTATCGCCAAGTGGGACTGTCAGTTCTACAGTCCCACTTGGCGATAAATTTGGCGATTTTTTAAAATGTCACCAAATTGATAAAAATATTTATAAATCCATAAAAATATTTTGAAATTGATAAATTGCCCTAAATAAACGAAATTGTGTTTTTTTAGGGGATAATATTTTGATGATGGTCCGTCAATTTATCGCCAAGTGGGACTGTCAGTTCTACAGTCCCACTTGGCGATAAATTTGGCGATTTTTTAAAATGTCGCCAAACCTTCATTAGAGATATTCAGACGATATTTTGACCACCAATTTATTTGAAGCAAATCATAACATGTCGCTTAACAACGGATTTAAATTTAATGTGTTTATGAGGAAGAAGGTTTTTATTAAATCTTTTCCGATTTTAATGATGAAGATATGTATATAAAATAAATTTCATTGCCATCGTATTTTTGACTGGATAATATCAATTACGATCTTCATGTTTAAACATTATTATTATTGATGTTTTCGGGGATTATTGATTCAGAGATTATTGATATGTTCAATTTCTTATGGCATTGTTTTATTGCGGCAAAAATTGTTGAAACTCATATATTGTACGTTGTACGAGTAATCTTCTACAAATGCACGGGTATATCTTCTAATCTAAAAGAATATAAGTAGTACATGTATATTGGCATATATTGGAATCAAGCCTTCCGGTATGAAGATGGCAGGGATTATTGATATTTTTAATTTATTAAGTAATCTGTTATATATTGGTAAAAATTTTCAGACTACATATTATAATACGGGTAATCCTTTACTAACACTAGGACATATCTTCTAATGTATGACATTATAAGTAGTACGGGTTTATCTTCCCATATAATTTTAGCACTTTCATTTGGGCACATATTGGAATTAATTATTGCCTACTGATTTAAAGATTACGGATTTATTGATATTTTCAATTTATATATGTAATCTACTAATACAGGTTATATCTTCTAATATTCGCGTATATAAGTAGTACGGATCCCATACAACACGCTATTGTTTTGCATATATGGATTCAATTCCATACTTTTTTTAAATTTGCTTACAAAAAGGCCAGGATATTTTATTCTTCAGATCTACCCGTGAAGATAATTTTGAATAACGAGAACAGCCATTCCTTTACTTCTTTTTAGGAGCATTATGTTAAATATTTTAACAGAATATTTTGATTAAAAATACCATTTAGTATACTATAGGAATTTGCACATGATTGTGAATTTTAAGTTTATTTATATTATATACTCCGTACGAAGAACGGGTATGCTGCTAGTCTATATATATAAAATTGAAAATCTGTATGTCTGTCCGTTTGTCCCTTCATCACGGGAGAACGGCTAAACCGAATTTGATGAAATTTTGTGGGTAGCCTGGAAATAGTCCCACTTAAAATTTAGTCCATGTTTGGAGTTTCTACGATCAGTGGTTCTCGAGATATTAGTAAAAAACGAAATGTTCGTTTGTCTCACCATCACGGAAGAACGGCTAAACCGAATTTGATGAAATTTTGTGGATAGTCTTAAAATAGCCTCTATAAATTTGGCCCAAGTTTCGAGTGTCCATGGGTTGTCGAGATATTAATGAAAAACGAAACTTTTTCCTAGGAGTTCTATTCTCTAACTCCGTGGTTTATCCAAACGAAAAGCTTGAAAATCGTTTGAAAGTGCATTAAAATTTAATCTCTGAGTTTGATGGGAGATTTTTTGCGCTAATTAGTCACTTTCTGAAAACATGAATTGTTTGAAACATGATTTAAATGTAAATCTATCTCCATGGTTTATTTAAAACAAGTTTTTACTGAACAATGAAAAGTAAAAAGAAATCAAAATGATTGTTTAATTTCGCAGTTTATGAGGAAGATTCTATCTTATATCACGTTACTCAGAAACGCAATTAAATTAAATCTGTCTGTTAATTTTAATAATTATTTTTTCGATTTGAATAATAAATAAATGGATATAAAAATATAGTTTAGAAAAGAATGATTTTATTTTTCTTATAGCATTTTTGACTGGATAGTGTCAATTACGGTCTTCAGGTTTAAACATTATTATTATTGATATTTTCGGGGATTATTGATTCAGGGATTATTGGTATTTTCAAGTTATTATACAATTGTTTTATTATGACAAAAATTGTTTAAACTCATATATTGTAAGTTGTACGAGTAATCTTCTACAAATACACGGGTAATCTACGAGAATATAAATAGTTTAATATATATTGGCATATATTGGAATCAATTACGACCTCCTGGTACAAAGAGTACGGGCATTATTGCTGTTTTCAATTTATTACGTCATCTCTTTTATTTTAGCAAATATTTTTGAGACGTATATTGTAATACGGGTAATCTTCTACTAACACACTTGCATATTTTCTAATCTGCGACAATATAAGTAGTACGGGGGTGCATATATCGATTCAATTACATTTTTGTTTTTGTAAATTTGCTTACAAAAGAGGCCAGGATGTTTTATTCTTCAGATCTGCCCGTGAAGATAATTTTGCATAGTGAAAACATATATTCTAAAATTTCTCTTTAGGAGCAATAAATTTAATATTTTAACGTAATTTGCAAATGATTGCTAAATATAAGTTTCTTTATATTATATACTCCGTATGAAGAACGGGTATGTTGCTAGTTCTAAATATAAAGGAGATGGAGCAAATATTAAGTTTCCAAGATATCGGGGTGGTTAAGTAATTACTAGGCGCTAGGAGAAGTCATCTTGCAACCCCACTACAGAATAGAGTGCAACATGTCATTGAACTATTATTTTTACCTTCTGTCCGAATTTTCTTCCGGCAAACTGCCCGCTGGTTTCCCAGATACGTTCGCAGTTGTAGAAAACCTCTTACAACACTAGAGGAGACTAGTGTTGTTGTTGAAACCCAGACCGTCCGACCTACCAGAAAGGTGTAAGGTAACTGTTTGGACGGTCGGGAAGTGCCACACAATTTAGACCGGAACCCAGTGGGGGAGGCATCCACAGGGACCGTACCCTCCTTCCCCTACCACCAACCTCTCGGAAGGAGAGAGGAGACTAGTGTGTAACATGGCATTAAAAATATTCGTTTTACACCCTTATCTGGAATTTCTCCCAAATAACTGCAGTTAAGTCAGTGGCTAGCACTGTGCACGGTTTCACCAGGAAATTACTAATCTCGAAAAAACTATCAAAGGGAATGTAATGTTCCAATGCTCGCAAACTAGTATTGGATCCTTGTGGGATGTGCTCCAAAAACTCTACAAACTATAGGTTTCCTGCACGGAGACTTTGATAGGGTATGTATATATATATATATATATATATATATATATGCAAAGATGTAAAACGTGTTTTATACATATTTCAAAGACTAGAACTAATCTGGTCTTTAAGCGACCATTCGCATATTCAGCAATCCAGACAACATATACGTAACTTGGTTTAATCTCAGAGACACACAAAAAGTCAATTTTTATATAGTGTACTTAGCAATTTGGGGGTTCACTGCGGTAAAGCAAAGCTTTAAAATATTGGCTGTATATATTGGTGTTCAGTTCATATTGGTGTGCGCCTTAGCAGGAAAATGAATGTTTGACCCTTTAACTACGAAGAAAGCTTTCAGCGTGTTACTTCAGAATACCAGGGTGTATGTATTTTCTACCTGCGCGCAAATTACAACCGCTTCCTGAATAAATATTACTGCTGAAATGTGACAGATCGGTCCTTTTGTGGATCACGATTCCCACACTAATTCCCGCTCTTGAGATTGTAAAATATTCTGTAGGGCAGTCTGGTAGTTTGCATGGCATGCCTGGTTGAATAAATTAGCAATCAAAGAGTTCAAGTTTTGTGATTCAAACGCGATTAATATTTTTATGCCATTCACTAGAGAAAGTATGTGATGTCAGGATTAAATAGTCACGTGCTAAAAGCAAAGACCTTCCCATATTCAGAGAATGTTTGTCTTTACTACCAAATGGAAAGAGAATATTTTACATGAAATAAATTAATGTTTATAACAAAAATGTCATTAACGCATGTTAATGTATCTTTTACGACGTTTTTAACATAAATGACGTTTTCGAAATTAGAGCGGTAAGAAAAATATAAACAGTTTGTACGGTTATATCTACTATCCTAATAGATAAGTAATATAATAGAAGAATAATAGAATGTAAGCAATTTCTACTTTGTCGGAAATATGGTATATTTTATGAATACATAAAATTAATTTCAGTATTTTAATTGCATATTTTTAATAGGAAAAATTTTTGCCTAAGGGAGTTTTCGCTTCACGTTGCTTACTTTCACTTGAAATATCTTCTAAACTGTAAAATATTAATAGAAATAGTAAGTGACAAAAATGTTCAACAGAAAATCCATCCAGCTTTTGGCTCAATAATTTATTTTTACAAAGCTATTGCAGTTTTCGAGTAGTAGTCAAAAATGACGCCCAATTGATTCATTGATTATTAAAATACATTTTAAGATATGGATTTTATTGATTTTTGCTCATACTCTCAATATTGATAATAATCAATTTAGAGTTGCGTGAAATAAGATAATTGGGCACTTTGAAATACTTTTGCACGTTGTCATCGGTAAAAGCCCCGAAGTACAATTCAACGTTAAAAACATTATGCGTGGGCCTTATACATTATGTTTCTGTGAAAGAAGTTACTGCATCGCATTTTATTGGAAAAGTCATGTGCTGCCCACATCATATTTTTATATTGAACAATAATTCTACAAGACAATGTTACACCTCAGTATTTAGCTTTTACTATTTTTTTGACATATGGCAAATTATTTAAGGTTTAAAATAAGTAATCTCTCTCTGTGAGTAATTTATACAAAATCACTAAACGAAATACGTAACAAATGCCTACATTTATTCCCCAAAGGACCATTTTTTATGTCCTTACATGAATTATTTACGCATCAACAAAGAACCCAATTTTTATACATAAAACTGCTAGCATACTTAATTAACGAATATATATCTAGCATAAGACGATATAAATCTCTTACGTGGCTGGCAAAGCGTGTTAAGCTGTTTATTTGATACTAATCGCCTCGCAATGTACAAAAAATAGAGTGTTGGTTCCCAGCCAATAAACTAACTAACCTGTTTTTCTCCTTAATTACTTGGTCTCAACACATTAAGAGAATAGAGTTCCTATTATAAAGAATAAATGCATCTTTTTGTATTACGCTGTTCTTTCCTCATCTGAAGCTAAATGCTGTGAAATGAGAAAAGCATTTACAAATGTATAGGAAGAGATTACATTAGAAGACACAATTCATAGTAAGAATCGATATGACAACGATGTAATATTTTATGAATGTTACGGTGAACAAAATGCTTGTTATTTTGGCGTTTCTTGTAAACGCAATAAATAGCAAAGCACTGATTTACTTGTAATATATGCATGCATTAAAAATATGATGTATTTTTTATTTTCCCTACATGGTAATGTATAGTATATAATATATAGGTATAATACTTTCCCTATACTTGGTAATGTATAGGGAAAGTATTAGAATCGTGTGGAAAATCGCAACTCCAGTAGAGTTTTCGACGGATCTACACGTTTCGACCACACTAAAGCCCGAATACCTATTATTAGTGTGACGTCTGTTTGTGTGTCTGTTCGTGTGTCTATGTGTGTATGTGTATTTGTCTGTGTGTTTGTCTGTGTGTTGGTATGCGTGATTGTCTGTGTGTATGTCTGTGCAATGTATGTATCCAGTCTAACTTAGAAACTCATTGGCCAAATTTCACAAAATGTTATAGATAAGTCACTTTTGGTTTATCCTGGTGCTGATAAGGACAGAAATTTCGATTTGGAAAGAATGAACCTGCCTTTTTTGTAAAATGGCACATAAAATTTGCCAAAATCTAAAATAAAAGACTAATGTGCGCAAATGTATCCATAAAATGCTTGCTTTATACGTAATTTTGGACGACAAAAAGAAAGAAACCAACTCCATAACTTTAGGATTAACCTTTCTTGAGATATTTTTTTCGTATTTTTGCCACGTTGGCTTTGAAAGTACACCCAGTTACCAAATAAAAATAGAAATTGAAATAAAACTGCAAATTCAGTGTAATTTGAAAGAATTATCCATATTGTTTTGGGCTGTTATACTCAATTTAATGAATTATAAAAGAAAGAAAGAGAAAAGTAATTTGAGTCTGTAAGGTAAGACACGTGCTGTCCACATCAGTCCTTGAGTTTTAAAATTATTTATGGTTACAAGGAAGGACTGTAGTTGAAATCCTAAACAAAATCCACCACTGCCATCAAAGACATCGCGTTTTGTATATGAAGACCATTTTGATGTAAGTTACATGTATGCTATTTTTTATATTAGTATTTCATATTTGAAAATGAAGCTCTTTTAAACGAAAATGTTAATTATATTTACGGTGTCTAATCAATAGTGGACATCATTCCCTATATGTCACTTTACATCTTAATATAAATCATATAGCTTCTTAATATTACAGTTTAATATTCCATCATAGTCTTTTTTGTAAGACAGGATGTCATTAGGTGATGATCAATGCCAATCAGATGTTATAATTAGAAATTCAATGTCCCCTTGATTCAAAATTATGCAAATCAATTCATCTGTCACTAAGAAACATCATATTTTGTTTTATCTACTGATATTCATATATTATAAATTTATTGGTGCAATTACATAGGTTATAAAATTATTTTTATAGCTTAATAGAAAATATGCAACACAGATTGAATTTTAGAGGTTTGACTACTAATGGAACATAATTACTTGCACATAAAACATTTATTCAATATAAAAATAAACATATTTATTCAAATGTTTTTCTTTTAATTTCCAGAAAAATCTCAAGAAAAGGGGTAAATCTTACCTGTCAAATTTTACACTACGTGATTCAGCGGTCACAAAATCTATATTGTTTTTAAAATACAGAGCCATCATAATGGAATCAATCTTAGACAAATTGTCTGATTGCCATTTAACAAAACCAGAATCCATGTTTACAATAAAATAAAATAAGGAACAAATAATGTAAACTCAAGCAAACCAAGTACAAATGGATAAAATGCTTGCAAATATCTCAATAGAAACAGAGCACACTAGAATGTTGCATCACAGGTCGAACAGGACATGTGAGATCACAACCAATCACGGGCCGTTTTGTGTTTGAGTAGATTTTGCGCTTTTTCATTTCTTGGTAATTAAATAAATAATTATCTTAAGAGATTCTCGCTTGGATATTAGAAATCAGAAAAATTTCTCTATAAATATCAATTGGTTCTAAGAGCTTTAAAAAAAATCGGAATTGTCCATTTCGACAGATTTCTAACTAATATAAGAGTTTTAATGTTTATGGATACGGTACGGCAAAATGAGGATCAAAAATCTTATATTCTTTAGAATATTCTTCAAAAGCTCTTTGAAAAAAAGAAGTATGAAACTTTGCGTACTTTTCTATTTAAATAAAATAGAAATAATTGAGTGTTTGTTTATCTCATCATCACGGGAGAACGGCTGCACCGAATATCAAGAAATTTTGTGGATAGCCTTAGAATAGCCCCACTTAGAACTTAGTCTGTGTTTCGAGTTTCTCCAACCAGGAGTTATCGAAATATTAATGAAAAGGAACCTTCCATAGAAATAGTACTATGCAGACGATATTTGTTCATTGAAGTTTGATTGAAGAAACTTATATTATATTATTCAGCAACGCAGTTAAGTCATATAAACTTATACTGCAGACGATTTTTTTTAAATGTTTTTTCCGTTTTAAATAATAAAGAAATAGATATAAAATTAAATTTTATAAATGAACTGTACTGGTGGATTATATCAATTGCAGTCTTTAGATTTAATTATTACAGGAATTATTTATATTTTCAATTTCTTACGTCATCTGCTTTATTTTGGCAAATATTTTCCTAACCCATATACAGTGTTTGGCCAATTGTTGAAATATAAAAGTGGCACGGGTATATCTTCAAATACCATTTTAGCGCATTTATTTTATCATATAACGGCAAGTTTCATATTTTTTTTGTAAATCTGCGTACAAACGAGACCACAATGTTTAATTCTTCAGATCTTCCCGAAAATAAAGATCCTTTTACTTGATTTTAGGAGAATTTAATTAAATATTTTAATAGAATATTTTGATTTAATGTCATTTAGAATACAGGAATTTACCCATATTTTAAATCATAAGCAACGCCGAGGATATGCTATTAACTATATGAAAAAATTGTAAATTCTGCTTCTATCGGTCTATTTAATATTTCAGTACGAGAGAACTTAAATCTTTCTTCTTTATTACAATACAACGCAATTTGATACGCATTTGAGGGCGATTTCACGATGTCTTCTATAGACTAAAAAATCAGTTTTCTTCTTTATTAGAATTATTGTAAAATTTCGAAACAAAAAACTCGAAATACTAAAATATCACGAAATACTAAAAGTGCAAATTGTGAATTTAAGTTACTTTATAATATATATTCCGTACGAAAAACGATACTGCTAGTAGTATGTACACGAAAAAGCGAATTGAGCAAATTTTTATTGAGATGATTATTTCCGAAGTTACACTGTTAAATAAAATATAAATTATTAAATTGCCATCATGGAGTGAGTGAAATAACGACCCCAGGACATTTTTTTATACCTGTTAGTTTCCTTGTCATTACTGACCCGAAATACTACTATTAAACAGTTATTAACATCTACAAAAATGTACCTGCTATATGCTACTTTGTGTTCTCAGTTATAGATTATTTTATTTTATGTTTTCAATTATTTAAATTCATAATACCCATTGCCAAACCATCAACACAACTGTTTCCTTTCTATGCGCATTCGCATGCAGTGGTGGCTTAGTTATGGTTTTATTGTTTCTTCCTTTGGTTATTGAATAATAATATTAAACTTCGAACAAAATAAATAGTTATTCTGGGAATCTATAATTATGTTATATTGACTAAAATTGTATTTTTTGAACTGATATATTATTTAGAACAAATATTTCAAACTGATAAACTGATATATAACTATACTTAAACCAATATTAGCACCGTTTATGTCTGCGTCTCTTTTGTTTTTAACACTTTACAACATAGTTGAAAAGTGTTTATGACTTTGTTCATTCTGTCTGTCTGTCTGTCTGTCCCTTAGTATGATAACTGCCGTAAAAATGACTTTATCAAAATAAAATTTTAGTATGTTATTCAGACGGTCTGTGGTACCTATGGGAATATACATGAATAATATCACCCAATTAGTTTTGGATTGAACCCGGGTTGAAAAAATGAAATACATTGTACACTATGGGACATAATTTTTCAAACATTTTTAAGCTTATTTAAAATTCACAAATTGTTTCGAAAGTTTTAGGAAATATTCAAATTATCCCATAAAATATAAAAAAAAAATTTCAGCAAAATATATTCAGTAGTTTTTTAAATAAAAATTAAAATAATAATTACACCTTTTATATGAAGAGATCATGTGACCATTCTATGAAGAGATCACGTGACCCACTTCAAAATAAAATGTGGCGTCCATCTTGTGTCAAATTCGTGATTTTTAAAGTTCTTTTTAATTTATATTAATGTTGTATCCGTCCTAAAACCGCTTTATTTTTGCTTAAATTCTGTGCATCTACATTCTGAAACAACGCAATTACAATATATTTTAAGTTAAATGATCATCAAACTTTGATTATTTCTACAACGAAGCTTAATTTTCACTTATGGAGAAAGTAAACAGCAACAGATGTAGAATGAGTTGTGTAAGAATTACTGCATTTCTTTAACGCAAAATTATTTAGCTCATAGAGTCTTCAATATAGCTGATATGAATGAAACTTTCATTGATTTTACATAGAGAAGCAGACGATTTTTTTCGATGAAGTTTTAAGCATAGGTTCAAATTACTTGTACCTCCATAGTTTTAAGTTTTTAAATAAAATAAATTATTATAGTATTGTGATGAATGAAAGGAATGGAAAAAGTTTATGAATGAAATGCTTTTATATAGAGAGCCAGGCGATTTATATTTCGATGATGTCATTTGAATAAAGTTCATTTGTTTTCGATGAAGTTTTCAAATATAATAAATTATTGTAATATTATGATAATTTTAAAAATATTACTGAGGAAGGAATCGCATTTTAGGGATGTTTAAATAAAATTGCATTGATGTTGGAAAGTGATTCATAATCAGTGCTTTATGCATGATTGATCTTTCTTGTTTTAATCTGTATTTTCAGTTTCGTATTACATAGTTTTCCTTTACTGGGTCTGGAGGCTTAGAGGAAAATACGGTGGTAGTGACTGTGACTTGTATAACTTTTCTTGAAAGATATTTTTTAACAGTAGATGAGGTAACCTATTTACTTTTACCAATGTAGTGCAAGTAAAGTATGGTGATCATTATTTAATCCCCAGTCGAGTTATTACCGTGGAAGCATTGGTGGGTTCAGTTGATAAAAGGACTGACTTTTTTGGTCTGTTGGTGGGTAAATGAGTGTGTCAAATTGTTAGCATCTTATAATATTAAATGCCACTGAACCAATTTGGACCAATTTTAGGTGTTACTCTTAGATGTAAACAAACAAGGTATCGCGATAACGTTACGGTTAATGTTTATTCTGCGGATAATTCCCGGGAAAATATTTTGATAAAGGATTGTTTGTTATATGTCCATATGGCACTTCATTTGAGTTCCTGAAGATTGTATCTAGACATCCCGGAATATGCTAATTTTCCGTATCCCCGAAAATTAGCAACCTTCGGAAAGGTCACTGTTAAAAATGTGTATAAATATTCAGTACCAAGATGCGCGCTTTAACTCTTATGCTCAGAGAACTTATGCTCATAGCTCTTAAGGGGACGGTGGACGTTGAAATAAGCAAAAATCGACTAAAAAAGTTTTTTCTTTTTTAATATATAACATTATTTTACACATTTAACCTTTTGCTTACGGGTTGAACTGCGTCCATCCCAAAAGAAGAACTTCCCCAAAAGACAGGTATTTGACACACCCTGTCCCAAACAGTTCGATTCCGCTTTCCACCTGGCAAGTGCAATGTTTGCACCAAGCAGATGCAATGTCAGCGATTTCCATGGACGCCAATGCCTGCAAAGGGGGATCGAACTGTTTGGGACAGGGTTTGTCAAATACCTGTCTTTTGGGGAAGTTCTTCGTTTGGGATGGACGCTGTCCCACCCGTAAGCAAAAGGTTAAATGCATTTTTTTTTCGAAACGGAATTTTCAAAGGTTTCACATTTTTAAAATGCTCCATGCGTCTTAATTTTTGTTTGAGATGCATGAAATTTGGCAAGAAGACACCTTTCATACCTTTTAATGAAACTGGGTATGCATTTTATAATTGGACTTTATTAAGGTAATTAAAAGTGAATAAGAACCTAATTAAATGATGAAAATTAAGTTTTAATGCAGAAAAATATTTTTAAAAAATTAACTTTCTAAAGGATTTAAAAATGTATACCCAAATTTGTTCAAAATATGTTTTTGAGTGATCATAATGTAAAATTAATCAACAATGTGAACAAATGGCACGCAAGGAGCATTTTCAAATGTTCGTTAAAAAAATTAAACTAAAAAAAATACAAAATTATAACAAAATTGAAAAAATGTTAATGGTATTTTATATAGTAATGTTAAGAGGAATATTTATACAAATTTTCATGTTTCAAGTCAATAAATAAATAAAAAAAAATTCAACGTCCACCGTCCCCTTAAACTTTTACGCTCATTTATCCTTGATGCTCATAGCCATTAAGATTTTAGATTCAGCAAACTGTGTTTGTTTTGCTTAGTTAGAGCAGCACATTTTTTAAAAAGCAGATGTGATTCTCTGTCATGACATTTGCTTACTAAATGTTATAAGTTACGATGTTATATCTGGCGGATATAAATCGTCATGATATCTTGTGCAAATTTGCCTGTGAGTGAGCTGCCTAGTTTTCTACCTCTTCTCCGTCAGCGACATCAAATCCAGTGGTATTTGCCTTATCAGTTAAAAAGTTATCCTGATTTCATTTATATAAATAAAATTGAAAATCTGTTGGACTATATGTTTGTCTCATCATCTCAAGAGAACGTCTGAAGCGAATTTCTTGAAATTTTGTGGGTAGCCTTGGAATATCCCCTTATAAAATTCAGTCCGTGATCGGAGTTTTTAAGACAAGAGGTTCTCTAGATATTAAACAAGAAAGATCAATCATGCATAAAGCATTGATTATGAAACACTTTCCAACTCCAATGCAATTTTATTTAAACATCTCTAAAATGCAATACATTCATAAGTAATATTTTAAAACTTATCACAATACTACATTAATTTATTATATTTGAAAACTTAAACCTTCATCGAAAAAAATGAACTTCATTCAAATGACGGCATTGAAATATAAATTGCCTGGTTTAAACATCACTAAAATGTTATACATTCCTCGGTAATAGTTTTAGAATTATCATAATACTACGATAATTTATTATATTTGAAAACTTCATCGAAAACAACTAAAATTAATTCAAATGACGTCATAGAAAAAATAACACGCCTGGATCTCTCTGTAAAAACAGGATTTCATTCATAACATTTTTCCAATCATTTCATTCATCACAGTACTAAAATAATTTATTTCATTTAAAAACATAAGACCATGGAGCTACAAGTAATTAAACTCTATGCTTAAAACTTCATCGAAAAAATTCGTCCTTCTCTGTGTAAAATCAATGAATATTTCATTCATATCAGCTATGCAGACTCCATGATCTAAATACTTTTGCGTTAAAAAAATACAGCAATTCTTATACAACTCATCCTACATATTTTGCTGTTTACGTTTTGCATAAGTGAAAAATAGGCTTCGTTGTAGAAATAATCAAATTTGGATGATCATTTAAACTCAAATATAGTGTCATTGAGTTGTTTCAGTATGTAGATGCACAGAATTTAAGCAAAAATAAAGAGTTTTTGGACGAATACAACACTCAATATGAATTAAAAAGAACTTTAAAAATCAGGACTTTGAGACAAGATGGATGCCGTATTATATTTTGAAGTGGGTCACTTTTCATATCATGGTCACGTGATCGCTTCATATAAGAGGTGTAATTATTATTTTAATTTATATTTAAAAAATTACTGAGCATATTTTGCTGAAATTTTTGTTATATATTTTATGGAATAATTTAGGGTTCAATGTATTTTATTTTTTCAACACGGGTTCAATCCAAAACCAATTGGGTGATATTATTCATTTATATTCCCATAGGTCCTACAGACCGTCTGAACAACATACTAAAATTTCATTTTGATTAAGTCATTTTTACGGAAGTTATCGGGCTAACAGACAGACAGACAGACAGAGTGAACAAAGTCATAAACACTTTTCAACTTTCTTGTAAAGTGTTAATAAAAACGCAGAGTTAAATCTTCCATTGACATAGCATTAAGCAGACGATATTTTCCCCCGTAAATTTATTTGAAAAAAATGATAACATGTCACTCAGCAACAGATTTAAATCCAGTTTGTACAGCAGACGATTTTTATTAAATCTTTTCCAATTTAAATAATAAAGACATTTATCTATAAAAATAAAATTGAAAATCTGTCTATTTATTTATGTGTTTATCTCATCATCACGAAAGAACGGTTGAACCGAATTGGATGAAATTTTTGGGGTAGACTTGGAATAGCCCCACATGCATTTAGTCTATATTTCGAGTTTTTAGGACCAGCGGTTGTCTAGATTTTAATTAACGCACAATTAAACCTTCAATAGAGATAGCATTATGTAGACAAAATTATTTCCACCAATTTATTTGAAAAAATTATATCATGTCGCACAGCAACGGATTTAAATCCAATGTGTTTACTCGACAGACGATTTTTATTAAATATTTTTTATTAAAGATAATATAGAAATAAAGATATGTATATAAAATAAGTTTCATCGATACTGCATTTTGACTGGATTATATATCAATTACGGTCTTCAGGTTTAAACATTATTATTATTGATATTTTCCGGAATTATTGATTCGGGGATTATTTTTTTGTTGACAAAGATTTTGAAACTCATGCGTTAAAGTACAGGTAATCTTTACGAGGCTTATTGATATTTTCAATTTTTTACACCATCTGTTTTATTTCGGCAAAGAATTTTGAAACTCATATTGTATTACGGATAAACTTCTAACACACAAGCATATCTTCTAATATACGACATTATAAGTTATCCTCTTTGGATCTTGTGCCAAAAAACCATAATCAACCAACCAACCAACCAACGACAATATAAGTAGTACAGGTAGATACAATATAAGTAGTACATGTAGATGCAATATAAGTAGTACAAGTTCCATAAAATTTTAGCGCTTTCGTTTTGGCATATATTGAAATCAATTACGGCCTTTAGGTTTAAAGATAACGGAATTGTTGATATTTTCAATTTATTACGACATCGGTTTTATTTCGGCAAATACGTATTTTAGAAACTCATATGTTTTAGTACGTGTAATCTTCTACTAATACACTAGTATATCTTCTAATATTTACGAATATAAGTAGTACAAGTCTCATACAATTTTAGTGCGTATTTTTTGCATATATTGATGCAATTTCATATTTTTTGTAAATGAGTTTGCTAACGGGACCAGGATGTTTTATTCTTCTGACCTACCAGTAAAGATAATTTTGTATAGTGAGAACATAGATTCTTAAACTTCTTTTCAAAAACATTAAATTAAATATTTTAATAGGATATTTTGATTAACAATGTCATTTAGTATACTATAGGAATTTGCAGGGAATTTGATAGGGAATTTGATAGGGAATACTGCCAGTGAGTAAAAAACATATTTTTATTTTTACTAATCTGAGTTCTCCTTGAAGTTTTACACACGTTATCGGCTGCAAAATCTATCTACTCTGTTAAAAGAAAGCCCCTTCGAGTTGATACAGATAATCAGTCGAACAGATCAGCCATAGTTTCCCGGATAGGTTTCATATATTATGTAGAAGCGAATGCAGAAACTAAATTTCTAAAAGTGCATATAGTTTAGCTATAAAACATGATTTTGCCACAATGGTTGGTCCTTCGTCATCTCGGAAACAACTGAAGCGATTTGGACCAAACTTTTGTGGTATACTGCTTATATTATCTAGATGTGAAAGCAGAGAAAGAATCCGAAAAATCTATAAAGTTTACCTATAAAATGCGATTTTGTTTAAATCATTGGCATTCCGTAATCTCAAAGACCGTTGAAACGATTTGAACCAAATGTGGGTGATGTAGTACGTATATTGTATATACTTGAATGCAGAAAATACACTTCTAAATATATATATATATATATGTGTGTGTGTATATATATATATATATATATACATATATATATATATATACCGAGTGGTCAGTATTAAAACACCCCTACTCAGAGCTCTCTATAGATCGAACTACTCAGTGTAAAGGCTCCAAAATTGTTGAACATACTATTCAAGACATGGGGAAAGGGATTACGCGAAAAAAAAATTAGTTCCAGAAACACCGATAGGTAGCGCTGTACAACAGAAAATATGCTGAAAAGACACAAAATAATTACAAAAAAAACAAACACATGCGATATGGAATTTTTCCTTTTTAATTTCTTTTGCTGATATGAAAAAAATAAGATAAAAAAGTGAAGAAACTTAAACTGTCATTGCAACTGCAATTTCAGACTGTAAGCACAAAAATTTGCATAAACCCTTGGTTTGCAGCTACTATGTTCTGGGCATTAAAGGGGATAAAACTGGGAAATTTTCATTCTTATCAGCGATGGCTGTCACACTGCCAGAACGCGCTTTGCTTGTGAAGCTGTTTTATGAAAACAAATGACATGCTGCAGCTGCACTTCGAGAGTTTCGTCGACTTCAGAATTTGCGCAAAGGACCATTACTTCTATAATCTCTCAGCAGAATGATCACTTGATTCGAGAAAACTGGACATCTTGAAGTTCAGCCGGGTTGAGGACGCAAATCGACTCGTTCAGATGTCGTTGACGATGTTGCCACCGCTATTGTTGAACAATCAATGATAACGTTATACGCAGCATTCCATGCATCGATAAGGTCCTTGTGATATGAATATTTGATACGTTCGAATAAAATGCGTTACAAATGTGTACTTTATTTCTTTTCATCATATTTTCTATTATACAGCGCCACCTATCGGTGTTTCTAGAACTATTTTTTTTCACGTAGTCCCTTTCTCCATGTCTTGAATAGTATGTTCAACAATTTTGGAGCCTTTACACTGAGTAGTTCGATCTATAGAGAGCTCAGAGTAGGGGTGTTTTAATTCTGACCACCCGGTATGTATATATATATATATATATATATATATATATATATATATATATATATATATATATATATATAGGGTGTCCCAAAAACATTGACCTTGGCTTTTATTCCTTAAATATTGATCTTAAACGTATATAATAAATTAAAAAATTCCGTAGAAAAAGGTACAGAATTTCATGAAATCGATTAAAATTTTCAAGGGAATTAAATTTTAAGAAATACAAAATTTAAATTTTTATAAGACTTCCGTACAAGAACATATCCAGTGAGTAAAATGTGCCCCATACACTAATAAGGTGAAGTACGAAATTTCAGTATTTTATCATAAAAAGTCCCAGAGATATAAAAAGACAAAAATGCTGACTTAAACCACTTTTTGATACATCGACATGGGTTCTCAGAGGGGAAAAATCATGTCGGCAGATCACGTTTCACGAATTATACACAAATTACGAAAGAAAACAATTATTACATAAATAAATAATAATTTTATTATTTATTGGTACAAAAGTATCTACACTGTGTAGAAATAATAACGTTACACAAAGATTACAAACCTTGTTCAAAATGTTTTCCATCCATGCCAGAGATCCATTTAAGATAAGAGGCAGATATTATTTGCCTATGATGCATTTCTGCATTGCGTCATTTGCACTCTTGCTGTAAACATTTACATTTTAATTTGTGATTAATCCCTCACCAACTTTGTTTAAACATATCTCTGGGACTTTTTATGATAAAATGCTGAAATTTTGTGCATCACCTTATTAGTATATGGGGCACATTTTATTTATTGGAAATGTTTTTGTACGGGTGCAGTATAAAAATTTAAATTTTGTATTTCTTCAAATTTAATACCCTGATAATTTTTAGCGATTTCATAAAATTCTGTACCCTTTTAAACGCAACTTTGTAATTTATTATATATGTTTAAGATCAATATTTAGGGAATAAAGGCCGAAGTCAATATTTTTGGGACACCCTGTATGTATATATATATATATATATATTTAGAAATGCATCATAATGGCCACTTGTTTCGAGGGGAAAGTCTCAAGATTGCTGTAGTTTTTGTATTGATATTAGTATATAAATACGAAGCATTCTTAACATTGTCATACAAAAATATTTCTTTCTCTTATTAGTTGCCTGCAGAAGTTCAAGTCTGCATCGTATATAATTATTTTTTGTGAATATATAGTTATTTTGTGTCAACTGGGATTAAATTGTTAAATTGTTTACAAGAATTACATATAATATTGTCATAATTAAATCGGTATTAACGACATTGATTTCTGTATCTTTTTCGATGGGTTTTTAACCTATATTTGCAGCTTTATATTAAATCCATATTTTTTTTGTTATTATAAGAGTAAACGGTATTTTAAAAGATTTGTGCGATTTTACGCAAGAATAACTATTTCAATATGTGAGAATTTAAATGTAAATTAATGCTTAGTAAATTCGATAAACGACCTAAATGTCATTCTGGATGACTAATTAGCTAGTTTTAATACATTACGTCACTTTCTTTCCGGTTTATGTTAGCATACAATGTGCAGGAAAGCATTCCTGACAATATGATGATGTATGTAGCCAGCATCATTGAGTTGACGAATTTATCTATAACATTCGAAGTTCAATGATCATAGATATATGATCAAAATTAGATTACATTCGAACTCATTGTAAAGCAATGACAGAAAGCACCAGATTAAAAATCTGAAAAAAAAGAAGTTTTTTTGCTTAATTATGATTAATTTATCAAAGATCGCGCCTGAAGTATAGGATAGTTTTGTACATAAATACCTGATGTGGACAGCATGTGCATCTCCCAACAAAATGACATTCAGTTTACCTTTCTTTCGTAATGTATTGAATAATAATATGCTCCATATCTCTTTCTTATTTTTTCTTTATCATATTCCTTATTCATATATTTTTCATAATTATTAAATTGGGTCTCTAACTGCACAAAATTACACTGATACGTTTTTGGAATAATACCTAATCAATAGTGTTATAATTTGTATCATTAAAAATAAGTCAAATTAAATCATCGACATATCGATGAATTATATAGACATTAGATATAAATTTATTTTCATAATAATACAGATATAAGTTTGCTAAAATACTGCTACTGTATCCTCCTTGGGGTACACCTGATGTTTGTAAATATATGGTATTTCTCTGAATTAAATAATTATTATATAATACAAAGTTCAATAGCATGGGACAACAGTTTTCTTTAAAATGAATACTATCAGTTGTAATATAATCATTATAAAAAGAGTAATACATAAAATAGGAACATGCACTGCTCAAAACATACAGTTAGACAAAAGTTTGAAAACCTCCTTAAATATAGCTTTTATCTTACAAACAGCAGTTTGATTTATTTCAACGCAGACGTCACTCTAAAAATGGTGAACTTGCATTCCAGAGTGCATGAAACCGTGCAGATCCGTCGGAAATTTGAGTTTTTATTTTCCTCTCTATTCCAATACTTTCCCTATATATTAATTATTTATGTTAGAGAAAGTAAAAATCTAAAGTTTCTGCCAAAAGGTTTATAATCCATTATATCCCGTTGAGTGTCCTACATTCTGTATGAAACTATTATTTATTTCATACAAAAATTCTCATTCTTATTAGATTCTTTATAAGAAAGAAAACATAGCTGCTTGCAGATGACTATCACAAATTATTCTCATGATATAGCCTTTAAAATCGTTAAGCATTAATTGTGTTAATCAATATGTTTAGTTTCGCATTGATCAAAAAGAACTTGTGAAAACAAATGAAAGTTCTAAATATTAATTCTGAAAACAAATAAAAGTTCTAAATATTAGTTGTAAAAATAAATAAAATTCTAAATATTAGTTGTGAAAACAAATGAATGTTCTAAATATTAGTTCTTAGAATGAATGTTCTTAGTCAAGTATTTAACAGAAAAGTCAATGTTTTCGTCCCCCATGTAAGACGATTTGTAAAAACGCACTACATATTTTCAAGTTCAGTTTAAAAAGTTCTTACTCCGCCTTCATGTTTTAACACTTTACAATACATTTGAGAAGTGTTTAAGACTTTGTTCATTCGGTCTGTCTGTCTGTCTGTACGTTAGCACGATAACTGCCGTAAAAATGACATAATCAAAATTAAGTCTTAATATGTTGTTCAGACGGCCAGTGGAACCTATGGGAATATAAATGAATAATATCACCCAATTAATTTTGGATTGATCCCGGGTTGAAATAATGAAATACATTGAATTCTATGAGACCTAATTTTTCAAACATTTTTAAGCGGATTTAAAATTCACAAATTGCTTCGAAAATATGAAGTAATATTTAAATTATCCCATACAATATATAAAAAAAAATTCAGCAGAATATATTCAGTAGTTTTTTAAATAAAAATTAAAATAATAATTACACCTCTTATATGAAATGATCACGTGACCATTATGTGAAGAGATCACGTGACCCACTTCAAAATGAAATATGACAACCATCTTATCTCAAAATCGTGATTATTTTTAAAGTTTTTTTTAATTCATATTGAGTGTTATATCCGTCCTAAAACCGCTTTATTTTTGTTTAAATTATGTGCATCTACATACTGAAACAACGCAATTACAATATATTTGAGTTTAAATGATCATCCAAATTTGATTATTTCTACAACGAAGCCTATTTTTCACTTATGTAAAATGTAAACAGCAAAATATGTAGAATGAGTTGTATAAGAATTGCTGTATTTCTTTAACGCAAAATTATTTAGCTCATAGAGTCTGCATAGCTGTTATGAATGAAATATTCATTGATTTTACTGAGAGAAGGACGATTTTTTTCGATGAAGTTTAAGCATAGAGTTTAATTACTTGTAACTCCATGGGCTTAAGCTTTTAAATAAAATAAATTATTATAGTATTGTGATGAATGAAATGTATGGGAAAATGTTTATGAAGGAAATGCTGCGTTAATAGAGAGAGCCAGGTGTGCTATATTTCGATGGCGTCATTTGAATAAATTCCAGTTGTTTTTGATGAAGTTTTCAAATATAGTAAATAATTGCAATATTACGATAATGTTAAAAACATTACCGAGGATCCAGGCTATTTAGATTTAGTTGACGTCATTTGAATGAAGTTAATTTTTTTCGATGAACTTTTAAGTTTTCAAATATAATAAATTAATGTAGTATCGTGATAATTTTTAAAATATTACCGAGGAATGTATCGCATTTTAGAGATGTTTAAATAAAACTGCATTGAAGTTGGAAAGTGTTTCATAATCAATGCTTTATGCATTGATCTTTCTTATACTACTTATCCATGTGCCGGATGTCAAAATCCAAGATTGTCTCTCCAATTCAAACACATATTTTCGAACAGTCCTCGGTTTTTCAATCCCTTGATCATTTGATATAAAGTTTAGGAAACTTTGCAGGTGGTTATGTGGTGTACTATTTTCAATGTATCGCTGCTTATTAATCTTAATAATACTGCTTATTAATCTTAATAATACTGCTTATTAATCTTAATAGTCCTGATAAATTTGTGTGTTTGAGATATATCCCAGAAAATTTTATCTTGGTACATCATTATTTAGAATATTGTATCGAAACTTTAAAATTCCAACTATAGTTTTCCTCGCTAGTGTCCATCTTTAGTTTTCATTGCTTGTTTTCTTTTTAGCTTTCCTTGGTAGTTTTCTTTTAAGCTTTCCTTGCTAGTTTCCTTTTAAATTTTTCTTGCTCTATCTTTAAAAAACAAAGCCATGCCAGTTGCTTAAACGCAAATAAAAAGCAATCTATTCAATATCAGTTTTAAAGGAAAAACACTTTACAAACTTATTTCATAACATGAAACGTTTCAAAATATGTCAAATGTGTGCTTCTTTGTTAGTTTGTCATGGTCTGTGTTTCTTAAAATAAAATTTCCAATTTCTGTACCAAAAGGAATATTTCTCAATTCAATGTTTTATTAAGACACGTTCTACCATAAGAACATGTATATATATATACAGGTATATTACGTGTATATATATATATATATATATATATATATATGTATATTATAAATGTTTTACACACGAACATTGCAATTTAATTTTTTCATAAAATATTAATACGTTAGTTGTGAAAACTTAACGAAAGCCTATAGCATCAAACTTTAACAACTTCTGTCTCTACTTATCATTAAGTGGTCATTAATCTACTTCAAACCAATTACATTGAGTTTGGATTTTGTCACCATAAAGCTTAACTTTCTACGTAATTAACGAATTATAGCACAAGTGTTAAGTGTAGAAAATAATCGAGAGAATAAAGATAAATATTATCTTAAACGTTTAATTAGTTTAGTGTGTGAACATGAAAACATGTGTCCAAGTTCCTGTTTTTAAACAAGTTACAAATTTGCGTTGAATAAATTATACTAAATCTTGTATTTAAAGTCAAATTATTCAAATCTGTGTAATTCATAACATAAGTAATAGTTCTTACTTATGACTAAAAAACTTTCAGTAGCAGTCTTTGTGATACTTTATAAATTCAAACCCAAAAATTATATTACACAAAAGATTTGTGTAATACTATAAACATTTTCAATACTTCAATAATAATGCTTAACAGGGTACTTAAACAAATACAATTATAACACTCGCAATTCTTTAATGGGGCATACTTTCAACTTGAAAAACTACTTAAAAGGTACCATAAAAGAAGCTGAAACTTCTAAAAATTATTAATATTTAGTTAAACCATTTATTCTCTATGCAGTGCGAAAGTCTTTCACGTGAAATTAATAACAAATATGAGCCTGCGTTCTATTTTTAAATCAGTTTTAGTCAGCAGAACAACAATAAAAACCAGTCTAGAAAATTGATCCAGACAAGTGAACGAAATTAAAACACAATTGTTACATTTCAATACATAGCCTATTTTTACACAAAACACATGTTAAGATCCTTTTTAACAATATGTTTTTTAAAACCCTATGAAATGTAAATATTTAAAACTAATATTGAATATAGAATTTTATAATTGAGATTACCACGAACACTCTGAGTCATAATTTTAGAATTTACGTTCAAACACAACGTACTCCTTATATAATTATATCCAGTTATGACTTATTAGGACTTTCCAGAGATCTGTTCCATCCATAAATAAGAGTTCATAATGTTCTGCACTTGCTCTTTTTCTTCAACGATCTATAATTTCCGTGTTTTATTCAGAGTCTGACACAGTTTTCTCGTAACAGTTAGCTTGAATTTATATTGGATGTCTGAATTTATTATAGTTTAGCCGCTGCAGATATATATATGCGACGACGGATACCATTTGTGTTGAAGTTTTAGTCTGTGAGCATTAACTGCCTCTTCGCTAGAACATTTCACGAAAGAGAAAAACAAGAAAGATCAATCATGCTTAAAGCATTGATTATGAAACACTTTCCAACTTCAAAGCAATTTTATTTAAAAAAAGTCGAAAATGCAATACATTCCTCGGTAATATTTTAAAACTTATCACGATACTACATTGATTTATTATATTTGAAAACTTAAACCTTCATTGAAAAAAATGAACTTCATTCAAAAGACGGCATTGAAATATAAATTGCGTGGTTTAAATATCTCTAAAATGCAATACATTCCACGGTAATATTTTTAAATCTATCATAATACTACGATAATTTATTATATTTGAAAACTTCATCGAAAACAACTGAAATTAATTCAAATGACGTCATAGAAAAAATAACACGCCTGGATCTCTCTATAAAAGCAGGATTTCATTCATAACTTTCTACATTTCATTCATCACAATACTATAATAATTTATTTTATTTAAAAATTAAGACCATGGAGCTACAATTCATAAACTTTATGCTTAAAACTTCATCGAAAAATATCGTCCTTCTGTTTATAAAATCAATTAATATTTCATTCATATCAGCCATGCAGACTCCATGGACTGAATTATTTTGTGTTAAAGAAATACAGTAATTCTAATACAACTCATTCTACATATTTTGCTGTTTACATTTTACATAGGTGAAAAATAGGCTTAATTGTAGAAATAATCAAATTTGAATGAGAATTTAAACTCAAATATATTGTCATTGTGTTGTTTTAGTATGTAGATGCACAGAATTTAAGCAGAAATAAAGTAGTTTTAGGATGGATACAACACTCAATATGAATTAAAAAGAACTTTAAAAAATCACGAATTTGAAACAAGATGGATGCCATATCTCATTTTGAAGTGGGTCATGTGATCGTTTCATATCATGGTCACGTGATCGTTTCATATCACGGTCACGTGATCGTTTCATATAAGATGTGTAATTATTATTTTAATTTTTATTTAAAAAACTACTGAATATATTTAGCTGAATTTTTTTTTATATATTTTATGGAACAATTTGACTATTACCTAAAATTTTCGAAGCAATTTGTGAATTTTAAATCCGCTTAAAAAATGTTAGAAAAATTAGGTCCCATAGGGCTCAATGTATTTCATTTTTTCAACCCGGGTTCAATCCAAAACTAATTGGGTGATATTATTCATTTATATTCCCATAGGTCCTACAGACCGTCTGAACAACATACTAAAATTTCATTTTGATTAAGTCATTTTTACGGCAGTTATCGTGCTAACGGACAGACAGACAGACAGACAGAAAAAAAAGTCTTCCTTAAAAAAAGTATCGCTGTGAACTTTGATATTTTATTTGGGGAAAATAAAGGTCATCCTTGTAACCTCTCGCATAATACCGCGATTTTTATGTTCTGTTGGTCACAGGTTTCCTTTGGGAAACCATTTTTATTAACACTTTACAACAAAGTTGAAAAGTGTTTATGACTTTGTTCATTCTGTCTGTCTGTCTGTCTGTCCGTTAGCACGATAACTGCCGTAAAAATGACTTAATCAAAATGAAATTTTAGTATGTTGTTCAGACGGTCTATAGGACCTATGGGAATATAAATGAAGAGTATCACCCAATTAGTTTTGGATTGAACCCGGGTTGAAAAAATGAAATACATTGAGCCCTATGGGACCTAATTTTTCAAGTATTTTTTAAGCGGATTTAAAATTCTCAAATTGCTTTGAAAATTTTAGGCAATATTCAAATTGTTCCATAAAATATATAAAAAAAAATTCAGCGAAATATATTCAGTAGTTTTTTAAATAAAAATTAATATGAAGCGATCACGTGTCCATGATATGAAACGATCACATGACCCACTTCAAAATGATATATGGCATCCATCTTGTGTCAAAATCGTGATTTTTAAAGTTCTTTTTAATTCATATTGAGTGTTGTATCCGTCCTAAAACTACTTTATTTTTGCTTAAATTCTGTGCATCTACATACTGAAACAACGCAATGACAATATATTCCAGTTTAAATGCTCATGTAAATTTGATTATTTCTACTATTAAGCCTATTTTTCACCTATGTAAAATGTAAACAGCAAAATATGTAGAATGAGTTGTATTAGAATCGCTGTAATTCTTTAACACAAAATCATTTAGTCCATGGAGTCTACTTAGCTGATATGAATGAAATATTCATTGATTTTAGAAAGAGAAGGACGATATTTTTCGATGAAGTTTAACGCATAGAGTTTATTTACTTGTAGCTCAATGGTTTTAATTTTTAAATAAAACAAATTATTATAGTATTGTGATGAATGACATGAATGGGGGAATTATTTATGAATGAAATGTTGCTTTTATAGAGAGAGCCAGGCGTGTTATTTTTTTTATGACGTCATTTGAATGAATTTCAGTTGTTTTCGATGAAGTTTTCAAATATAATAAATTATCGTAGTATTATGATAATTCTAAAATTATTACCGAGAAATGTATCACATTTTAGAGATGTTTAAACCAGGCAATTTATACTTTAATGCCGTCATTTGAAGTTAATTTTTTTCGATGAAGGTTTAAGGTTTCAAATATAATAAATTAATGTAGTATTGTGATAAGTTTTAAAATATTACCGAGGAATGTATTGCATTTTAGACATGTTTAAATGAAATTGCATTGAAGTTGGAAAGTGTTTCTTAATCAATGCTTTAAGCATGATTGATCTTTCTTGTTTCAGATCAATGTGTGTACTGCTAGACATCAGCGATACTCATAACAAGCTACTGTTATGTAGGAAGATAGCTAGATATACCCCTATTAGAATGTCGAAATAAATTACGAAAGTAAATCGGATCGGATCAAAATTGCATTTTCAGTAGGTACAAGTATGAATCTCGAAAGTAAATAATCACGGTTAATAATCACTTTTACACGTTTTAATTTCTTCTTTATTTACTGTCTATGTCTACATGGATTCTGCAGGTATAGACAATATCTGAATAAATAAACACACTAAGGTACACATAGTAGAGCATCTAAATAGTTTTAAGGGACTCTTAAAACTATTCTCTTAAGAGCAATTGTAAACAATACTTGAATCATGTAAAAACAATATTACAATTATGCTACTTTTGAGTGACATATGCTTCACCCTCTTTACAAGTATTCCTGTTTTGTGCAAAATCCATGTTTCAACCATTAAAATGTTTTTCTTATAAGTTGGGTTATAATAAATTTATTTATATCAATAAGCCGTTTATTGTCTAGCAGTTAATGGACACAATACAAATCCTCGTTCCTTCTCGATAGGAGAAATATGAAAATCCATATATCTGCTTCTATCGAGGAAGACAAAGAATTTGCATTCTGAAAAGCAGCAGGTATTTTCATTGTAATTTTCTTAATGCCAGGTGTGGTGTATCTGGTTGCATAACTGGACGAAATACAGGATAAAATTCAAGCTAAGTCTAGGATTCGGCACTTTGGTTCAATCATATGTACGGAAGAATTGATCTGTCTGAATAAGTCTTCCTGTCTTACACAATGCTAGAAATCCGGGGCTAAGATGTTAATACTATTTCCTATCCTGCTCATTGTTTTGACAAGGAAGCGTCAGACATCTGTCTCTAATTGGCTATTTCTGCTTAACATTCCGCTCTTCAATTGCTAATCACTTTATGTCCACGCCTTTTATTCTTTCGGTAATGAGCTCCCGCATGTCCTCTCTCTGTAGGAGGTTTATCATCCAAATTGAGCGGTAATTACTTTTTAAAAGTGATCATAGGTGCCGACCTACTTCCTCCCTATTAATTACTCAGCGGAATTAGTGATTGTTCACATAACCTCCTACTGTTAAGAGAGATCCTTGGGCAACCAAATGTTCTTTACAGCTGAAATTAAGTTTCTTACTCCACTTCCCCCCCCCTCTTTTTCTCACTCTCACTTGTCGCCTCCCTCTTTAATCTCGTCTGTTTCTGGGAAGATGGTTGAGTGTATGTGATAATTGGTTTCATTTAACACAGAGTAATAGTGAAGAAACAAAATTCATTATTATGGTCAATAATCACCAATATCCAAAACAAACTGACGGGAATGTAATCTAATCCTATCCCACTGTCCCAGAACAACTTCTAATGAATGTGAAATTGGCCTCCCTGTACGCCATTAGGGGAGAGGTCAGTTGCAATTGATTCTAACGACATTTTAACGACATCTTCCAAAACTGTTCTAACCCTGATGAACTGCATGTCCATTTGATGGGCTTAATGAGTTAGCTTATTAATTCCAATGACAGTTTTATGCCTGAAATTCGAAGAGGGTAGCAATTAATGCTTAAAATTGTAGCTCTCTGGATAAATATATATCCGAAATACTTTAGAGAGGGCATTAGAATAAAACAATCTCTTGTAGTTTTCTACCAGGTGTTAATAATTTTAGATAGTACATGTAACATTGATAGTTACAATAGATTTAAATGCAAAAATAAAACTTGGAATTTCTGTATCATAAGAGGATATGACAACTAATAGTATAATTTAAATGAAGGTTATACAGGAGGGGGGGGGGGGTAAATAATTGACATTTAGAAATGCATGCAAATTGTAGGTATAAGGTGTAAGTTGCACAATATAAAATATACTTAAATGTGGTATTTTTATAGGTAGCAATCAAATTTGCGATCTATACTTTTACCAAAATTATTTAAGCATATTGTTGTAACCCATCACAACATTTTTATTTTATTATTCAAAAATTAACATTTTTAGAAATCATTAAATATTGTTTTTAATTTTAAATTATTTTAATTTTGTCTTTAATTTATTATTCCAAATTTATTCTATTCCAAATTATATTATTCAAAATTATTTAATTGCAGTTATTCCCTAAAACTCTACAATAATATTAAATAATATTCGTAATTGTTTTCATGCTAAGTATCGTATGGGTTTCATGCTAAGTCAGGCAAATCCAGTAAACTAGAATAATTGTCTGGCACTCACTCTTTGATCTCCATGGTTGAGTGTTAGTTTTGATTTTGTGAAAAGGCAACTGAGCGAACGCTTTCTGCCAATCACAGTGTGCCAAGACTGCGCTAGGAATTCTCTTTTTATGAGAAAGGCAAGGGGTGCTTGCATCTATAGCCATAGCCTTAGTCCTCGATTGAGTCATTTTTTTATGCTAAATATGGTTAAGTGAGTAGATTGTAATGTTTAATAAGGATAAGTGAGTAGATTGTAATGTTCAATTGACTTATTAAAACATACTAAAAAGTGAACGATTTAGGAGAATGCAATATCAGTAAGATGAACTTGTTTGTGAATCTGTGAGTAATTCTCAGGAATATCTGCGAGTATTGCATTGGCAAACATGCAATCTGATGTTATTTCAGCTTCTATGATAAATTAATTGTTGAAGAAGGAATCTCTATCATTAAATTTGGTTTTACATTTATTCAATGAATTGATTTCATCTGATGTTATTCAGAGTGTAATGATCTATGGTTCAAAAAAATTGTGGCACAGCTGTACTTTCCCCTAAAATATGTGTATCAAAAGTTCATGTTTTAATTTTAGTTGATATTACTGATACCGCAAAATTGCAGTAAAATTTTGCAGTATCAGTAAATGTATCCATCTATAAAAAATGTGTGGATATAGACACATATCTTTTATTAAAAAATGAAATTGCTTCTTAAAATATTAGATGAAGAGAATTCATATACGCATGTTGCATCATTATATATAACTGAAGAAGATTGTGTTACTAACCTTTTATATATATCAACTTAATAAAGAGCATATTGCTATCTGTATTTTGAGAGTTATTAATGAATACATATAGGTCTTTCGAACTATTTTCTAGTGACAGGAATAAACTGTTGCAGCACAATTAAATTTATATATATATATATATATATATATATATATATATATATATATATATATATATATATATATATATATATATATATATATATATATATATATATATATATATATTTAAAAATTGATTTTTTTTTAGGTCATAATTAGGTCATAGGTAATCAAGAAATGAATTTTTTGTGTTATAATTGTGTTTATTTGTTGTGTTCTTTATATATAAGTTGAAAAGGTAATTCTAAGTAAATTTTAATTGTTTAGTTTAAAAGGTGTAGCAATTAATGCAAAAGTTTAAAGTTAATTGTATTCATGAGATACATTTAAAAATATAATTGAAAATATTTAATATAAATATTGTTTACAAAAATTAGGCAGGATGTTAATGAGACTCTTCAGTATTTTATTTTCAAATTATAAAATTGGGTTAATAATGAAATTAGATTCAATGTTGAGATTCATTTTCGTAAAAAAATTTTTTTTTTTTTTTTTTTTTTTTTTTTTTTTTTTTTTTTTTTTTTTTTTTTTTTTTTTGCCGATTCAGAAATCTTGAATGATATGTTGGGTGAGTACAGTGATAATTGTCGCAGGATTTGTTTTTAAAATTTAGTCAGTTAGGTACATTTTTTTAAAAAGCAAGGTAGAAGTTCTGTCAAAAATTGAGTGTTTATGTTTTATATTGAAGTTTATTAAAAAAATGAAAGGCCTGCATGTCAAGAAAATGACATTTAAAAGTTAATTTAAAAATATACAATAATATACAAATATACAAATTTTTTGAATTCATTTTTGAAAATTCATTTTACATTACTTATTGTTTTCATTTTTATAATTCAATTTGTTAATGGTTTATTTATTTTTCTAATACTTTATTTCAGGTTTCTGAGGTTAAAATTTGATTTGTACTAATTATGTTTTTTAATTTATTATAGTTTCAGTAGCATCTTGTATGAGGTATTTCTATATGTTGGCACATTTTCTGCACAGGGACTTATTGAATCTTGATTGTCTTTCTTGATGTGCTGGCGGGAATTTTGACGAAACTGTTTCTACTGATCATGGGAGCATGTTTCTTGAAAATTGGTTCTGTCAAGCTAAATTATCAGGAATATTATGTTGAATTTATTGTCTGTTTTTCATCGGACAGGATAATTTAATTCGTAACATTTTTCTATTTTTCTCAATTCTAGAGAACATTTCATTTATTAATATAATTCATTTGATTCATATAATTCATTTTATTGATATAGTTCATTTTATTAATATAATTCATTTTATGTACATAATTCATTTTGATTGATAAGATCCATTTCATTGATATTTTTTTCATTTTATTGAATTCAATTAAAATTTTTATTTGTTTGTTTTGGTAAAACAGTCCAATTTTAGAAATAGACTTATGTAAATTTAGTAGTTTGGATTTTTGAAATTAATTAGCAGTAATTGTTTAATTTTTTTAACTCAGTTATTCTTACTTAATTGGAAGTTTATAGTTCATTTAAACATTGTATTGAAATTTAGAATTTTTTTTTTTTACATTATCGAGGATTTTATTTCCACCTTGCATTCATTATTTTGGTTGACTTATGGTCTGAATATTTTAATGGTTCAAATTTGTTGACTTATTTCTCAGAAACTTAGAATTTCAAGTAAAAAAAAATTATATTCACTGGAAATTTTGAGTTCATTTATAAACCTTATCTACGAATTGTTCAAACTTAAGGTTGTGATTCATCGAGATTCATTTTGAAAGTTATATTCATTCTTTTTGCATTTTATTTTTGTTTTGATTGACATTTGATTTTTTTAGGTGGTAGTTAATATATTTTAGTGGTGGTAATTAATATTTTTTGTGTTATAATTTTGATAGAATTTTAATACTCACAACTATACTCATCTCAGTGCATTTTTTTAATACCTCATTCATCTCAAAATTATTGATTTATCACGTATCAACTCGTGATTGTTCACATATTTGCATTTATCTCTACTTATTACATTGAGTTGACTGGTTATATTCTTTACTCTACTCATGGATTTTTGTATAAAATGTTGTATTTTGTTTTGATAAAAAATATTTAATGTATACAGTCTTGGACATCATCAGGCTTGGCATTTTGAAATTTATCAAGAATTCTTTTACTGTGAGGTTTAATTATTTTTTTCTCTTTGTTTTAGTGAGGGATTGTGTGATGTGATCCATGCTGTGACGCATCATAATACTTTTATTTTATTATTCAAAAATTAACATTTTTAGAAATCATTAAATGTTTTCTTTAATTTTAAATTATTTTAACTTTATCTTTAATTTATTATTCCACATTTATTCTATTCCAAATTATATTATTCAAAATTATTTATTGCAGTTATTCATTAAAACTCTACAATAATATTAAATAATATTCATAATTACTTTCATGCTAAGTATCGTATGGGTTTCATGCTAAGTCAGGCAAATCCTGTGAACTAGAATAATTGTCTGGCACTCAGTCCTTGATCTCCATGGTTGAGTGTTAGTTTTGATTTTGTGAAATGGCAACTGAGCGAACGCTTTCTGCCAATCACAGCGTGCCAAGACTGCGCGGGGAATTCTCTTTTTATGTGAAAAAAGTGCTAATTATTCTCTCTCCTGAAAATCATCGTATGTGAAGCTGGTGTAGTTTTTGAGGTAAGGGATGCTTGCACCTCTAGCCATAGCCTTAGTTCTTGATTGAGCTATTTTTTTATGCTAAATATGGATAATATGAGTAGATTGTAATATTTAATAAGGATAAGTGAGTAGATTGTAATGTTTAATTGACTTATTAAAAGATAATAAAAAGTGAACGATTTAGGAGAATGCAATATCTGTAAGATGAACTTGTCTGTGCATCTGTGAGTAATTCTCAGGAATATCGGCGAGTATTGCATTGGCAAACATGCAATCTGATGTTATTTCAGCTTCTATGATAAATTAATTGTTGAAGAAGGAATCTCTAACATTAAATTTGGTTTTATATTTATTCAATAAATCGATTTTATGTGATGTTATTCAGAGTGTAGTGATCTATGGTTCAAAAAAATTGTGGCACAGCTGTACTTTCTCCTAAAATATGTGTAGCAAACGTTCATGCTTTGATTTTAGTTAATATTACTGATAACTGCAAAATTGCAGTAAAATTTTGCTATGAAGAAGATGTGTGGATATAGACACATATATTTTATTAAAAAAATGAAATTGCTTCTTAAAATATTAGATGAAGAGAATTCATATACTCCTGTTGCATCATTATATATAACTAAATAAGATTGTGTTACTAACCATTTATATATCACCTTAATAAAGAACATATTGCTATCTGTATTTTGAGAGTTATTAATGAACACATATAGGTCTCGTGAAGTATTCATTTTCTAGTGACAAGAATAAACTGTTGCAGTACAATTAATTTGATATATATATATATATATATATATATATATATATATATATATATATATATATATATATATATCATATAAAAACCAGTAATCAAATTCAAATAGAATTCCTATGCATATCCACAAAAAGTAAAGGCACTACTCAGGAAAAGGCGCCAAGCCGCTCTATACTCCGAAGCAGATAATAATCCAAGAAAAAGAAGATTTAAAGGAATATGGGATAACCAAATGCTTTGCATTTAATGGTGGGGAGGATTGCGACTCCCCCTCCCGATTAAAGCTGCTTTTCTAGCCTAGGCAAACGCTCACGGTACCAATACAAGGCAAAGGTTGGTCCCCAATGCGTGCTAATACGAAGGCACCCAGATACGGAAGAACAGGACCAACCAACAGAAGGAAACTGGACCAAAAGTGAATCCTGCCCAACTCGCTATCTTATATATGTTCATCTTACGCATGCGTGCAATCCTAGCAGGTACGTATAAACTTTATTTACTTGCAGTTTGATAAAGTAAACTGTCAAAATCCACATGATCCCAGAAAATCGATTTATAACAACTTTTTTAGAAATATAAAGGATAATGTTTGTATAAAGCCTCAGTTATGATTTTAATGTTGCTATTATTGCAATCCTTTTTAAACGTATTGTAAATTTGGTTTCTCTTAAAGTGTCCGAGTATGATATTTCTAAAATTATTCTTGGTAAGATTTGTTTTCCAATCGATGAGATGATTGATCTTAATTCTATATAATTCTCTTTTGTCATATAACATTGTATAATGACCATATAATCCATGTTTTTTTATAGAGATGTCCAGAAAATTTACCGCTTCAATTTCTTCTTGACAATTTTCTATTAATTCCAATTCCGTTGGGTAAAAAGTGAAATCGAAATTGGTGGTGTCTTCATAACACCCCAATAGCACATCGTCAACAAACCGGAAATATGGTATCTCTGACAAAATATGGGTTCCTTTTTCATATGTTGAGAGGTAAATATCAGCCAAGATTGATGAGCAGGCTCCTCCCATTGGAATTCCCTTTATTTGTCGGTAATAATTTTTTCCGTTATATAGAATATTTTCCTTTAATACTAGTTCAATAAGGTCAAGGTATCTTCGATAAGTAATATAATCCTTCAAATCAAATTATTCATGTAATTTTTCCAAGATTGAGTATAAATTAGATAAATCAATGTTGTTAAAAAGGTCGCGGAAATTAAAGCTTTTAAAACATATATTTTTATTACAATGTTTTAAACGATCGATAACTTCTATTCCATTCTTGATCATGACATGATTCTGTTTTTTGATGTTTTCCATCACAAACTTGAGGATGTTCAATAGTCGTTTATTAGCTATTGTCTGATATGATCCACAGCCAACTGTAACTGTACGGAATTTTACAGGCTCTTTATGCATCTTTGGAATGAGGATTAAATATGGAAATTTAACAGATTTTATTTCATTACCGATTCGTATGTACATAGCTATAATCCTTTTGGATAGAACATTTCCATTGTTGTTGTGTACTGGGGTGTACATAGTACTGTCTTGGTAGCAGTGGAGATGTGTATCTATGTAAAACTTTTTGCATGTAAATGCAAAATGTGATACCATCTTGTCAGTATAAGTTATAACAAAATTTTCTTTTATAGTTTGTACAGCTGCAGGTATTGAAAGATTCCTTATTTTGTAACCTTGTTTGTTGTAATAAAACTGAAATTCTTTTGAAATATTATATTTCCATTCTTGAAAGACTACGATAGGTAAACTGTGTTTTACTGCTATTTTATAAATGAATTCTTCTAGATCTTGATTGAAATTTTCGACCACCTGGTTATATTCTTGTGATCTGTATTTAGTTCCGAGTTTGAAAATATTTTTTAGAGTTTTATCTGAGATAATATCCCGATCACCTGTAATGATGTGATTATGATAAGTATCTTTATGTTTGCTATCAAGGCATTTGCATTCTGTTGTTTTAGTATCTAATTCTTTACAGATATTGTTGTAGTTGAAGATTCTTCTACCGTTTGTGCGTACAAAGCGGTAAGTCACTTTTACCTTAAGGTCCTGAATAGATGGTATCACATTTTGCATTTACATGCAAAAAGTTTTACATAGATACACTTCTCCACTGCTACCAAGACAGTACTATGTACACCCCAGTACACAACAACAATGGAAATGTTCTATCCAAAAGGATTAAAGCTATGTACAAACGAATCGGTAATGAAATAAAATCTGTTAAATTTCCATATTTAATCCTCATTCCAAAGATGCATAAAGAGCCTGTAAAATTCCGTACAGCTACAGTTGGCTGTGGATCATATCTGACAATAGCTAATAAACGACTATTGAACATCCTCAAGTTTGTGATGGAAAACATCAAAAAACAGAATCATGTCATGATCAAGAATGGAATAGAAGTTATCGATCGTTTAAAACATTGTAATAAAAATATATGTTTTAAAAGCTTTGATTTCCGCGACCTTTTTAACAACATTGATTTATCAAATTTATACTCAATCTTGGAAAAATTACATGAAGAATTTGATTTGAAGGATTTTATTACTTATCGAAGATACCTTGAACTTATTGAACTAGTATTAAAGGAAAATATTCTATATAACGGAAAAAATTATTACCGACAAATAAAGGGAATTCCAATGGGAGGAGCCTGCTCATCAATCTTGGCTGATATTTACCTCTCAACATATGAAAAAGGAACCCATATTTTGTCAGAGATACCATATTTCCGGTTTGTTGACGATGTGCTATTGGAGTGTTATGAAGACACCACCAATTTCGATTTCACTTTTTACCCAACGGAATTGGAATTAATAGAAAATTGTCAAGAAGAAAATGAAGCGGTAAATTTTCTGGACATCTCTATAAAAAAACATGGATTATATGGTCATTATACAACGTTATATGACAAAAGAGAATTATATAGAATTAAGATCAATCATCTCATCGATTGGAAAACAAATCTTACCAAGAATAATTTTAGAAATATCATACTCGGACACTTTAAGAGAAACCAAATTTGCAATACGTTTAAAAAGGATTGCAGTAATAGCAACATTATAATCATAACTGAGGCTTTATATAAACATTATCCTTTATATTTCTTAAAGGATTGTTATAAATCGATTTTCAGGGATCATGTGGATTTTGACAGTTTACTTCATCAAACTGCAAGTAAATAAAGTTTATGCGTACCTGCTAGGATTGCACGCATGCGTAAGATGAACATATATAAGATAGCGAGTTGGGCAGGATTCACTTTTGGGCCAGTTTCCTTCTGTTGGTTGGTCTTGTTCTTCCGTATCCGGGTATTAGCACGCATTGGGGACCAACCTTTGCTTTGTATTGGTACCGTGAGCGTTTGCCTAGGCTAGAACAGCAGCTTTAAACGGGAGGGGGAGTCGCAATCCTCCCCAACCATTAAATGCAAAGCATTTGGTTATCCCATATTCCTTTAAATCTTCTTTTTCTTGGATTATATATATATATATACATATATTTAAAAATTGATTTTTTTTAGGTCATGATTCCAGGTAAGGAAATTAGTAAATGTAAATTAAACTCTTAATATTTAAAGCTCTTATGTATTGCAATTTATTTTTTTAGGCGCTCACATGCAAAGATGATTTATATAAATTATTAATACACAAAACGCAATTTCTGATTGATATTCTAAAGTCTATTCCCACTATACGGTCCTCTTCCATTAAGTTATTAATTCTAATTAAGCTATTTTATTAATTGCATTTCTATTCTGTTAATTGCATGTAAGTTCCGACCCTTAATCAGGTGTTGAGGAATGTGTGTTAATTAATTTCATATCATTTATTTAAGTTCCTTAATTAGCCTTACCACAACACATATATTTCTCAAGATCGGTTATAGATAGATCTTAGATGAAGACTAATATAGTATCAGCATTACACTTCAAAGGAGGTTGGTGGTAGGTGTTCACTAAGGATTTTCACTCCCGGTCCTTTTTCCATTTCCAGATCATGAAGTTTATTTTTCTTTGAAACATCTATTATTTAGAATTGGCTATAAACAGGGCGTAGATAATAACTGTACTCAAATTCTAAAGAAGGTTTGAAGTATAATGAGTTTCACTCTTCGCGGAATAAGTACGATTTTCTAAAAGAGCTGATCGGTCGTTAAATAATTCGTTGTTACAGGGTTGTATATTAATTAATTTTGTTGGAGGATCGTATAATAATTAATTAATGATTTTAATCGGAAAGGTATAAGTACATATATAAATCACACGCCTTCTCAATCTCGTACCTCTCTGATCGTCTGCAGCTCTTGTGCCACTAACACACATTCACATGTACTAAAAGCACAAGGACTACAGACTGGCGAATGGGGGAAATATTTTATATACAATTATTCAACACGTCATATCACGGATTTAACATCTAGTAATTATAATATGTGTTTTGGTTCCTTTGATAATAAAGTTTAGAACCTTTAGAACTGAAATAACATCGTTACCAGAAATTTAACAAATACAGTTTTAATACATAATCCAAAATTTTCCGAAACAACAAGATAGATACAGAATAAAACTAAACATTAAATCATGATTCAAAAATAGCCAGAAAAAAATATTTTTATTAACATGAAGAAAATAGAATATTTATTCACGTTTTGATAGGTTTCTACTTCATGAAGATGAATGAAAACTTCAATTTAAAGGGAAGACTTATAAAACGAATGTATTGCATTCTCATTTATTCAAAAATGTATTTCCTTTTCAACTATCTCTACTCAAAACATAATTTATCAAAATAAATGTTTTTCTTCAAATACTTTTATCAGAAAAATTTATGATGGAAATTTTCTGTGTGATTGAAACAATAGCTTCGGCCTTTATTTTCGTAAAGAATTGCAGTCATTTTTATAATATTTTGTTATGAAATTCTCTTGATGAGGGGATATTGAATGTATTTTTAATTGAAACTTTAAACATAACTTTCAATCTAATATATTTCAATTTAGAAAGTGAATAATTTAGAACAGGTTTAAAAGTCTATTATTCACTACATTTAAAACATCATAGAAGAGTGGTTTTCAACCTTTCGTGGACCAATGACTTGAATTTCATCATCTGAATTGTATTTTATCATCTGGATTGTATTTTATAATCTGAATTGTATTTTATCATCTGAATTGTATTTTATCATCTGAATTGTATTCTATCATCTAAAGGTTAAGAGCCTGCAAGAAATTTATATACCCTCAACACAACCTGAACCCGCAACGTGGGACCCAAATACCTGACCTGTAATACACAATGAAATTGAACTATGTTCTATTCAGTAGTTTTCAAATATCTAACGCATAGGTATAATTTTTTGCTGTTTACAGTTTTTCGTTCGCGCATTTATTTATTTACTCTCATTAAAAAGAGTATGGACCTTAAAAATAAATTTTCGGGTAGATCCACAACTCGAACCACAGCTTGAAAAGTAATGGTAAACCGACCCTCAAGTTGAAAAAAAAAAAGACACTCGCAGGTAACCGCAGATACCTTACCCTATGCAGGTCTCTAATGCACATATACATAAACGCAGCCTCCGTAATGCCAAGATCATAATTTAACAGTTGTTGTTGGTCGTTATTTCGGGGCCGTCTATGTGATAATTGGTTAAAAAATTCTAAATGTTCAAGATTACAGGGAAGCGAATCAAGAAGTTTCATAAAAGCAAGACAGTGATAAACACCCTTCACCCACAGGGTTCACCCGAAAGTTTGGGGTAAAAAAATATGTGTGGTGGAAAAGTGGGACCCTCCCCCAAATTGACAGATTGAAAAGAGCTACCCAGCCCCACCGGGCAGTATTATTAATTATTAAATAAATTATGACGTGCATAATTCACACACTAGGAGGGGAGGATATATGACTCTACGACGAAATAAATGAAACATAAATCCCAACAACAAGTACTTCACCATGAATCTGGGTAGAAAATAACAACAAAATTAAGCTAACCGAAAATATTTAATTACCAAACTAAAACAATTGGGTGCCGAAGCAAAACAAAGTAACAACACTCAACTCGATTATAGGGAGAAAATGAAAACACAACTAAATTAATAAAATAATAAAATATTAACAGACCAATCCAACCCATAAATAAAGAAAAAAAACTTTAAGAAATATATTAAACAAAGCCGAACACAGCAAATTAACAAGCAGTCCATGAAGGGGAAATATCCCCACAGCATGAACTAAGAAATACAGGGCATAAAGATCATTAATAGAACTAACTATCAGTGCCATCCTAAATTGATCACCTACCGAATCTACAAACACAAGAAAAAAGAGCCAAAGCCAGGACAGTCTCAGAACAAGCAGTCCCGATAGACACATTTATAATAATAAGTTTATTGTCACTTGTCAGCAAGTAAACTACTCAACTGATCGTTAGATCAGTTGAGTAATTTCTTGCTTTTATTCAACACCCTATCATGGAGAAGAAGTCGCTTGCTTCATTTTAGTTATGTGAAAATCTGTAAAGTTATATTTTCGAGAGGAATCAGAGTCAACCCCCCCCCCCCCCCAGGATTTGTGTCAGAAAAAGTAATATGAATAATTCCTTTCAATGCCAGAGTTGTATAGTAGCAAGACAGGACTAAAATTATGTAGGGCTCTGGACTACAGATTCTGTGAGATTTCGGTCCTTGCAAACTATATGGTATGCGATACTCCTTTAACTACCAATATATATATATATATATATATATATATATATATTCTACATTTTCCAGCTTACAGTACTGACGCATTGCTAATCCACTTTGAGCTGAGCCAGAAAAGAATTTGTAAAGTTATTACATAAGATAAAAGTTCAAACTGCTCCAATGCAGCTTTCCACAGCACATAAAGCACTTATACTTTGATTCAATATTCACAAAAAAATATTTTCACTTAATCTCTGGAGGCCCTCTAACTATCGGAGCACCTGGCTGCAGCCCCTAAAGTCCATTGTCTTATACAGGTTTTAAAAGTAGGCAGCTGCATTATATAGAAGGTGCGGATTTGATCCAAAACTGTTTCATCAGGGACTAACATTAGGTCTAATACTCTATTACAGCATACACTCAAAATAGACAAAAATGACATAGTTAAAGATGATACTTCTGACAACTTAGAAAAAATCATTAAAAAATAAAGAATGTCATTTTCATCATCATTTTACACCATTCTTGCGATAGGTTATTATTTATATATAAAAGCTAAATTCAAAAGAATATAAAGAAATGGCCAGTCATATAGAACATTTCAGATTTTCACCAAAAATAATCGTTATCCAGATGAAAAGAAGAGTATAAAAAATATGTCATCCCTTCCCTTAAGTGCACATAAATTCGTTAGATCTATATCTGGGAACCATTCCAGCCATTCACATTAATGGTGAGGACTTTTCTTTGTATAGGTTGCGATATCTTAAGTTGATTCTTGCGAAGATAGATTAAAGTGCTTCATGGGAAAATACATTGGCAACCGATGTTGAAATTGCGAGAAATTTTCCATTAGGGCCACACGCTTACGTTTTTCTGTTAAGAATTTTATTACAAAATTTGTAGAAAGCGGTTGTTCATTTTCATGACGTACATTTAACGGAACAGTATTAAGCTGACGAAAGATATAATATACAGGCATATTTCAAATTTTTATCTCAAAATTAAATTTTTAAAATATTTAGAAATAATGTGTATCACGTATTCTACTTTTATTTTCCATACAATAATAGTACATGTAAAGGGAAAGTATTTTCTTTTGATCCATAATTTGAGTCACGGAGTGTGAGGACACTGCGCGTTTTGAGTCTTCCTAAATACGAATAATTAAGTTCTAGAAATTGTGTCTCTCAATCTCTCTGAGCAAAGTAATTCTTAAACCATTCATAGGAAATTTGTTACGAATATTTGAATAGGTAAACACAAAAGCTTTATTTTGGGAGCTTCAATTTTTCGATTTTTTTATTGTAAAATCATTATAAGTTATAATAAAGTTAATATATATATAAGAAACTGTAATTGTGAAATATATTTTAGACCGACTTTCATAACTTACTTTATAGTTCTCAATATATTGTATGATTTTTAAGTAAAAAGCCTTATTAAAATTTAAATAAATTCACTAAAATATGTTTATGTTTCTAACTGCTTTTACACAAAAATGAATTATAGGTCGGACGGTCTGGGTTTCAACAACAACAACAAAAATGAATTAAGGGCGCGGTAGTCCAGTGGTTAGCGATCTGGAGTTGCACTCGGTAGGCCCGGGTTCGATTCCAGCCACTGCCAGAACTGCCGCCGTGTTCACGCGGAGTACGATCACGTTAAACACGTGAATCCGTAAGTCCTTCCGAGAGGTTGGTGGTAGGGGAAGGAGGGTACGGTGCCTGTGGCTGCCTCCTCCACTGGGTTCCGGTCAAAATTGGGTGGCACTTACCGACCGTCCAAACAGTTACCTTACACCTTTCTGGTAGGTCGGACGGTCTGGGTCTCAACAACAAAAATGAATTAACACACGTGCTTAGTAATTATCACGAGCCATTAAAGAGATATTAGAAATTTCCTCGTCCCCGTAAGGATATATATATAATTCGATATAAAAGCCCGAAACTTCCTTGAATAAAGCAGACATATGTCAGAAAGGTAAGAAGTATATGTCTGTAGCCACATTACTCACATATGCCTGCTTCATTCAAGGAAGTTTTGCGATCTTTTAACTTAGAAGCAGCAGTTTGATTTATTGTAATATATCGACACATTAAACACGTTTCATAATATTGTGTTTGCTTATTTTCATCATTACTTCAGATAAGCTCGTTATTTTTAAACAGCCATAAATCGTGTTTTAAACGTAAATTTCCCAAAAGCAATTATTTGAAAAGCAAAAATTCACCCTGGTGTAGGTTGCATGATTCGAGCCCAGCCAGAAGCGGTTCTTTTTCCCTTCCTCACTGGAAATTTTTCCAATGCAACGTCAATATTGAAACAATATTGACATTCAATTGAAATGCCAATATTGCCCAATTCTGCTTGTCATCCAATTTTGGCGTTCAAGTGAAACTCCAATATATAGCCAATATTGCCATTCCCATAAAATGCGAATATTTAAGAATTTTGTGAGATTTTTGGATTTAAGAATAATCTGATCAGCCATATTTACCAAGACAATGTTGAATCATCCACGCTATCAAAAGTCGGCCGAGTATTTATCTATCTATGTATGTATGTATATATGTTGCCGCTATTCCGAAGTCAATACTTGGCCTAGAAGCTCGCGAGTTTTATTAAACGTATGTATAGAACCGAAGGTGGTTCCGAAACTTTCAAAAATCTCTTTTTAGGGGTAAAAAAGGGGTGCTCAAAAAACGTATCTCCTTCGACAGAAAAAAGTAGAATAACTTTTTTTTTTTTTTTTTTTTTTAACAGGAGACAGATAAATTTGGAAGTTCAGATTTTTAACTCGGAGGATACAGATATTTTAAAATGCCTGATTACTTAACATTATTGGATATTTAACATTATTGGGTGCTTAACATTACTTGCGCTGCATTTTGCGTTTGATCCAGTTCATTATTGATTGTGCGCATAGTCATATTCTATACGAATAACCCAATTCAGTTCAATCCAATAAGCATATTGTGTAGTAAACAAACTTTCCATTTCAAATCAAATATATTACAGAATGATACACTCAATATTATAGAATGATAAACTAAGCTACAGCCACATGTTGTAACTTTTTAATATTCTTTAACTTTAACGTTCCAAACTTTACCTTTAAAAAATTAATTTGTTGATAATCGTAGTTTTGGGCTTAGAAATACGCTTACTGGATAAACAGTAGCACTTTCCAAATAAGGAAAACCAAACTACCTGAACAACGTTATTGATTACTTTCTTTTATGAATTTCAAAGTTTGTCAAATGTCATTAAGCATGTTTATTATTTATTGCTGAACTATACTATATATAAAGGATTAAAAAATTCTGAATTAGGCATTCAATAAAATTAAATATTCTCATTAATACAATCGTACCACGATGACTCTATGAGATTTAGATAGTAACTTTTACATAAAAAAAGAAAACGAAAGTTTGTCAAAACGAAAATGTCATTACGCATGTTTATTATTTATCTCTTGTCTATGCTATATTTAATGGAAATATTTAACACATTCTGAATTAGGCATTCAATAAAATTGAATATTATCATACAATCGTACACCACGATGACTCTTGGGAGATTTATAGTAACTTTTACATAAAAGAATATAACTTTTAAGTAAAAGAATTGTCTCCAACTATTTTGCTCTAGTTTGAGAAATAAGTCGAAACAATTTTTGCTGACTCCCCAATAAATGTATTGATTGTTTTAAATTGATCGTTTTATTACTTGACTTACAAGAAAAGAATTTGTTGCGTTTCATGTACAATATATATTTTAATGGGAGACATATAAAATGTTTTTCTGCGTTGCTAAAATGAAATCTATAAAAATTAAATGTAGGATATATTTTAACACAATAAATGTTCATAAACACAAATCTCGCCTATAAGAGGCATTCTCAAAAATATGGAAGGCACTACCATTGTAGATAACAGCATCCATGGACCAGTTTTGTTGTTATTACGCGATCGTCAGCATGGACGACCCGATATCTGCAATGGCAGCAAGAAACTTGTCATAAGCCACAATTTTTGAGAGCTTCAATGGGAACTGATAATTTCAGTCCTTCCACTTGGCCAGCATACACTTTGTTTACAATTTAGCTCAGGCCACACGAAACTTCCCATAGGGTTCTACGTCGAGGAGGAGTAATTTTATCCCAGTTGCTCGATGATTAGGGGATCCACTGGCGAGTTTAAAGATCTGCAATTCAATCCTCGGCTTGGACACTGAGATCTTTATAATGGCGTTAGAAAAGATTCTGTAGATTGGATACAATGATGATTGACAGCTGAAATAGACCCAGTTAAGAATGTTTGCTAAAATCTACGTATTACGTCGCCAATTTCGTGACCACGACCACGCAGGATGCTAAAATGTATAAAAGAGAGCGATAAGAGCAAACTGATCATGCAGATCGGCAGTTGCACGCCTGACTTCAGAGGGAGAGAATTATAAACCCACTTTGAAGAAAGGAACTAGTAATCTTGGCTCCGTAGTTCATCGACTGACCAGATCCTTCGAAGATCCTTGGTTTGATTCCCATCTGGGACAGCATGATCTTTACAATTCCCTCTAATAAACATTTGTTAAATATTTAATTTCTCTCTGGAGGATTTAGGAAGCGTTCCAAATTTCAAGTCTATATCTATTCGAAAAATTCGCAGAAATTGTGTGTCATATACACGGACAAACAAACTAACAAACAAACGAAAACGTGGGTATTAGTATCACATATAATACTGGTAGTTGCTATAGCTACTAAAAAATAAAAATATCTTCCGTATACAAGATTCAAAGTTGTGTGAGACGACATGTATTGAAAATGAACTGTGATACAACTTATGACGAAACCCTCTAACGTAGAAAACTGCAAATTACAAAAAACATCAATTGTTTAAAACTTCATTCCAGAAAAATTAACAAAAAAAATATTTCAAACCTTTCTCGGATTTCTTGTTTCTTTTATCAACATGTGCACCATACTTTTTAAATGTATGGTTAAGCCAGGTCTGAGAAAGAAAATATAAGGATAAAGAAAAATTATTTTTTCACAAAACCAAAATATTTATTTGAATATTTCTAGTTTTATGAAAATGTTCAAAACTTTCTTCTTTGCCTACAGCAATGCAATTTGCGTGGGATCAGGTGCTTTATTCTGAAGGTTTTCACGATACTTGCACCTGCTTTCTTAATATTTCTTAAGTTTGTCAAAATGCTAATGAGCAATCGATATATTTATTTATAGTGATAAACTAGCGAAAATTTTAGAACTGTTCCCTTTTTATAATATATAAATTAAAATATTATACATTGTAAAATGTTTTCACCTGGAATTAGTTTCATTATTTTTAAAAGTAACTAGTTTGCATATTTAGGACTTTCTAAAAAAACATCACATTTGTTAAAAAATAAATTTAAATTTCCAGTTTCATTTAATTTATTTACATAATGGAGATATTTTCCTTAAATAGGATGAAACAAAAAATTGTTTATTTTACTTTGTTTTGCCCTTTTATATTTTTAGTTTTATGTATAGAAAAATTGTGTTTTTTACTCATCAGTAGCTTTTACAGCTGTTTTAGAGATTACAAACATTCTGATTGTTATAAGACAATAAGAAAAATATTTGCTATTTTACAAATGTTATTTCTGGATTTAGAATAAAATAAAACCTGATATACTCAGAGAATGTAACTTAAATTAAAACAATATATTCCTAATTTAGTTTCTCTTTTAATTTTTATTAAAAAAGCAACGAAATGTTTGTTTTGTATCAATTTAAATAATGTATCATAACAAAAAGAAATAACAAAAGATTGTATGCATCTTTATAATTTAAAATATTTTGTACCATAAAAATCAGATGTATCTGATACATCAAAATATAACTGCAGTTTGTTCTTAGCATCTGTTAAGAGTACATTGTTTTTGACCTAAGGAAAGGGTCTCACACAACCCTGGAAACAATTGTAAGCACTTAATTTGCTTATAACTGCTTCTTAAAGTAAGTACTAGAAGTATGATCAATTGAACCAGTTCCCATTATTGCAATAGATAGATTTATTTACTACTAGCAGCATACCCGTTCTTCGTACGGAGTATATAATATAAAGAAAATTATAATTCGCAATCATGTGCAAATTCTGTTAATATATTAAATTTATTGCTCCTAAAGAGAAGTTGAAGAATATCTGTTCTCACTATGCATAATTATCTTCACGGGCAGATCTGAAGAATAAAACATCCTGGCCCCTTTTGTAAGCAAATTTACAAAAGAAAGGGAATTGAATCAATATATGCAACCCCGTACTACTTATTTGTTGCAGATTAGAAAATATGCTAGTGTGTTAATAGTACCGTATTACAATATGAGTCTCAAAAATATTTGCCAAAATAAAAGAGATGACATAATAAATTGAAAATATAAATAATCTCCGTACTCTTTACCAGAAGGTCGTAATTGCTTCCAATATATGCCAATATATATCAAAACATATGCCAATATACCTGCATTACTTATATTCTCGTAGATTAGATGATATACCCGTGTATTTTTAGAAGATTACTCGTACAACGTACAATACATGAGTTTAAACAATTTTTGTCGTAATAAAACAATTGCATAATAACTTGAAAATATCAATAATCCCCGAAAATATCAATAATAATAACGTTTAAACCTGAAGACCGTAATTGATATTATCCAGTCAAAATTGCTATAAGAAAAATCAAATCATTTTTTTCTAAAATATCTTTTTATATCCATTTATTTATAATTCAAATCGAAAAAATAATAATTAAAATTAACAGATAGATTTAATTTAATTGCGTTTTTGACCAACATAACATACGATAGAATCTTCCTCATAAACTGCGAAATTGAATAACCATTTTGATTTCTTTATACTTTTCATTGTTGAGTAAAAGCTTGTGAAATAGAAACAATGGAGATAGATTTCCCATTTAAATAATGTTTCAAACAATTCATGTTTTCAGAAAGTGACTAATTAGCGCAAAAAATCTCCCTTCAAACTCAAAGATAAAGTTTTAATTCATTTTCAAACGATTTTCAAGCTTTTCGTTTGGATAACCCACGGAGTTAGAGAGTAGAACTCCTAAGGAAAGTTTCGTTTTTCATTAATATCTCGACAACCCCTGGTTTTAGATACTCGAAACTTAGGCTAAATTTATGGGGTCTATTTCAAGACTATCCACAAAATTTCATCAAATTCGGTTCAGCAGTTCTTCCGTGATGATGAGACAAACGAAAATTTCGTTTTTTACTAATATCTCAAGAACCACTGATCCTAGAAACTCCAAATAATGACTAAATTTTAAGTTGGACTTTTTACAAGCTACCCAGAAAATTCCATCAAATTCGGTTCAGCCGTTCTGCCGTGATGACGGGACAAACCGACAGACAGACAGATTTTCAATTTTATTTATATAGATAGGTTATCTTCACAAAAATCATGCGATTCTGATATAAATTTTAGATATTATTCTGATAATGGGTACACACGTTTATGTCTGATAGATTTTATATTAATAATACTTTGGAATTTTAAATTCAAATCCCATACCGAGCAGTGATTAAAAAACGGATTTTAAAATATTTTAGGAAATAATCTATATAATATGCATTTAGTCTGAGTCAGTGAGTAATTGAGTGAAGGGTGATGTATCAGAATTATCGAACCCTTCCACTGTAGCTAAATTCTTGGTTTTGATGTTCTTTTGATGACCCGTCTAAGCTTCGAGATTTAGGAAAAAAATCTAAAATTTCAAAACTTTGAATTAGGGATGATGGTTCAAAGGAGTAATTTAAAACTAAAAATTCCTTTGCCTAATTATCGAGCATTTTTACTCTAGCTAAAACAAATGTCGGTCTTATTCTATCTGCTTCAGCTTCCAGGTCTACAAAAAGTTCTAATTTTTCAAAAATTCGAATTAGCATTGAATATTGCTGCAAAGGAATAATTATAAAATTAAAGAACAATTTTCGAACTGATTGAAAACTGACACTGGAACCAAATGCTCAGTTTTGGTGTCATTAGGTGTGATCAATTTTTGCATTTGAATTAGGGTCACGATAAAAAGGAATTTTCAATAAACATACCCCACTTTGCCACGCAAAATCAATATTTACAATATTTGATAACCTTTCACAGCTAAAAATCGAAACTAATTATCAAAAACTTTGACTAAATGTATAGGTATCCTATTTAGTGACCACTAGCCATTGAAAACGCGCTTTACGCGTTCTCAATGGGTAGTTTTTAAGTACAGATACGCGCTCGAGCGGATGTAGAATACAGAATGACAATTCAATGCGTACAGAATGACAATTCAATGCGTAAAGAATAACAATTTAATGTCTACGGAATAACAATGTAAATACAAATTTTGAAATATAGATCGGGCTGGTATGGGAACAAAACGGGGGGAGAGATAAGAGTGGCGCAGTCAGCGGCAATCTAGACGCTATTATACAGTAGGTACGTGTGCTTGCTGAAGACATTTTTCATCTTTTACAAAAAACAATTGGGTTGATCACCCAAGGCGGATGGTATAGAAAAAATTTATCCATCTTACTTAGGGAAAATTATGTACTGTCTCAAATAAACTTAAGAATATATTTAACACTTATTTAATAAAATGAAATCAAATGTGCTCACATGATTGAAATTCAAACTTCAAATAAATCAGACCTTTAGGGTTTAAATAGTCACTTTAGATATATTTAAGTATATTACTGGCGGTTTTATAAAATGTAATACGATATTAAGGATGGGTAGTTTTAGTGACGCACAAATACTATTTACTGAAGGTCGGTTGAAATGATAATACGCAAATTCATTTGACTGCCACTTTCTAAAACCACTGGAGAAATTAAATAATGTGAACCTTAATTGCAAGCTTTGCGATAATATCCCCGAGGCTGACATGTTTTCCGGCAAATCATTCTAGAAATATATCTAATTGAGGAAACGCGCATTTTGCAATCAGATATGGCTTTCTCTTGAAATCTACTAATGGCCTCGATAAATGGTGAACTGAAATAAATTATATAACTAAATAGCGATGGCCCGTGAATTTAAAGTTTACCAAATTCTAAATTGATTTCAATTTTAATTGGTAGGGGTTAGACTATCAACAGATTCACTTATATTTAATCATATTTAAAAGTAAAGATTTGGTTTTCTGTAGCAGCTTGATTCTACGTTATGGTCAGTAGTCAATATGGATGTGAGATATGTTCTTATTATTCTTAGCATTGAAAGCAAGTTAATTTAGTGTTTCCTACTTTATTATTTATGTAAAAGTTACATTTCTCATAAACAAGAGTTCAATTATTCTCTAACCTCTGAGTAAACAGTTGAGAATTAATACTACCACCATTTTATCTTTAATGCACATAGAGCAAAAAAATATGAAGGGGCCTTCATACGGTAGCAAATGATGAATCCATATCAGTTACTATCTGGGCTCTATCTATAACAGATACTGAGTGAACTGTGAGACAGCCCAGTGGTTAACACTTGAACGTTTTTGCACTCGGACGACCCGAGTTCGATTCCCGGCACTGCCCAAACTGTCCCCATGTTCACGCGGAATACTGGCACGTTAAATATGTGGGTTCATAAGTCCTTCCGAGACGTTGATGGTGGAGGAACAGAGTGTACATTCTCAGTGGATGCCTCCCTCACTAGATTTCGGTCTAAATTGGGTTGAGCTTCCCGGTTGTCCAAACGGATAGGTCACACCTTCGCGTAGGTTGGACAGTCTATGTCGAAGAAGATACTGAGAAATAGGCAAATTTTTTCTAAAAACCAATATTTTGACACCATTTATACTGTCTTGAAAATTTGGGTTTCCATTTTTAATATTTTAATAATTTTCCGTTTTTTATTTATCAGATCTACTAACTATTTATTAATCAGATCAACTTTAAACTGCCCATAACTTTTACCAGTCAAACTTCCCTTAGTAGCCATTTTGAAGAAAAATGAAACGGATAGTTATGAAAATATCTATACAGGGTGTCACGGAAAGTCATGGACGAGGACAAGAACTAGTGAAGCTGATTATCGCATGTTTTATGCAGGTGTATAGGAAACATCAACGGCGCTACACAATGAGACAATGATTGAGGGCCTGAACCCCCTTCACCTTTTTAATGTGCCTTTGAGACATACTCGACAGCGCGATGAATAATTGTCGGATTTAAAGAGAGGTCGGTCTGCAGGAAGGCCTAAAGGAAACTGGCTGGCCCAATTGAAGTATCAGTCGCCATCTTGATTGGAGAGATATGGTAGTTGCTCGGTGTTGCCAAAAGTGAATCAGAGAAGGTACATGTAACCGTCGTAAAGGCTCAGGAAATCCCAGACAGATGAGAGGACTGTGCAGTCAGAAGAGGAGCCACGTATACACCAATGGAGTTGCTATCAACCATTCGAAGGCATTTGCCATCCTCCATGCATCCTGTATCAAGGAATACTATTCGGAGACGAATGAAAGAAGCCTGGATTAGGTGCCAACGTCCATTAAAGCACCTACCACTAATTCCTTAACATAAGCAGAGCCGTCAGGCTTGGTGTCATGCTCGGTCAGCTCGGACAGTGTCTAATTGGAGGAATGTTGTCTTTCGCGACGAATGCCGCTCCTGTTTCAGTGTTGATGACCGCTCCATACGTGTGTGGAAGAGGACTAGTCAACATTCCGATCTCACATTAGTTGTCGATCGGTACACGGTCATCACATCTTGTGTGACAGTCTGGAGATCCATCTCGTGGGACATCCGATATCCTCTAGTTGTATTGAAAGCCAATCTAATGGCTCGCTTGTACATCGACTATATCCTGCTGTCGATTGTTCTGCCTATGCTGTCAAGCCACTCAGGTTCCATTTACCAACAAAACAACGCTCGACCACATACTGCACGACTTTCTAAACGATATCCTCAAGAATTTAATGCACTTCTATGGTCATCCATGTCCCTAGACCTATCACCAATAGAACAGTCTGGGACATCCTGGGACTGCAATTGAAGCCTTCAGGATACCACTAAATTACTTGACCAGTTGCAACATTTGTAGCAGAATCTTCCACAGAGGGACATCAGCAACCTAAGTGAATCTATACCGCATCTAATATCGGCTTAATAATATCTGCCAGGGGCGGATTTACCACTTGCTAAAATGTCAACTTCTTGTTGACCCCCATTTCTTAATAAAAACGTTTTTCCTTCCCAAATTCTAATCACTTGCATATATCCACTAACGATACCATACATGCCTAGTTTCGCGGCTGTAGCCGAATTTCTTATGGGTGCATCTATTTTTTGCAACATAGTGTATGTTTATTCTATTATGAAACTAATATAGATCCTCAAAGCTCTAACATTATTTACTTTTCTTAACTCTAAAAAAACGACAGTTTTTCTATTTATTTTACTTTTAGCGCAAATGACAAACGAACAAATACCCGATGTAGCTCACAAATGCTATCCCGCGGTTATCAATAAAACACAGATTTTGGAAAATAAAATATCGAGGGTTGGTAAACACCATCTATTATAAATTCAGTGTCATATTTTAACGTTTAATGGAATTTAAATTTTTTAACTCAACACATTAGTATGGAATAAAAATAATTATTGATTAAAATGTATAAGTACTTTATTTTAAAATATCAACGCACCTGGAAAACAGACTTCGTTGTGGACGAAAAAATAAACGATCCAGCGAAGGCAACTCATTTATCATTGCGACGTCAAATAATAAACATATTCATATTTGTTACGTTCAAGAGAATATTGAAAGAGTGTTATTTTTTCACCAACATCAATTTATTCCATAATTACGCTAAAAAATTGTCATATAGTATTTATTGTTTCGAAGTTTTAAAACTATTTTACCCTTTAGTACAAACATATTTTTTATACTACTTCAGTTTTGGAGGGCAGATTTTTCCTACTCTCGCACTTCAAAAAATATTAAAATGCACAGAAACCATTAAGATACTGAAAAAATGTCAAAATTGAAAATATATCAGACTCATAATATATTTTATTATATCTTTCCGAAAAAAAACATTTATGGGACGCATTTGTGGTTCTCAAAAAATGTGCCAAAGTCAGGGGGATTCCAGGATTTCAAAGCGATCGATCTTGAAGTCCTGGCTCTGCTTCTGTCATCACTTGTCCAGTTTCATCAAGGCTAAAATCGGTTTTCCGTGATTCGTTCATGATCGCTTCACTGATTCGAATCAGTTGACCAAATGACGGAAAATAAACGAAAGTGAAGAATACAGTATTAAAATAGAAGAAAAACAAAACAGAAATATAAAGAATTGCCACGGGACATATGAGTAAAGTATTTAATTTGAAAGAATATATATATATATATATATATATATATATATATATATATATATATATAGAGAGAGAGAGAGAGAGATAGTATATACGAGATAATATATAGAGTGGATATATACGATTTTTGCTGATCTTTTCGCAAAGAAAAGGTAGGTTCTTTTTTCCGAATTGTACCAAAATCTAATCAGCACCAAGGTCACCCACAGGTAACTTATCTACCAAATTTTGTGAAATTTGGTCAATTAGTATTTTAGCTAGGGTGGATACATGAAATTGTTGAGGGCCATTTCCTAAAAAAAGGCAGGTTGTTCTTTTCCGAATCATACCAAAATCTAATCAGCACCAGAGTATCATACAAGTAACTTATCTACCAAATTTTGTGAAATTCAGTCTATTGGTTTTTTAGCTAGAGTGAATATATACAATTTTTGCTGGCCATTTTGCAAGAAAAGACAGGATCTTTTATTCCGAATCGTACCAAAATCTAATCAGCACCAGCGGCACTCACGAGTGACTTACCTTTAAAATATTATGAAACTTGGTCCATTAGTTTTTGAGTTAGAGTGGATACAGGAATTGTACAGACAGAGACACACAGAGATCACGCTAAAAGAGTCTCAGAAGTCAGTCTCACTTTGTTTTCGTGTTCTAGAGGTCTCAAAACGTGTAGATCCGTCGAAAACTCGAGTTGCGATTTTCGACATGATTCCAATACTTTCCCAATACATTATCATGTATTGCAGGAAAAGTAAATATCTGATGTGAGCAGCACATGGCTTTCACTGCAGACTCATATACACGTTCTCTTTATTTCTTCAATAATTCATTAAATTGAGTTTGCTTGCACAAAATAACAGCCATAATTATTTCAAATTACACTAAATTTGCACTTTTAATTCAATTTTCGTTTTCATTTGAAAACTGAATTTTCAGATTAGTTTTTCAGTTAGAGTGGATACATACACTGCACAGGCAAGCAGACACACACACACACATACAGACGGCCCCCTAAAAATGGTTTTTTCGTATTCTAGATGTGTCAGAACTTGCAGATCCGTTAAAATCTCGAGTAGCGATTTTCAACATGATTCCAATATTTTCCCTATACCTTACCATGTTTTACAGGGAAAGCAAAAATGACGTAAAAAATATTACTCCCAAAATAAACTTAAAATTTCTCCCAATGATTTTTGGATATCTACGTGAGTGAAAAGTAGGACTTTTTTGCTCTAGGAAAGGTAAAATTTTAGAACTAGAAACACTGCTATAAAACAAACATAGCAGCATGTTATAGAATAGAGTTGCATAAATACAAAAACTCTAATGGAATATACCGATTTTCAAAAGGTATTAGTATCTTTTAATTTTCATTTGAAAAGTCATAATATTATAAATATTTTAAAACACATCGTGTACAGTATTTTTAAAGAAATATAAATTATATTTAAAATTTTGGTGCGTTTCATGCATTAAGAGTCCTTAATAATGACAATAAATAAAACTACTACTTGTGAGAATATAACTTCTATATTTCCTTGAAATACGCAAGCATAGGCCATTTAAGCGACTACAATTGTTTCGAGAGCATTTTAAGCTCTCTTACTCAGATCAGAATCAGTGTGTGTTCTTAACAACTGTTAATAAACTAACAACTGACTAACAGTTCTTTCTCCTAACAACTGATAAGAACACACACTAATTTTGACTTGAGAAAGAGAGCTAAAAACGTCATCGAAACAACTGTAATCACGTTATTGTTCTATAGCTGCTTCTTCAAAAAAGTATTAGAAAGGTATATCCTGAATAATGAATAAAATATTATTAAATTGTATCTGACATTAAGAAATTATGTTTGTATATAAACCTGACTCATAAATTATTCCTCGCAATTCATTTCTTACATAGAAATGTTTATAAATATAAGCATTTATAACCTTTGTTTATATAGAAATATAAACAAAGGTTTATATAGAATAATAATTTTTATAGTGAGTTAGTATCGTCACACTTAATTACATAGAACAAATGAATTATTGTGAAAATTGTATCATATTATAATATATTTTAAACTGGTAATATAGGCACAAAAATATATTTTGTTATTGCTATAGAAAATTTTACCAATAACACATTTCTTATTCTTTTATAATTAAATCTGCAATGAATGAAAGATGTTTTACTTTGTAATATACGTTACATTCTGAAAAATATGATGATAAATATTGACCAATATTACACGTATGGAATAAAATAAATGTTTTTTTACTTTATCTCTTTCCTCTTTCAATGCGCCTCGAGCAAGTCAAAAACATTTTTGTTTATCTGTTGCCGTTATGAGCTTAAAAATGTGACAGTCAAATGCAATAGAGTTTCTTTTTTGGCGGGATATCACTATTTTTAGGAAAAATTTTGAATGGTACTTCGACAAGGAATTGACAGTAAGCTTGAGGCAAATCAGTGGATGGTCCGTATAGACACCCTTCTAAATATGTAATGCACAGATAAAAATAATTCAACTCTGAAATCACTAAGCTATTTATACATTTTATAGAATCGTAAATTGTAAAATAAATAAAAAACTCAGCTCTGAACACTTCAAACTGAAGTAATCTAAGAATTGATGTATATAAGTCATATATAACAATTTGAGGTATTTATCTAATTTCTACTTTAAAGAATTTTAATTCAGAATTTAAAATAATGTACAATCACATAAAAATAATAAAAGATAAAAAATATCACGTTCCAATTAATTGATTAAAAATATCAAGTTCTGATTAATGCATCATAATGCATTTTTCCGTTTCTATGGTGCAAACACAAGTCCAGCGTATGTTGGAATACCAGTTTCATTTTATAAAAGGCCAGAGTAGAGCCAATGAAGTGACTCACCCTTCTTAAGGTGGAGCTTATGGAAGCCGGAGTTTGCTGAATATCTGAAACGTGGTTCCTGAATGAAATGCAGTGAAACTTTTCTATGGAGTGATTCAGAAATTTGCAAAGTTCCAACAAGATATTGGAAACCGTTTGTCTCAAATCGTGTTCTCGAGATTGAAGAAAAAACTGATTCCAAAATCTGGCAATTCGGAACACAAAACCCTGCTGATAAATTGACTAGAGGAATGAGGCATGTTCCCTTTCTTACCGATCATCGGTAGTTGAAGGGACCTCAGTTGTAAGGACGGTGCCAATTTGTGAATGCGGTACCAAAATATAAAACTGGATGCTGATATCCACATATAATCCTGCAAACATATATATCTACATGAAAACTAACTTAAATACGTCATAAATAATTTAAGAGTGCCTAATTGTATCAAATTGAACGTTTCAAATGGGCGGTCGACTCGTGATCTAAACAATATAATTAGAATAATGTATTAAATCAATATGAGGTGGTAGTACAAAGGCAAACAATACAAACCCGAGGTTCTTCGTCCCTGGTGATGGGTGCAAGGACCCATCAATGACTTGAATATTAAAATATGATAAGAAAGGAGACATGTACACAATGTGTCTAAAACGAATACTTCAAATTATGGATTTAAATTCTTTAATTAAATTTTTATGATATTAACATGATACTTAAACCACAATAACAACTTCCGAAATAACTAAATACTATAAAATATATAATTCCATCTTATTCTCCATCATATTCACATTATACACATTTTTATACAAGCTATTTTACTTCATTATTCCACAATAATTATATTAAAAAATCAAATTTGTTATGCTTTAACAGTCTGATGTATCAGTCATTATTCCAAAGTTTAGATACCTGTTTAAATATTCAGAACAACTTTCAATTCTCGATTCTCAATAAATTGATTACCAGCATCTTAAGAAGTTTCCGACGAACGTCATCTTATGATCTGGCTGGTGTCAGCTTAGGGCAATATAGCCAAGTTCCAATTTTATTCATTTCTCAGAAAAATATAAATTTTACTTACAATAATACTCGTACTAGGTGATTTCGGCCTTCATAAAATTATAGGCAGATGTGAGTCAGAACATATCAATTAAATTTTGATCTGTGAATTTATAATTTTTATAAAATTTGGATCGGACCGCCCGTTGGTCCATTTCGAAAGTTTTCTTTATTCCATCTGCCCCGAAAGAATAGCGTCTCTCGCACACACCACTACCGTCGTGACGTCAGCAAAATATCCTGCCTTACAAAAATTACGCTCTTAAAGGCGACGACACGTACCACTTATTAACCGTTAGGGGCAGGACCACGTCAGAAGACCACGTCAGAAGCCTCAAAACTTTACTTTCCCACACGCCGAAAAAGAGCCAGACATCAAAACTGCTGCGACTACATGAATTAACGGACTTCTTAAAGTGCGTAAGTAATGCCGCAAAATGAAAGATCAGGCATCCTGCGTTTTCTCTCGCCCACAGAAAAACACTTAAATCAGAATATATTATATACAGTATAAAAATACATTTAAATTCACTAAAATTGAGAATTTATAAAATACCGACACGACACAGTAGCTGTATCAATCGGTCCGTACGTGAAAAAGTACAACTAGCAAGATGAAATTAGGCACTTCCGAAGTGATGAATTAAAATAATATTCCCAAGGAAAAACATGTAGTTTATTTAATTTGTGGATGTGATTTGACTGATGAATTTATCACCAGATTTTCATCTTGAACGAAACTGTGCCGTATAACTTCTTGGTGTAGTTAGTTCTCTAAAATAGCTTACGAACGAAGAGTTTTCTGAAAAGACAACAGAAATAATTATAAAACAACTACAAGGAGAACGGTTTTCTCCAGAAATAAACTGTTTGATTCCAGGAAATATAATACGTGGAAAAACAAAATCTTATCGCTGAGTCCATTTCTTGATAAATTTGAAATATTGAGAGTTGAAAGAAGATTAGATAATGCGAAAATTTAGGAAAATCGTAAACTCCTAATAAAGATGCCCAAAAATTTTCACGTCATAAATTTAATAATAGAGTAATATGAAAACCATTTAGATAAAAGAATACAAATGTTACATTCTGCAATTAGACAAAATTAATGACAAACCAACCAAGTGCTCCCCAAGAGTAACTCCATCAACGTTTTTTCCTAAGATTGGCATAGATTTTACCCGTTGACTTTAAATTAAGATAAGAAAAGAAAATGTGATACACCCTAGTAAGTGTTAGGATTATTTCTTGCTTTCCAACGAAAGCGATTAATGTAGAAATTTTAAGTGATCTCGCAACTGATGTTTTTATTGCCTCACTTAGAAGATTTACTGCAAGGAGGGGAAAACCACAGTAATTGTGGTACCAATTTTATAGGAGCTGATAGAGTTAAAAATGATGTTAGTTTCTTTCCAAGCAAATGAGAAATTCCTCAATCATCTCATTAATAACAGTATTAAATATAACTTTAATCTCCCCATCCCCACCCCACCCGTCTGCACCACAGCATGGAGGACTCTGGGAACATCACCTTAAAAGAACGATCGGTAGACAGATACTTACCTCCGAAGAATTTTTACTCTATTTTTACATGTAGGGGCTTGGATGAACACTCGCTCTGTATCACCAGTTTCCACAGATCCAAATTATTTAATTTTCCTGACTCCCGGACATTATATCTTCGAGGCTCCATTGACAGATATTCCTGAACAAAATTTACGTAAAGAAAAGTGACACATTTGTGGAGATGTCAGCTTATACAGCAAATGTTACAAAGATTTTGAATCGTTGGTCCATAGATCATTTATCTCAGCTTCAACAAAGAGAAAAGGAAAGGAAAAAAGGGAATATATGAAAATTAATGACTTATGCCTTATCACAGAGGAAAATCAGCTACCACTAGAGTGGAAATTTGAGCGAGTGCATCAAACATATCTTGGTATAGGAAAATGGGAAAGAATGGTAAAATTGAAAACTTCAACAGGAGAATTGACACCACCTATAGTAAAACTATCAAGACAGCCTATTTGATTGAAGGTATCACTTTACCTAAATAGATTTGACCTTTTTCTACCATTTTCTTTGATTTGAACTTCAATTTCTTCCCCATTTAGTTAACTTTATTATTTTTTTTTTATTTGGAAAATTTTTAAATTCTGATACCATTTGATGAATAATCTTCATCCGGGGTAAATGATGACGTCTATGATTTGTTAAATGTTGTTTTAACCAATTAATCCAATAGGTGGCTTATTTAACTAAAGGTCTACTTTTCATTTTCGGTTTTCATTTTATATATATATATAATATATATATATATATATATATATATATATATATATATATATATATATATATATATATATATATATAGAGAGAGAGAGAGAGAGAGAGAGAGAGAGAGAGAGAGGGTGTGTGTGTGTGTGTGTGTGTTAATTTGTTTATAAGATTGGTTTAATTTGTTTATAAGAAAATCGCACAATCATTCGTATAGTTCATGGCATATCCAGCTTTGAATTAGAATTTTGATTAGGGGATATCACTTCTATGTACTTAGCCGATTAAAGTTACAAACATCAATTTAGACTATTTATGCTAAAACAGTCCCAGTTTGAAATTCTGGTACACAACTGATGAAAGAAAAATATGTTAATAGTTTAATTATTCGCTTCATACAATAAGAGTACTCGTATTAAAAAATTCAGTTTCTCAAAACTTTATAGCAATCATCATTATTCAAACATTAATGAAAATGTCAGCAGTAAATGAACTCTTTATGATAAAGCAAAACGCCCACCACTTCATTATAAAGTAATTTATCTTCTTTAACTGCCTTTTGACGTTAGAGAAGTCTATAGTGAATTTTTAGTTACAATACTTACCACATACTCTCTATGATCACCAAAGCATCCAGAGGAAAGTGGTATATTGTTATGAAGCTTAGCACACACTATGAATTTATAAAGAAATGATTATATTTTTACGGCAAAAGAACATTTTATTACAGAACGGTGGAAAAATAACTGTCATATATATTGTGTTCCGAAAATAATATAAACTTAGCTCGCTTAAATGTTGGTATAATAATTGAAAAAATAAAGCTTTCTAAAGAAATTAGCACACTGTATAGCTCATTCAAACCATTTTAGAGTAAATATTTTACCGATCTTTTTATTAGCATTTTATTCTAACAATGTGGACATGCGAGCTTCAAACGAGATATCAAAATACACCCTGCAATTTCAAAATCGGTAGTCTTAAGGAATTGTTATATCGCTATTTAACTTTGCACACGCAATCAGTATGTAAAGTTAAAAATTACATTTTCATTTCAACAGGAATTTTTATTGCAGAGTGATTGAAACATAATGGCCACATATTAATATATAGTAAATCCTCCGCTGGTGGCATTACAAGCCGATATACCCTGTGGTATCACGTGAAATAATAGTATCCTGTTCTGCGGCAGATTCTGTCTGATGTTCTGTAATTGCGCTGCTATATCATTCACATTTTGTGATGGCTACATCTAGTATCCCAGCAAATGCTTGACAACCTCAATTGACGAGAACTCTGGCTGATCATGGGAAGGTATCTACACTTCAGAGACACTCTCGAAAGACTTATACTATGTGGGAGATCGCAGAATTAGAAGCACAGCATTTGCTCACTGGATACCTTGAACGTACATATGAGCCGTCAAAATTACCACATAGAAATATTAGATCAGGTTGGTTGCCATAGGAAATAACTTCCCGGATAGCCACTTTAAATGTAATACCAGTGGACCACTTGACAGCTAAAGTCAGATTAGAGAACACATGACTTCGCTATACACACTAAGGAGGTTATCAGCTTCCACGTAGAAGCGGAATTCATCACTAAGCACCCTAGATATCCTAAAGAATAGATGGAGTACTCGTATGTTTTCCAATGCTAGAAATCTGGGGGTAACATCTCATTCTGAACTCTCACTTTGATCTCGTGGTTTCAGCGAGAAAGTGTCAAAAATCTTCTCTGATTGACTACTTTGACTTAACAGACTGCTCGTCAACTGTTAAACACTTCATGTCTACTTCTTCTTTTAGTAGGCTAATGAGATTTGATAGTCGACCACCCATTCGGATCATAAGTGCCGGTGCTCTTTCTTAATTACTTCGCGGAAGTAGGGGTCATCAGGAAAAATTCCTTCCATTTTAAGTTCAACCCACCTAAGAAATATCTTTGGACAGCATTGGAAGAAAATGTACAGTATCTATTATATAGGATATCTCCGCTAAGCACTACACAATGTCAGTAGGATGCGGTACAGGATCTTGGCCTTAACACCACTGAATACGCTCCTTCCTATATTCATTAGTCAGTTGTAGACACTGATGTCTGGATTAAAATTCGCAAGTGCATGTTTACTGGTACTTGACGTCGCGTCTAGTTAAAATGGCTGGTTGAAACAGAAAGAACGATGCTGGTTGAAACACTGGTTCAGCTAGTCACACTCACTCATAAGGTCCTAGTATTTTACAGAAGCAACCGAAAACTACAGCATCAACTGAAAATATTTGGCCTCATCAGGCAAGGCTAATTTAGCCTGCCTTGAAATTATATTTGCAAGCATTATATTTTTATAACATATCTTTCACTTTTTATCCATATTTTACCTAGTTGCTAAACTGATATGCTAAGAAAAAGAACCACATTAAAGAAACAAATGCATTACTGAAAATGTATACTCACATTATATTTTTGTTAATTGATTTCATTTTGTTTTACAAATCTATTTTAACTTCTTCACTTTCACTTCTAGTTTCAACTATATATTCCACAATATAAGGTGTTTTACATATTTTCAAAAGTCCAGTCTATTTACCCAAGCTTGACAGTACTCCGAATTATGATAAAAATTCATAAATCAAGAGTGTATTACTCCTTAAATCTGCATTTAAAATCTTGCAATATTTTTCTTTCAAATTCTAGAAACAACAGTTTTATGTTTAGTGTGGTTCTAGGATCAGGGTTAAGTTATGGTTAAATCTGTTGTCTAGACCAGTGGTTCTTAACCTTTTTAAGCCGCGACCCAAATTTGAGAACTATGTTCATGTCGCGACCCAAAAAAAAGGCAAAATTTTTTCATTGCTTTATTTTAGATCGTATTTTTAAAAAATCTTCAATCCTACGATGATGATTTTTTTTAACTTACAAATTTTTTATTTATTTTTTTTAATAATAAAGATAAACAAAAGTACTTTTCGATCCAAGGAAAATTTAATTAATAATCAAGTGTTTTTAATAATTTTTATTGACCAAATTAAAGTATATTTATAACTTTTTGAAAATAATTGACATTTTAACTTATTCCTAAAAAAAAAAGAAATATCAATACATATGTTAAGTCTTTTAAATTTTAAATGCAAGTCATACAGTTTTAATGAGAACCTTGTGCTTGAATACATTTTGAAAGATCTTCAAACCTCGGTTGAATGCTTGTCAAGGAGCACCTTATATCTATTTCAGGATTTAACTTGCTGCGGTAATTGTTTTTGATTACACACAGAGCCGAAAAACCAGCCTCACACATATATGTTGTTGAAAAGGGCAATAATACTTTTAGGGCTTCCTTAACAATTATTGGCTTTTCGGTTTTTAATTTTAACCAGAAAGCACATAAAGATTCAGTGTTTTTGTAGAAATTGTATCGAAGTGCCTGGTCACTTTGTATTTCTATTAATCGTTCTTGAAATTGATTAATATTAACAAATTCCTCATGCAAATCACTTACATCAAAATTAAATGGCATTCGAACCCAATTATGCTATTAGTCTGCTATTAGTTTTTCTAAATGATTAATAATAATTTTCTGTATTTCAAAATCTGTGATATCAATATTATTGTCTTCAACAAGTAAATTAAGAGTCGGGAATGAAGCAAGTTTCTTTACTTCAACCTTATTTCTCCATAATTTGAGTTTATTTTTAAAACATGTAATTTTTTCAGTTAATTCAATAATAGTATGATTACGTCCTTGCATAGACGTATTTAGATTATTTATTTCAAATAAAATATCTGACAAATAAGCAACTTGAGTAATCCACTTCAACTCGGAGAATTTAGATGCTAATGGGTGTTTCTTTTCTCTCAAAAATAATTCGACTTCTGTCCGTAATGATAATACTCTTTGAACAACTTTGCCCCGGGACAGCCATCTAACTTCAGAATAATCAGTCTAGACTCTAGACTTCCTATTTTCACCTATTATGCATTTTCATGCCTCGATTTACTGAACTTTAAAACTTTTGATATAATTTATGCTTCCACGTCTATTCGAAGAGCTTTCTGGTTTAAGATTTTTCAATCTTGAAGCCCGTTATAACTGTTAGAAAGTTGCTGTAAGTTTTGATACTGAATAAGTGAAATTTTAAATAACTACATACCTTTTTAAAACTATGAAAAAGTCCTTATTATACAATATTTTTAAACATTAAAATGAGAACATTAAAATCATTAAAAACATCAAAAACATATTAAACATTAAAAAGAGACGAGTAATATATACAAAAAATAATTTATTTTGATGCAAGTTGGAGTACCTATACATTCTAGCATATATAAAAAACTATAAAGAAGAATTTATTGCTTCTTAAATATTAAACATAAAACCTAATAAATAAATGGAGCTAAGATGAATAAATTTGGATTAGCCTTAATCAGACCTATAAAAGTTTTAAATGCCCTTTAATACTCTCATTTTAAACTTTTGGAAAATTAGATTTTCCGAACAATTTCATAACAGCTTTTCACAAAAATATAAATATTAATATATTTAAAAAATAATAATATTTGCGTCTCGTTTTGTTTAAAACTGTTTGCAGAAAAGTAAAATTTAAATTCACATTTCTTCAAATACGTGGGTGCAAAATGTTTTATTATCTTTCATATTTTTCGAGATATAACAAAATACTTAAAAATAAAATATATAGCGGCTTCTAATGCAAAAGAAATGTGAAACTCTGCAGAAATTTGCAGTAAAAATATACATATCAGTCGAAATATTATTAAATAAATTACGAATTGTCAAGAAGCGATTTCGTTACAGGAGAGTACATCTTCCATGTGTTTTCCCATTAAAAAAGATTTTTTACAATTACATTGCGCCCGCATTCATTGCCGTGGTTGGGGGTTACTTTTGATCTTACTTAATAAAAGAAATGCATCTTTGTGCGTTTATTATCCTATCGCGTAACGGAAAGTGTTAGCAACCCACAGTTACGACATATGTTACAGTGACATTTCCGCCCAGATCCGAAGATACCACGGACCGATTTTTTATGTTTAGAGCAATTTTTCAGTTATTTTATATAGGAGCGCAATTTTGATGAATTTTCAAAAACATAGACCCTTAGCGATCGAAAATATTATTGCAGAATTTATTTTGCAACATCATTAGAAAGATCGAGAAACGATCTTTTCAGCTCTTTTTAAACCGAATCCGTTGGATAATTTATTCACATTTCGAAATAAAAATTAAAATTCTTCAAAATGTGCTTAGTTAAGGGCATTTCAGATTTCACATAAATTTCAAGATTCGCACAATTCCGAGTTTTAGCGTTAATATGGAGTGATATCTTCTCATTCAAATATTTTTAAATTATTCCATTCCTGAATTTCCTATTAATTGTAAAATGGACTCATATAAGTGTTTAAACGTTTATTCCGACTCACCCGGAATGAAGTTCTACCCCCTTGATAATATCAAAACTGGGGCGTATCTGTTGCTATGGGTATCACGTAATATTTGCAAAGGTGGAATAATGGTTCCCCATTGTCTCTGAACTCGTGATGTCACAGAATTTATTCCAGTATGCTAAGGTTTCTAACTACACAGGCTGGCGCAACAGCGGCCATTTTGACTCCCAGTTAAACCGATCACTGTATGGCTTAAAGAAAGTTACTTTTTCGTCCTTATCTCGAGAAAATCAAAACACTCTAGACTACTCTCCTGAAAAATTGGTACATGTTTTTAAAAATAGAAATATATTTTACAGCTAAATTGTGTATTCAATATCAGCCATGTAATATGCGTGCGGCATTAAAGTAGCACAGGCAGTAACACAGGCACTGATTGAACCGGTTGGAGTCACAGTGGTGGTTGCGTCAGCCTGTACACTATTTAGGAGCCTTACAGTAGACGGACGATTCTGCAACAGTTCAGACAGAAGGATTTAAAGAATAAATTCAATTAATCTATTTTTTTAATCCCGGGCAACGGCGGTTAGATTTTCTAGTGGTTAATAGGTGATATTATTTGACCTACGAGCAAGCTTAATTAAGTAGAATGTTTGTGTAAAATGCTTTCGTAAAAATGGTACTCGGAATAAGATAATCGAGAGCCAATTTGCGTCGTACCTTGATCATGATGAGTTAAGCATAATTTCGCGCAAAAAAAAAATATATATATATATATATATATATACTCAGTTGCACTGAAAACTCGGAAAGCAGCCGGCAGTGTTTTTTGAAAATGAAGTTTTAGACTATTTTAGGGATTTCGAAACATATTCATCCCTGTATATTTATTTCTTTAGAAACACACTTTAGTATAAAATCGCACATTTCACACATTAGTTCAAAAATATGATGTGGGCAGCACATGACTTTCTTTACAGACTGAAATTTATATTCCCTTTCTTTCCTAATCCGTAGGCGAATATTTTATATCAAGTGTCTACCCATTAAAAAAATCTTATATAGGCAACATATAACTTTCCCTATATGATGCAATGAATTTACTTCTTTCATAGTGAAAAAATGATGTTTAAGATCTCTAGCACAATGTTTTTAATGTTGAATTGTACACTGCCTGGTCAAAATAAATGTCGTGCATGTTAATGTCTCGTTGGACAACATTTAGCACAAATTACGGCATACATTCGTCATGGCATTGTGTCTATGAGTTCATGTGATGTCTCAATTCTTATTTGTGGTCAGATTTGCTGTAACATTTTACCAAGTTCCTTGGTTGATGAAAGAAGAGTGAAATTACTCCTTAGCTGCTTCCCCAGTATATCTTTCATATCTTCAATGGGGTTGAGGTCAGAACTTGAATGAGGACCTCGTGCTCCTTAGAACCAATCTTTCACAATTTTAGCACGATGAGTCGTGGTATTGTCATCCTGGAATATGCCATTGCCCTCAGGTAATAAAAATGTCATTAATGGAATAAGATGGTCATTCAGTATGCTCAGATATTCAGCTGACTTCATTTTATTGCTGCATAGTGTTGCTGTACCTAGACCAGTCAAATAGAAGCAACACCAGATCCTAACACTTCCAACGGGTACACTACAGGAAGGATCCAATGCTTCATGCGGTTCTCCTCTAATTCTGATGTTTCGATCATATTGGAAGAGAGTAAATCTGGACTCATTGGACCACATGATTTTCTCCCATTGCTCAGTAGTCCATTATTTATGTTCCTTGAGGAATTGGAGTCTTTTTTCCCGATTACTCTCAATAACCAGTGGTTTCCTTTTTGTAACACAGTTGTTTAATCCCAGTCCTTTGAGTTCTCGCCTCATCGTGCTAGTGCAAATGACCTTGCTTCCACTATTGAACATAGTTGTGAGTTCTAGGGTCGAATTTTGGGGATTCGATTTCACTAAGAGTTTTAATGATCTTCTGTCACGATTATTTAAGACTGTTTTTCGACCACGTATTTTCCGCAAAGTTGATGGTTCACTGCCATCTTTCCAAAATTTAATAGTGCACTGGACGGTTCGTCATTCAGTGCCTGTGATTTTAGCAATCTCCTTGTACGTCTTCTGGAATTGACACAGGCCAAGAATTTAGTACTGTTTTAACTCTGTGACATCTTTTCGTCACCGTGTATAACGTATTCAGCCATGATCGCTACGAACTGATCAGCTGCACACTGATTTCGTTACATTTAAAGGTTGAATTGCCCGCAGAAATATGTAAAATTTTTAAATGCATCACCACTTCCTCTCTCTTTAATATTTGCATGTTTCAACTCACAGCGTAATTTTTTTTTTTTTGGGGGGGGGGCAAGCAGTGTACTTTTTGCTCTTTTCCGGATGGCAACATGTAAAACTATTTCGAAGTACCCAATTAACTCACATTTCACGCAACTCTAAATGGATAATTATAAATATTGATATCATCCTCAATAAACAATTATTCAAATATCTTCTATCATGGCATTAACAAAAAGGACGCCAAATTGATGAATTAATTAGTTAAATATTTTAATATATGGATACTATTACTTATTGAGGATAATTGAGACAATATTGATGATTGTTAATTAAGAAATGCGCGAAATATAAATTAATTGGCTGTTTCGAAAAATGTTACATGTTGTCATCCGGAACTGGATCATAATTCACCGTTAAAAACACCGTGCCGTGGATCTTATACATCAGTTTTTCACTGTAAAAGAAGTAAATCCATTGCATTATATACGGGAAGTTATGTAGTGCCTACATCAGATTTTTCAAGTTAGATTTTTCAAGTTAGATTTTTCCTTTCTTCGTTATTACGTATTAATCAAGCACGTAATGAATACTTCAAAAGATACTTACGGTTCTTGACGATTGTTGACTTTTTAACGGTTTAACGGGCCATTTGGCAAAATGAATAATTCAATTTTCTCAAATCGTACTAAAATGAACACCAGGGTAATAATCTGCAAGTGTCTCACCTACCAAAATTTAAAAAATTCCATGGAATAGTTTTTATCTACAGTCTAAAATATTAGCTTCTCAACATTCTGAATGTTGAATCTGAATGTCTGAATATCTCCAGATTGGCCCAGATTAATAAAGTTGGTCTTATATTCTTTAACCTTAAAAATCACATACAAAACAGGTATTTAATTAATACATTTCACCATATTTAGTCTTATATTTCAGATTTTGACTATTTCTGTGGGCCATTTTGCATAAAAGGGCAGGTTTCATTTTTCTGAATCATACCAAAATATAATCAGCACTAGGGTATCTTACAAGAGTCACATCTGTCAAATTTTGTAATATTTTATGGAATGATTTTTACACTAGAGTAGAGATATACATTAGACACACATACACACAAACGTCGTTTTATAAATAAGCTTTTCGTATTCTAGTGGGCATGACTCGTGTAGATAAGTCGAAACGATTACTATACTTTCAAAACGATTACTATACTTTCCCCATACATTGCCATGTATTATAGGGAATTCATTTCTGGGTGAAATATTAGGTTCAGTAAGTTTGTCCTTATGTAATTTAACGATTTCCGAAAATCCATAGACTATTATTTTAATAACTTTTCTATTACTATGTAAATTATACACCCCCCATTAACGTACATATCTTTCCGTGCAATAAATAACCTACCCGAAGAGATATTAAATTAGCGTATAGTTTATTACGGGAGAAATTTGTTCAAAGTATCTCGTTAAAATATCATCTGAATCAATTACGACTGATTTGTCTTATAAATGACAAGCAATCAGGCCAGTTTTAATTTCTTTTGCAGTTTCTGTATAATACGTAGACTGTTAAAGTCATTAGCAAAAGTAGATAATGTATTGCCAAAAGCTTTTCGAAAATGACGTTATTAAACATTATAGAGCCTTACGTCAGTTCAGAGTTAAAATTAATTATGATTTTCGAAAAGTAAGTCATTATTTGGCTGCTTGCGAAAGTAATAATCGCTTGCGTTAAAGTTGCAAATGGGAAATGTTTTAGAATTATAAGGAAATTTCGTATATTAACAATAGTTTTTTGTGATATTAACTTTTAATACATATGTGGTTAATTTAAATATATATTTTGAACATTGTAATGGATCTTTAATGTTTTCTAATTTTCCTAAACTAAAGCATGAACAAAGACTGGTGAATGTTGGAGAATTGTAAAATTAATATTCTTACAAAAGTAGATTTCAAGCTTTTCTGAACATGTTTTAAAACCTTTAAGAGTGATTATTATCCATGTGTGCCATGTAAATATGCATAGGGATGATATAAGATAAAAAGTATCACTGTCCCAACCGGGGATTGAACTACGGATCTTAGAGTTATACTTTTATCATTGAGCTACTGGGACGTTTCCAAGTTTTTATCGTCGAAGTGGACTACAATATTCTCCCTCTGAAATCTTATCGACATACAGCTGCCGATGTGAATAATCCCTTTCATATTAACTATGTATCTTTTGAATTTTTATCCAGGCTAGAATCCTATGTGGTCGTGATCATCCTGTGGGACCTCTTGTTCTACTGTACATGATATAAAACATTGCTGATTAAAGTGAAATTTTATAGAGATATTCCAGACGGGGGATTATTGGTAAACACTATAGGGTTATATTGCAGTACTCCTCTTCCAAGGAGATAACAGGGGTTGGGGTAACCCAGCGGCAAAATCATTGTCTTCACAAAAGCTCAAGCGAAAAATCATATTTACTTTCTAATGCTATGTAATATAGTATAAGGAAAGTATTTGTTTTCACGAAAATTTTCAAATTGAAGATTTTGCTACCAATGTGTTTTAGGACCTCCTGAGCACGCTTTGACTATTTTTGGAGTGATCTCCGTCTGTCTGGCTACCAGTCTGTCTGTCTATCCGTATGTATGTGGTCTGTCTGGCTACCAGTCTGTCTGTCTATCCGTATGTATGTGGTCTGTCTGGCTACCAGTCTGTCTGTCTATCCGTATGTATGTGGTCTGTCTGGCTACCAGTCTGTCTGTCTATCCGTATGTATGTGGTCTGTCTGGCTACCAGTCTGTCTGTCTATCCGTATGTATGTGGTCTGTCTGGCTACCAGTCTGTCTGTCTATCCGTATGTATGTGGTCTGTCTGGCTACCAGTCTGTCTGTCTATCCGTATGTATGTGGTCTGTCTGGCTACCAGTCTGTCTGTCTATCCGTATGTATGTGGTCTGTCTGGCTACCAGTCTGTCTGTCTATCCGTATGTATGTGGTCTGTCTGGCTACCAGTCTGTCTGTCTATCCGTATGTATGTGGTCTGTCTGGCTACCAGTCTGTCTGTCTATCCGTATGTATGTGGTCTGTCTGGCTACCAGTCTGTCTGTCTATCCGTATGTATGTGGTCTGTCTGGCTACCAGTCTGTCTGTCTATCCGTATGTATGTGGTCTGTCTGGCTACCAGTCTGTCTGTCTATCCGTATGTATGTGGTCTGTCTGGCTACCAGTCTGTCTGTCTATCCGTATGTATGTGGTCAATTTCTTGTGTACGCGATAGCTGCCACATATATCAATGGATTTCCACGAAATTTTATATCCGGCTTTGTTATCGAAAAATTTAGAACTAGATAGTACTTTTTAAAATTCGAAAGAAAACTTCGAAATTGATTCAAAATTTTATACTTTTTAAACATGGCAGCATAGGACATAATTTGACATAAACATACATAAGTGCAGAAAAGACAGAACGTCAACCCCAGGTAGAAATCCTATAATGAGAGCCCAGATCAGAAGGCTGCACATTCAAATCACCATGTGTGTGTGGCTCAAAGCCCCCAAAAAGGAAAATACCATCCCCAATAAGAAAGCACTCAATTTGACGCCATAACATTTTGTAGTATTTTTATTAAAATCATAAATCTTACAAATGTATACATACATTATACAACTTGGCATTTTTATAGAGATTCAGACATTTTCATATTGGCATTAGATCTTCACTGCAGATGACATACATTTCATTAGACCTTTAGTTATGATTATCTTGTAGTGCTATAAATTTGCATACCTGTCTAAGAGAATTTCATGGTTACCACAGATGCACCATACTAAATAAATAAGTACTATACAAAAAGTTCATATTGTCTACTGTGGAAATTTCTGCAGAAACCAAAATATGACGTTTGATTGAGGATCACCTATGAGCCAGTTGTAGAAACAATTCTGTTTACTATATTTATTTCACTATAACAACGATATTTACATTAATTTTAGTTATTTTTGAACTTCCATTTCGTAATTTATAAATGCAGTTTCATGCTTCCCCTGTGATATTTCTTCAAATGTGATAACAGCTAATTTTCGAGTTCATTTCATACTTATTCTATCGTATCTGACACACACATATATTGTTTAGATACCTTAGCCGCGACCATCGACATGAGAGCGTTTCTGCTAACTGAACGAGTCCAGTAGCAAAATTGGGGTGACGGCTCCAGCACACAAACGATATACGAAACTAAAACCCAAAGCATATTTCGCGCATCATTCTACCTACTCCCCCTTTCGAGTTTAGATTCCTCCACTTCAGTTAGGCACATCTGTCGGGAACGAACAATACAGTACTCTGAATTATCCACCATTATTAAATGTGCCCTTTGAGACTAATGCTTGATATCCAGTATTTATTAATAATTTACATGCATATTTAAAATTTTATGAAAGATATACTGGTTTGTTAACATCATACGTACATCACCATTCATGTTAAATAGTAACAAAATCCTGTATCTCTGGGAAATATGCTTGTTTATCATGGTTCAGTTCTTCTTGTGCTATATATTTGCAGCTATTAGATTTCTCAGTACCTTTGAAATGCACAAGTTTGGTTCTGATTTGCCCCAAAACAACTGATTTGCAAACTAATTTGCCTCAATCTTATAAGCTGCCAACCATCTAAAGACGAAGTCATATCCTAGTGGTTATGCATAGATGCTCGAGTCACGGGAGTCAAGCCACAGGATCCGAGTTAGCTGGGGTTAGGATATATTCAGAGTACTGAATTTTCTAGGTTTTGCAATCATTTGAGTATTGCGAAACCGTACAATTTTCTCCATAAAAGATAACCTAGTGGTTAATATGACTACATAGGATTTCTGCTGGCATAGCTGAATAAATTTTCCCCTCTCTGTTAAATAGCAAAAGCATTAAAAGCATTCTGAATATATAAAAACTAAAACGCTTCAACATCCGATTATTGTGTCGACCTATTTCGAATGCAAAGAAACATCACCACCTTCCTTCCTTGAAACAAGATCGATAATTGATGTTAGAACCGAAAATATGACTGCATCAGGGATAGAAGCCAACGACGAAAGAGAAAAGAAGAAATAATAAACAATGGATGAAGAAATGAGTTGTAGGATATTATGAATTAACGGTAAAATGCGAAAAAGGAATGTAAACGTCCAACGAAAGGATTTAAAGCACTTATTCAGTGAGTAAAACTACGAACATACATCTTCAATTATATTGAGAGGCAACAAACCTATTTTGTTGTTCATACATTAGTTGCATATCTTACTTTAACGGATGAAGGTTGTGCTTCTTGTTTGTCCTGACAAAGAAGGCTACTTTTTTCCCCTACGAAACCGGTCGACACTATTCATTTTGTGTTTGATAATGGAATTATTACATTCATAGGAATATTTCTTTTTGCAAAATGTATATTTCTGATGCAAATATGGAATTTCATCAAAAAAGTTATAAATACAAATATCCGTTGTATCACTACTGTATTTCTAATTTAGACAATAAATGTAAATTTTAGCCAGCCACTGTGGATGGAGTAGACGGATATGGGCAACTAAATAAATAAATACAAATATCTGTTGTAGATCTAATTTAGACACTGTATATCTAATTTAGACACTAAATGTATATTGTAGCCAAGAACTTGGGTGGAGTAGATAGATATTGGCTACTAAATAAATATACTTACTGTATATACTGTTTCATTGCTGCATCTTTCTGGTATCAAATATTATTTTATATATAAATTTTCTATATGTTATTATTTATAAGGTGATTCATTTACAAACTATGCTTGTTTATCGTTTGCATAATCTAAGCATAGTTCGTAAATAAATTACATAATCTCTTGCCATAAATAATTTTATCTGTGTGAGAAAATTTGTTTTAACACGATTGATACATTTTCCAATAATGGCTTAAAATTCATGAATCATTTATTATAGCAACTATACAACATAATACCCCCGCTTCAGTGGTGGAATCACGCTAAATTTCCATTTTCAATTCATTTACTATTAACATAAACGGACGATTTGATTAATTTTATGTATATCCTAGAAATCTATAAAACAACTTGAGCATAGCCATTTAATGATATTCATTAAGCTGTTAAAATTAGCCATGTATAGATCAAGTTTATATAATTGCTTTAAATATTTTCTAAATTTGTACTTTATATGACATGATTATAAATAAAAGTATTGAAATATAGAATATAAAATAAAAAATAAAGGCATATGAAGATATGTTTAGATCTTTGAAATAAATACCACATCACAAAGACGTTTAGCGAACAGTATCGATTTTAAATTAAAACGCCGCTAGTAAAAGTTTAAATAGTACTATGTATTTTTGTTAAAAGTGTTGTTAAACAACCTGCACAATAATTAAAAATACAATAATATAATTAAAAGAGATTATTCATAGAACAATTTATTTCTTCATATTGATGTATACCAAAGTAAGAATGTAAAATTCATGATAATAGAGAGGGGTTGTTGTTGTTGTTGAAACCCAGACCGTCCGACCTACCAGAAAGGTGTAAGGTAACTGTTTGGACGGTCGGGAAGTGCCACCCAATTTAGACCGGAACCCAGTGGGGGAGGCATCCACAGGGACCGTACCCTCCTTCCCCTACCACCAACCTCTCGGAAGGACATTCGGACCCACATGTTTAACGTGATCGTACTCCGCATGAAATGGGGACATATCCGAGCATCCCTATATCAGGGATGTTTCGGAGTACGGCAGGTCTTACGCACGGGATCTTGTGTGAACAAGATGATAACTGGCACTGTAGGTATGGGGCATACTTTAAGCGGAGATCACTCCCTATTTAAGGAACCGCGTTTTCTATGTACGTCTTCTGGATTATCAGCTCAATCTCTGTTTCATATCTTGCTCGGCTCTGACTATTCATTTTTATGCATAACCTGCTGATATTTTGGTGGATTTAAATCGTGCTTGCAGCTCCCTCAACTTTGGAGTCCCACTAAACTCGTACGTTGGAATTCGAGCCTCAGTTAATCAGCGTCGCCACTCCAGGTTGCATCGGCAGCGTCAAAGTCAGAGCACGGAGAAAACGCGCCACGTTGATCATTGGCAACTTACATTCAAGTGCCAAAAGTCATGGGATACCTCTCTAATATCGTATTGGGCCTCCTTTAGCTCGACGAAGTGCAGCAACTCGCCTTGGCATGAACTCAACTAGTCGGCGGAAGTCTCCAGGAGAAATGTTCAGCCATGCTGTCTCGACAGCAGCCCATAATTGCGTGGTTGTGGTAGGTGCTGGAATTTGGGCACGAATAGCTCTTTAAACCACATCCCATATATGCTTCAAGGGGTGCATGTCTGGCGATCTAGGTGGCCAAATCATGTTCTGGAATTCTCCAGAATAATCCTCAAATCAATATCGAGCAATAAGGGCTCCTACGACACGGAGCATTATCATTATGAAGCATCCCATCGTTATTGGGGTACGTGAAGTCCCTAAATAGCCGCAAATGTTCAACAAGTAGCAGAACATAGCGATTTTCTGTCAATGACTGACTCAATTTAACCAGAAGACCCAATCCATGCCAAGTAAATATTCCTCACACCATTATGATACCAACACCAGCTTGCAGGCAGTGCCTTGTTGACAAGTTGAATCCATAGCCTCATGGGGTTTGCGCCGCACACGAACGCTACAATCAGCTCGTACCAACTGGAAACGTGACTCATCGGACCACGCTACCTCCTTCCCGTCATCTAAGGTCCATTGCATGTGTTCACGAGCACGGGTGATGCGCTGAAGCCGATGATGTGCTGTGAGTAAAGGCACTCGAGTCGATCTTTTGCTGCCACATCCCATCAATGCCAAATTTCGTGCACAAACCTCACAGATACGCTTCTAGTGCATCCCTCATTGAATATGATAGTCAGTTGATGCAGTGTCGTTCGTCTGTTAGCCCGGAAGCTTCTTCTCAGGCGTTGCTGATCTGCATCATTCAGCCGACGTATCAGCTCACTGTCCCTTGGGTGAGGCAATGCCGTCCATGAGATGCTCTCGATACACCCTTGACACTGTTGAGCGAGAAATATTCAAAGTCTCAACAACTTCCGAAATGCTATGCACCATGCGTCGAGCTTCAACTATCATTCCACGTTCAAACTCGGTAAATTCCCGTCTTGTAGCCATTATCACGTTATTTAATGTTTTACAAGATATTCAAGAGTCCAACAGACAACACTGATAACTATCTGACTCTTTACACCTTCTAACTCGATGCGAGCGCCACTTGTAAATTTGCATACTGCTACCCCAGGAATTTTGGCATTTAAGTGCATATACAACATCATTAACTAGAAAGCAGTGTTGTTGAATCATGAGAAACTACCTCCGAAAGAATGTCGGAATGAGATAGTGAGGTTACATGGGTATGTGGTATACTTTCTACTGTAATATTTTTGTTTGTATCCATTAAAATTATCTATGATATTTCAAGTTGCAGTTCATCGCTTATGATGCTTTTCTGCTCGATAAGTGCTCATCTGCCAGTATCTATCGCGAGACCCTATAACATTTTCCATTGCGTTCTAAAAAAAATTTGGTTGCTTTTAAATTTTTATTGCTTTTAAATTGTTATTGCTCTTATCCATGATCACTGTCTTCTTATGTGACAAGAATAAAATATATATGTTATCCCGCTAGTGTTCCAAAATTCTGATGAATACAAGAATTTGATATTAGGGAAAAATTAATTTACCGAAAATTAAAATTTCTTAAAAAAATATTATAAGATAATAATATCCATTAATATAGGACATCATAGAACTTAATATGGCGTAATAAGGAATAGTTGATAGGACGCGGTAAGAAATGGTTAATAGGACGTGACATTTTTTGAATGAGAATATAAGTGAAAAAGTAGCTCATAGTTTCAACTTATACTTTAAGCATGGATTTTTAGAATGCAAGTCGTAACGTGAATTTTGTTGCCATATATCAGTATTTCCAAAACTGTGTGTGATTATCGCCCTCATACGGGAGAGTGTGAAACATCATCGTTTCTCCGGTCAGTATTATTACGTTACCTTGAAAACTATCAAATTTTATTTTTGAAAAGTCATAAAAACAATTTATCACAAAGTATATTTCTTTGAAATGTACAAGCAAATATAATATTACATGGACAAAAGTCTTCACTTTTTATGTATTTAAAATTTAGCTCTTGTAGGACAATGGAGAACCTAATCCAGCCTGTCCACCTTTGCTGCACATTACTAATGTTATAAATAGATTCCCTGCTGATTAAACTGTTGTTGTTGAGACTCAGACCGTCCGACCTACCAGAAAGATGTAAGGTTACTGTTTGGACGGCCGAGAAGTGCCACCCAGTTTAGACCGGAACCCAGTGGGGGAGTCATCCACAGGAACCGTACCCTCCGTCCCCTACCACCAACCTCTCGGAAGGACTTACGGACCCACATGTTTAACGTGATCGTACTCCGCATGAACGCGGCGGCAGTTGTGGGAGCGTGCAAATCCAGCGCTGATTAAACTGTGTCAAACACGTGATTTCTGATTATGAAAGCGTCTTTAAATGTCAAATAAAAGATCACAGCCAAGTGAAAAATGGAGGGGATTAAGCAGACTTATATATGCAGAACGTCATATAATGTAATTTTTGGCGTATAACCTCATAATTTTATTGTAAAACATAATTTATGCACTTCTTAATATTTGAACAATTATCAGTAATAACAGATGTGTGTAGGGGAGGAGTAATATTGAAAACATACAAAAACACTCCCTTATCACCTCAATTGAATATAACGCTTCCCTACCGACTCTATATAAATACCACCGCCTTCAAAAGTGAAATCGCCTTCTATGTTCAAAAATTTCAAGGTTGAGAGCCAATATTCAAGCTTCCTGGATAAGGTTAATCTGAATAGCATTGCGCATTGGACGATATAGTAAAATATAACTTGTTAGAAATAAACTTTATTAATCATGTCAAGTTTATTAATAAGCAACCATACGCTTGCGTCTTTAAAAATATATATAATATACGAATTGAAGCTGCAGAACTAGAAACAACTTTATCACCCACCAGGTTTTATACATTTTTCTACAACTCCCTCCCCACAAGTATCATATATCTAGAATTTTGCTCTCAATATTTCTTATGAAATTGCTGTCGACAAGCAAGAATAAATCTTTTCATTCATTTTGATGATAATTTATCAACCTTTAAATTGATCTTTCCTAGAGATTCTGTTTCTGAAATTCAACATGTAGTTGGGAGAAAATCGATGACTTCCATGTCTTGAGGAATAGTGTTTCTTTCCCTTTCTATTTATTTTTTAGAAGAGGAAGAGATCGCTATAAAGCAAGCCGGAATAATCCAACATAGTACGAACGAATGTAAAAATGCTAATTTGTTTTTTTTGTTTCTATGGATGCTCATTATCATCATCCCGCACAGATCACACACACACACACACACACAGGTTGGTTTTTGGTGGAAAACGAGGACGCTGCGGGGAACCCACCAAACTGAGGACCTCCCGAATTAATTATTTTTCTGATATAATTTTCACATTTTAGGCATCCTGGAAGGAAGTTAATGACATATGTGGCAAAAAAATTTTAAAAATAGCTTTATTTCAAGTATGTATCTTTGCAAGGTAAACGAGGACCATGTTTATACACCCTTAGAATGCGGACCATGCATATACACCGTCAGAATGCGGACAATGCATATACACCGTTAGAATGCGGACGATGCATATACACCGTTAGACTGAGGCCCATGCGTATACACCGTTAGAATGAGGGCATAGCTTGGCATTAGATATATATGTTTTTACCGAGAGTAAACGTACGTATATCTAATAACTAAGAAAACGGGGGTACGTATATTTATTAACTAAGGATCGTAAATGCACATTTTACTGAGGACACTGTATTTAAAACTGATAACTGTGTAATATTTATATATGTACGCTAGATGTGCTGCAACTTCTTTCATTCGAAACTAGTTAAAAAATGAACTAAAATTACTTTTAAAAAATATGCGTTCGTAGTTAGAAGAGAAGAAACATAAGAAATTATACATTCTGTAACACATGCCCTAACACATAACCGAATGCATGCAAAATTGAGAAAAAAAGATCAAACATATAAAAGTGTATTATACACAAAACCGACTTATAACGGGCGCCCACCAAAATAAGAATGGCTCTCCCATTGCAGATACTAACATCCATGAACCTGTTTCGCATTTATTATGCGGTCGTCAATATGGAAGACACAGCTCGTCAGCTGCAAAGGCAGTACAAAACTTGCTAAAATCCACAATTTTCACAAGCTTTTATGGAAAATAATAATTTCAATTCTTCCATAGTGATTGAAAAAATTGATTAAAAATACTGGCTGGAATGTATTTCATATTTTTGGGAGCGTCCCTTATAGGCGGATTTCTGTTTTATGAAATTGCCTTTGCAACTCCGTGTGGCCTGAATTAAATTGTAAGTAAATGTTATGCCAACCACGTGGAAGGACCGAAATTATCAGTTCCCATAGAAGCTCGCAAAAAATTGTGACATGCCATTTACTATTATTACAGATTTCTGCTGTTCCCTGCTGACGAGCGCAGAATAAGAGTGAAACCCGTCCATGGAAGATAGTATCTGCAATGAGAAGTGTCTTCTATATAAAAATGTTTTAAAAATTTTTTACTTATTTAAAAAATGTTATTTTGGTACGACAAAATTTTCGCTAAATGCTCTATATACGTCTTAGTATTCATGAACCCGGTGGATTTTGCTGTATTGCATACGGTCTGAAGGACAGATTGATGAACTTCGGGGTGGGATAGTCCAGTGGTTAAGGCACGAAGATTGCACTCGGAGGACCCGAGTTCAATTCCTAGCTCTGCCTAAATTGACCCTCTGTTCACGCGGAGTATATTTAATATGTGGATTTGAAAGTTCTTCCGATAAGTTGATGTTAGAGGAAGGAGGACGCGGTCCCTGTGGATGTCGCCCCCACTGGATTATGGTTTAAATTGGATGGCACTATCCCTGACGTCAAAACAGATCGTCCCAGTGAATATTTGAGCTAATATAGCAACAGATAAAATTATATACTTGCGTATGTAATCAGGGACTGTATTCCATTTATATTCCAAATCATTATAACACCCGTCATTTAAATACCATAGCCTCTGCTTCATCCATATGAGCTATCGCATTCTTTAAACAATTGTATATTTTCGGTTTCTTTTACAGAACAGCATAAAAAATAATAAAACTAGTTTAATATATGTCATTAAAACATTGATTTTTTCTGGGTTTTATATAAAGAATATTTTATTTTGCCCTCTTTTATTTTATATATTTTTCAAAATTATATTTTTGCCCAGAAACAATTCGATTAGTATTAATATATTATTTATTTTCAAAAATTATGTATTCAAATTATCAAATTCAATAACTGTCTTCCGTCAGGATATCTTCCATCAAAATTTCGAATTCGAAAATTCTCAAGAAAACAATACCTATTCTATACAATAGTATGTGCAAATAAAATATATTTTTGTTTTCTGATGACGATTGCGACAGAAGTAGACTTAACCAATGCGATATTACGAATTTATAAAAAAGTCCAGTGGGCACTTAAACTCCATATCCTTTATATTTAAAAAACGGAACGAATCTTCTATTTGAAATAATTTTTCTTTTAAATAACATATTTTTTCTCATACTAATTGCATAAAATTAATTTCTTTCCCTCAAAATTATTCGAATTCGAGATATTAACAAATAAGCAAGTTTCAAAACCTTTTGAGCCCATCTCGAATGCTTATAGAATGTGTCATATGAGAACACGATAATAAGGAATGCACCTACTAATATCAAATTATTATGTGGAATCTGATACAATGCTTTTTTAACTTTTCTAATAAGAACTCAACCTTTTAGGGCTTTAAGATTTTATAGCAATATTTTGTTTGGAATATAATTTTTATTTCCAAAATTATATTAAATATATATGTCGTATATGTTTATGTATTACACAAATAAACGTACATTTATCGACGTGATTAAGCTGTTTCTAATTGAAAAAAACATAACTTTTAAAGCATTTCTACATTATATTTTAGAAGAATAACTTGTATACAAAATTTGAAATATATATGTTTTTCTTTACCTGCATCAATATATCTCCACATTCTAGATATTTTTTAATTGTAACTTGATTTCTAACTGTAACAACCAGATTGAAAAATTTTTTGAAAAAGTTTCAAAAGAAACAATTAAAAATATTGTTTTGTGTCAAGTAAACACAAGTTATATTGCCCAAACAATAAAATTCAATCTGTGCTCTCGTTACAAATGTTTGATTTTCATTTACAGTGTTCTTCATCAGCCTATTTTTAGTTTGAAATGTAAACTTTCCATTAAATCCTATGAATGTCAATTTTCTTCATGCAATGTCGTGACGTTATTCACAAACATTTCCGGTTTCAAGGGAGAAGGTGCTAAGATCTAAACCATTACTCCTGCAGCCCTGCCATCAGGTAGAGCATGCCTTCAGGCCATAGTCCCATTAGTAGAAGATGTCTGCCTGAACAATACTGCTGATAATATATCTAGTATCTGGCTCTCGAAGCTCAGAGCAATCACCTGTACCCCATACTTCAAAGGAATCTGAAACCTGCTTGCTCGTTCTGCGACAACAGAAAGTTTCAACCCATGCATCCTTCTTAAAATGAAACTACCATCTACAATTGCTGGTCAACTTTGTAAAGTGTTAAAAATATCGCCTCTGAATGTATCATATTTTAGAGGTGTTGAAATAAAATTACAGTTGAAAATTGTTTTATAATCAATTTTTTATGCATGATTGATCTTTCTTGTGGTTATATTTAGTGCTGCATCCGTCCTAAAACCGCTTTAATTTTGTATATTATCTGTGTTTCTAAATTCTGTGCCTACGCAATTACAATATTTTTAATTTTAAATGAACACTAACATTTGATTATTTCTACAACGAAGCCTAATTTTAACGTACGCAAAGTGTAAACAAGACAAGCGATTGTAAGATGAATTGTATAAGAATTGCTGAATTTTTCAAAGCAAAATTATTTAGCTCTGGAGTCTGGAATATAAGTGATATGCAATATTTATTGGTTTTTCTTAAATAGAGAAGCAAAGGATTTTATAGCATTGCCTTTTTTATTGAAGTTTTAAGTTTCTAAGTAAAAAAATTATTGTACTATGATAATTTAAAAAAGCTTCACCGCTGAATGTATCGCATTTTAGAGATGTTTAAATAACATTGCATTTCAGTTGGAAAGTTTTTCATAATCATTACTTTTTGCAAGATTAATCTTTCTTGTTTCTATCACATTTTTCTCATAAGTTGAATGCATTGAGATAGAGGAAATAATATATAATAGTATATAGAATAAACTCGACAGTAGCATAGTAATCATTGAAGAGTTGTACCTCAGTATAATGAATTATGACAAAAAGTCGAAAATTTATAAAATAGTTCATTCTTGTACTTCCAATTTTCTGAAAATAAAATCCATTTCCGTGTTCAATCAACATCGAAGTCAATTTAACTTCTGTCTCGTATCCTAAGCTACTAAAAAGACTGTTGGTAGAATTATTTGCAAGATTTTTATAAATATTCTAATAAAATTTATATAAAGTATATTACATTATATTTTGTTAAAGCTATGGGTTGAAGGAGGGGCGCAAAATGTCTTGTACCTCAACTGCATTTACTTTCAAAAATCTGTGTCTTACTTTCATTTGATGGATAAAAGCCAGTGTTAAAAATATTATTTGTGCAGATATGCTTATGAAATAAACAATACGTGAAATAAAGTATACTCTTTTACATATATACGAGCTGCGTGTTTGAAGACGAGACCCGAGATGCCTTAGTTTCACCCCTTTATAGAGTCATGTATTTTATTTTATTTGTTTATTTTTTTTTTTTTTGCTTGAGCAATGGAAACAGATACCCAAATTACAATTATTTTCAAATCTTTTGATAAACTATATTATGTATACTACATTATTTATTTTGAGTAAAGGCAAAGAGTTTTGTATGTACTATCTTCTATCACTTTCAGCTGAATACTATTGTCTATAATCTTGTTTTGCAAATATGTTGGTTGCCCCATGGATCGCTTAGTTTGCATTTCTAATGACAAGTTTCAAGCAGGACAAAATTTTAAAATTTGTTTTTTTTTTCTTTTCTTTTTGACACCGGCACATAAAATTCTTCAATATCTTGAAGTAGCTTGTTTCTTTCATATACTTTTTATTACATACTACACAATTTTCTAGTCGATTATTCATAAGTATTTTTATAATGGTTTGTGCCAATATATATTTTAAATTAGTTGATGATGGTGCTCGTGATGTATTTTCCGAAACACATTATTTTATATTTTTTCCATCATGGCGTACTTAAATTTGTAGTCTTGGTCATGACCAAGTTAATCTTTCTTCTGTTTATTTAAATTATTCTTAGTTTTTTTTCTTTTCATTTTTTCTAATTTTCATTTAGCAATTATTTTGCTGGTATGACTTCTCAGTCTTTGCTTTGACGAAAGGAGGCTGTTTTTTGCCTCCGAAATTGGTTGACACCTTTAATTTGTTTAATGCTAATATTAACGATAATATATAACATCAGTTTCTTTTCAGAAGCGATTTGAAACAATTTTTATTTTAATAAATTACTTCATATTTCATCTATGTCTTGGAAAATTACACTACTTCGGAAGAATGTGAAATTTTAGAATCACCAATATCAGCGAAGGCAGAGTTCGCAACAAACAAAACATTTGATTATTCAACTTAAACACCAGTATTCTCAGTACAGGCAAAATATTACTGGAAGCAAGTACATGTTAAGTGACACGAATAGAATCTGAAACAAATGCAACACAATAAAATATCGCCTAATGCAAATCTGATCTATTTAATGACCACTTGATCAAGATATTTCTTTTATTAATAAAATTTTTCATAGAGACCAGCCCTATTATCTTTATGAGGTTGGGGAGAGTATCAACCCTATTGCCTTTATGGATATCAGCCCAATTACTTTTTTAACCTTTCCTAAACATAAATTTATGCATTTAGGTCTGCTTCCACCAGTAGACTGTCAACATCTCGTGATTATTCTTTAAATCTCTGGATGTGCTTACACAGGACAGTCATGCACTAGAAATAGAGCCATTTCATTTAAATGTTCCACAAAAATCCATAAAATCTTAAATTAAAGACTAAATAATATGTTTAAATATAATAATTAAGAGTTTGTTTTATACATTTCTGTTCATGATTAAAGGAATAAAATCAACTCCATATACAGTAAACGGATTCCGATATATTTTCTGCGACTTGGTGTCACTTTAAAATGTGCTAAACTGCCAAATTGCAAAACGATTATAATAATTTTTAACAGCAAATTGAATTTATATATATATATATATATATATATATATACATTTCCTTTTATATGTTATTTTGTGCAATAAATAGCTGTTTGAGCTGCAGCAGTTTAAGCTATATGTACCAACAATTAGTTATACATATTCTTTAAAAACCAACATATGGCCGGTAGTATTCAAATATAATCTACAACCACAAGGGTAGGTGTTGACAAATTTATTGTATTTGCTTACAGTGATTTCTTGTTGTTCAGACTTGATGGTAAAGTGCTCCGGTATTGGCCTTTTCTATTTCAGCAAAGATGGCTAAGCACATAACTTCCCCAAGCCAGCCCTATTTAAATGGCCACTCCTAAAATTGGACTATTTGCTTTTTGCACTGGAAATGAATGAATGTCAATCTACTTAAAAAAAATTGAAATATTTTAAAATTTGTTTTTTTATCTCACTTCTAGGAGACTTATAGTACTCTCATACACCCTCCTTTTAAGGATTTAGTAAAAAATGCGTAGACGAAACATTGTAACTCGGAAATTTGGGAGGGTATTAACATTCTCAGGGGTCTGGAAAAATCCTTTCTTCTCTGTATATAGAATTCCATAAAATTCAAAAAGTTATATTGCCCTAAATCAGCATTGCACTTTAGTTTTCACTTGATATGTTAATTTTGATACATAACTGCCCAATTTGTCATCAATATACCTCTAATCTTCTCTAAAATGTAATTTATTTTAATATTTACATTTTCAATAAATTCATATGTACAACTAACTTATTGATATTAATTCTCATACAACTTTTCGGGTCATGAAGTACTTGTGTACAAAATGCAATGGATATTTAAAAAATAATATATCAAGAACAGATGTTAAGTTTAAGGATATTTGAATGCTAATGTAAAATGAAGGCTGACGAAACATTACCTTACGATTAGAGGTGGACATTTTATTCATTTATATTTTCACGATGGCAAATAACTACTTGCAATTCTCACAACTTAACTGCTTTCTAAATAAGCAGGATATTTCTCGTAATGTTACGAAGGAATAAATTAACATACAAATCCCTATGTTATATCTTTGGAAGAATTAAAATTACTAGTTGGCTTTATTTTTAATATCCGGCATGTCCATATGCCCATAAATGAAACTTTCACTAAACTCATAGAAATGGGTTGGGCAATTAATTTCGGGACAAAATTATAATCAAGTATCTCGACATTTGTAATTTTCAAAACCGGGATTCCGGTATTTGCGGATTTCAAAATATTAAAACACATAATATATAAGTTACATAAAAATTTATTAAAAATTTAATGAAAATCTATAGGGTCTACTTCGTAAAATAGTTTTAAAGAAATGGTCTATATACCTATGTAATGAACATATTACAGAATCATTGAAATGAAACACCTAATATAATAAAATAATAAAAATAATGTTAGAACCTGTCAAAACCAAATTACTTATTGAAAACAAGATATAAATTCAACATAAAAAAACCTTTTAAGAATTGGCCCATTATATTTAAGATAATGGAAAAAACTGAATACAAGATCAAAAATTTATAGGATCAAAGAAATTAACGAATTAATAAGTTTCGAAGGATATTTAAACATAATTATATTTTTATATTTTGGGGGAAATTACCATTTTACATATAATTCTGTATTTAGAAGCCCATAACACAACTTCTGGACCGATAATGTAAGCTGTTCTTGGGATATTACGCGTTTTTGATCCACAATGGAGAAAATTCCAAACAATAAATATTTTAACTATTATCTTATGACAAAATGATTTTTAAATACAGTTAACTAATAATTATGGGACACTATTTTTCAGTAGTTATTTTGAGTCGTTCTCGAGATATTAGGTATTTTTGCTTTTTCCACCGAGTGCACGATATCTAACGAAATATTAAAGCAATTTACATGGCATTTCTTATACATATTTTTATAATTAGTAACTGCAATAAGTCTATTAATTTTGGTGGGCTCTTATAGTAAACAAGCACTAGATTGTGTTATTTTTCCAACAAAATCCAGATGTGTTAATCTGTAGAGAAAGTCATTTGTTAAACACGTTTTTAACACTTTACAACAAAGTTGAAAAGTGTTTATGACTTTGTTCATTCTGTCTGTCTGTTTGTCTGTCTGTCTGTCTGTCTGTCTGTCTGTCCGTTAGCACGATAACTGCCGTAAAAATGACTTAATCAAAATGAAATTTTAGTATGTTGTTCAGACGGTCTGTAGGACCTATGGGAATATAAATAAATAATATCACACAATTAGTTTTGGATTGAACCCGGGTTGAAAAAATGAAATACATTGAGCCCTATGGGACCTAATTTTTCTAACATTTTTTAAGCGGATTTAAAATTCACAAATTGCTTCCAAAATTTTAGGTAATAGTCAAATTGTTCCATAAAATATATAAAAAAAAATTCAGCTAAATATATTCAGTAGTTTTTTAAATAAAAATAAAAATAATAATTACACATCTTATATGAAACGATCACGTGACCATGATATGAAACGATCACATGACCCACTTCAAAATGATATATGGCATCCATCTTGTGTCAAAATCGTGATTTTTAAAGTTCTTTTTAATTCATATTGAGTGTTGTATCCGTCCTAAAATTACTTTATTTTTGCCTAAATTCTGTGCATCTACATACTGAAACAACGCAATGACAATATATTTCAGTTTAAATGCTCTTCCAAATTTGATTATTTCTACTATTAAGCCTATTTTTCACCTATGTAAAATGTAAACAGCAAAATATGTAGAATGAGTTGTATTAGAATCGCTGTAATTCTTTAACACAAAATCATTTAGTCCATGGAGTCTGCTTAGCTGATATGAATTCATTGATTTTAGAAAGAGAAGGACGATATTTTTCGATGAAGTTTTAAGCATAAAGTTTATGAATTGTAGCTCCATGGTCTTAATTTTTAAATAAAATAAATTATTATAGTATTGTGATGAATGAAATGGAGAAAGTTATGAATGAAATCCTGCTTTTATAGAGAGATCCAGGCGTGTTATTTTTTCTATGACGTCATTTGAATTAATTTCAGATGTTTTCGATGAAGTTTTCAAACATAATAAATTATCGTAGTATTATGATAGATTTAAAAATATTACCGTGGAATGTATTGCATTTTAGAGATATTTAAACCACGCAATTTATATTTCAATGCCGTCTTTTGAATGAAGTTCATTTTTTTCAATGAAGGTTTAAGTTTTCAAATATAATAAATCAATGTAGTATCGTGATAAGTTTTAAAATATTACCGAGGAATGTATTGCATTTTCGACTTTTTTAAATAAAATTGCATTGAAGTTGGAAAGTGTTTCATAATCAATGCTTTAAGCATGATTGATCTTTCTTGTTTTTTATTCTTTTTGTTTTATTTATTTATTTGAAAGAAGAAACGCCTGATTTGAAAAACATTCTGAAGTATATTAGATGAATTAAGATTATTATGTATGACGAGTCTAAAATAAAAATAATTTTTCTTGAGGCCTTTTCTTTCCTGTTCCGAGGAGTCCCCTCTTTTTTCTTACCGACAGCCTGCTGGACAAAGGGTGCTACTTTTCACCTATTGTGCGGTTTACTTAGAGGATATACTTCAAACAAGATTCGTAAAATAATAGCATTTGTAATGGGCAAAGAGCTAGTCTCGAAAGAAATGGGTTCAAGATGTTTGGGATAGTATATATTATACACCTGTCTTTTTGAGAGACTGGTCCTTTTAGATTACCGTTGTCCCACCCATAATCTACACCGATTTTTTAATATTGGTTCCCAGTGACATAGAGTAGTACAGAGGTAAATTGGCACGAGATCGGCCTGGGAAAATGAGTGGTGCGACCACTCTTAAATACGGTAATGGCTGGCTTCCGTGCAACTGAAATTTTGTGCCATTTCTTGCGATTTACGTACATATGAAGTAAAATTTTGCAACAACGAGCGAGTTCCATACAAGTTAATTTTTCAATAATGTGTGAGTTCCTTACAAAGGAGTATAGGAAATTCTGCTTTACAAATATAAACGGTTGAGTAATGAAATGGTTTTAATAACAAATTAGGAAATAATTTTAACATTTTATTTTTAACTTTCCTTAAAAAACATTTCGCTTTTCTTTTTTAACTTTTAACTTTTTGAATTTTTACTCTCTGTTCTTCCTTATACCAATAAAAAAACGAAAACACATTGTGCAAAGGATTAGGGAAAGAAAATCCAAGATATTCAAGTAAAAAAAAATAAAATTGTGGCTGACAACTGTTTCGAGAATACGCGGGATCTCCTTCACCAGTGCTAAAGAACCAGCAAACCTGATATCAAAAAGGTAAAATATCTACAAATAAAATAAACAGAGTGGTATATATACCCAAGTCGTGGATTGAATAATGCCAAACATTAATGCCTAAACTTGCATCAGGGCAAAGATGAAAAATTTTCTTTTGGTATTTCTTTTGTGATACTTACAACCAGATTCCTAAAAATTCTTACTGCAGCGTTTTTTTTCATATCATAGGCATAGGATATCCGACATACACTTAATTTCGGTGCATAGGATCCCAAAAATAGTGTGTGGGGGTGTAGACGATCAAATGGGGATTACAGTTCTGAATCTGATCTATTCTCGAATTATAAAATTATAAATAGCTCTTGTAGGGCTGTAAGCTATATTTTATTGGTCATGAAATGCGACTCGTAAACTTATTAGGTCAATAGATGTGCTTCAACGTTGTGCTTCAACGTTCTTGATTCGCCTATGATAATAAGTTTACATGCGATAGAAAAAACCTTTTAAAAAGTAAGAATTTTCAGTAATATGGTTGTAAGCTTTATAAAAAAAATATAAATACAGAAATAAAATATTTTAACTTTGAATTGATGTGATTTTTATCATTAATTTTGAGCATTATTTAATCCCTGACTTGGGTATATATACACATCTCTGCTTGTGTGGAGCACCCACTTAAATGAACAGATTTCAAAAACTCTATTCTTGTGTTTTTTATCAGATGATTGTCCCAAATACCAAATATCAAACCTCTATTACATTTTGAAAGGAGGCGTTTCTCATTTATTTCGGAAAATCGAATATTTGGGATTGCGGTACCCCCATAAAGTAGAAAATATCGGAAAACTGAAATTGTACGTGCTTTTCCTTTCGAACTACCTACTCGCACACCAAATTTGTAGTCTCTATTGCATCTCGAAACATGAATTTTCATCATTTCGTTTTTGGAGCAACCTCTTTAAACGAACATTTTTGAAAAACAATGTTGTCTTGAGTGTTTTCATCAAATGATTAACCCCTATACCAAATTTCAAGCCTCTATCAAATTTAAAGCAAGCGTTTCTCATTTGTTCGGAAAATCGAACATTTCGGTGCGCGGCACCCACTAAAGTAGCAAATATTGAAATCTAAAATTGCACACTTTCTTCCTTTAGAATGGTTTATATACTCTAAATTTGAAATCTCTATCTCATCGCAAGGTATACTTTCCTATCATTTCACTTTTCGAACGTTTTGGTGTGGAGCATACGCTCGACGGAACATTTTCGAAAAATTCGATTTTTCCAGGGGGTTTTATCGAACGATCGACCTGTGCACCAAATTGCAAGTCTCTATTTATCCGGGGAGTGCCTAAAAAAACGTGACATACAAACGAACAGACGGACACTTGACAATTAATATATATAGATAGATAGATAGCTCAAAATATCTTGTAATAATTTAAGAATAGAAATTAAAGGATTCAAACTTCTGTTGCCAAATGCTAAAAATTAATTTATTGCAAAAACTCGATGTTTAATAAGAGTGTATAATTTTCCTCTCAATAGAGCTTGCTGATAAGGCATTCTTGGGAGAGAGAGAGCCTTTTGAGGGAAAATATTGATTTTTTTTGCCGACATTACAATGAAATTTATGAAAATCGACAATTTTTTTATTTTTTAAAAAGTGTCAAGATTGGTATATAGGTGTCGTCAGGATCCCGAACAGGGAAGGGAGGTCGAAGATCAAATGTGGTTGTTTACAGTGTCGGATTTAATACACCAATACTCTGTGAAGAATATAATGCAATTATATATGGAGAACTAACGTAATCATTATCAATGAATGCTTATGACGTTTCCTACGTAACTGCACACGCACGATATGTCTCATTTGATACTACATTAATATCATAACTAATATATGCATTAAAATTTGTCAAAATATGCATGCAAATATGCACCTAAAATTTAATAATTAATTACTTATAACATAAAATACATGTATTTATATATTTTGTTCGAATATCATTAATGCATCTGAAAGCATTTAAAAACGCGGAATTTCAACCAAACTCAAGCAAACTATTATTGCAAATCAAAAGTTTTTATATCATTGTTCAAATATAGTCAAAATTTTCATATAGTGAGTAAATTTTATTGCTGTAACCAACTAATGTGCTTTTCTAAGTTCTTGACACGTAGACTTTGTCGTTTATCATCTAAAAACATTTTAATGCTAAAAATGTTCTTTTAATACCAACTGATATTATTGGACAGTACATGTCATCTTTTGAACTGAAAGTGATATTTAGTTCTTGGGTATTCCATGCTGAAAACGGCTTAGTTATAACTGCGTGTTTACTCTTCTTTTTTTTTTTTCTCTCTCTGAAATGTGAATAGCAGTTTTTACATATTGATCTGATATTTTTCTGAATAATTTTTTCTCGCATATTACATAATATAAAAACACCATCTGTATTCAGATTTTTCTATGATTATAAATACATGATTTTATTCGGATTGATTTACTAGATTTAATTTTAGGCATTTTTACTCACAATGCTTATACAGAAAATTTTACAGAACAGCTCTTTGAAAACGACGTATGCAAAACTTCAGATATTCGTATAACGTGACTTTCCATCTGTTTTACCAGACATGTCTCTTGATATTTTACCCTGAAAAGATTTCACCATTTCTTATGATAATTGCATGGCCTTAGTAGCTCACGGAATTTCGGTGTTGAATGAGAAATATGTTTAGCTTCGTCCGATGTTAACTTATCTAGCTATTTAAAAAGAAAGATGAATCATGCTTAAGGCATTGATTATGAAACACTTTCCAACTTCAATGCAATTTTATTTAAACATCTCTAAAATTCGATACATTCCTCGGTAATATTTTAAAAATTATAACAATACGACATTAATTTGAAAACTTAAAACTTCATAAAAAAAAATGAACTTCATTCAAATGACGGGATTGAAATATAAATTGTCTGGTTTAAACATCTATAAAATGTGATACATTTCTATATAATATTTTTAAAATTATTATAATACTACAATAATTTATTACATTTGAAAACTTCATCAAAAACAAATAAAATGTATTCAAATGACGCCATCGAAATATAACACACATGGCTCTCTCTATAAAATCAGCATTTCATTCATAAACGTATTTCCATTCATTTCATTCATCACAATACTATAATAATTTATTTTATTTCAAACTTAAGACCATGGAGGTACAAGTAATTAGACTCTATGTTTTAAACTTCATCGAAAAAATCGTCCTACTCTCTAAAATCAATGAATATTTCATTCATATCAGCTATATTGCAGACTCCATGAGCTAAATAATTCTGCGTTAAAGAAATGCAACAATTCTTATACAACTCATTTTACACATTTTGGTGTTTACATTTTCCATTAGTGAAAAGTCGGCTTCGTTGTAGAAATAGTCAAAGTTGGATGATCATTTAAACTCAAATATATTGTAATTGCAGTGTTTCAGGATGTAGATGCACTGAATTTAAGCAACAATAAAGCGGTTTTAGGACGGATTAAACACTAAATATGAATTACAAAGAACATTAAAAATCACAATTTTGGCACAAGGTGGATGCCATAGTTTATTTTGAAGTGGGTCATGTGATCTCTTCATATAATGGTTACGTGATCGCTTCATATAAAAGGTGTAATCATTATTCAAATTTTTATTTAAAAAACTATTGAATATATTTTTCTGAAATTTTTATTATTTATTTTATGGGACAATTTGAATATTTCATAAAACTTTCGAAGCAATTTGTGAATTTTAAATCTGCTTAAAAAATGTTTGAAAAATTAGGCCTCATAAGGTTCAATGTATTTCATTATTTCAACCCGGTTATATCCAAAACTAATTGGGTGACATTATTCATTTATATTCCCATAGGTCCTATAGACTGTCTGAACAACATATTAAAATTTCATTTTGATAAATTAATTTTTTCGGCAGTTATCGTGCTAACGGACAGACAGAATGAACAAAGTCATAAACACTTTTCAGCTTTGTTGTAAAGTGTTAAAGAAGATAAAAATATAGTTAACATAAAAAAAAATGCAAGCTAAAAGGAAATAAAGTACTTAAAATATGCATTTAAAGGCCTTTTATGCATTTACATGCTCTATAAGTGTTCATATATGCAATTGCATATACAAATATGAAATTTCATAGAATTCGAGTTTTAGTCATAATCAATATATTAGTTTTACAAATTAATATTTTTATAAAAATTTTTTAACTGTGATTGTTTTTAAACGATTTTTTTTTTAAATTTTTAAATGGATTTTTAACGAATTTTTAACAGGGCTGTTCAAACTATCATATTTTGTGAAGCATATGCACTGCAGAAATGAATTAATAGTTGCCGAATTTTGCTTTTGAAGGATCCCGTCACATTAAATATTTTTCTAAATGTCTATAACTATTTTTCTAAATGTCTATAAGTGTAGAATTCCTACAAAATAGACAGTTCTAGCATTCTAAAAATCGACACATTTATTTTTTTTTGCATAAAATTATGCATAAAGTACATTTTCACGAGCTAAATATAGGAATGATTGATATTTTTAGTTTTGATGTAAACCGGCTAAAGTGGACGCCACATTTGTCGTTTAGTCAATTTTTTTTTTTCTGTAAACATCTTAAAAGATGATCAACACTTTTAAGACTTACAATAGAATGTTTGCAGAAGTATCTGGGAGAAAGAATTGTAAGGATACCTATCGATCGCTGAAAGCCACGCAAAGTCCAGCAATATTTACAACCAAAGAGTGGTGAGTGAACTACGGCCCTTTGTCGGCTTCGTACGGCCCCCAGGGTGAAATCATAACCCTCTGAGCATGAACACTCAAGATAGGCGACACACTCCGTTATCATAAAGGGTTTTCATAGTTCCCGTGCCTGGGGGGGAGCATTCATTCTTCCCAGGCCAGGTATTCCCCTTAGAGGAGAGATACGAAGACATACTTCTTATTCCTGCTCTAAGGTATTCCCACGTCGTAAATTCCCACGTCGGCGATTCAATTTGAAAAACTAGCGATTAACGAAATGACCGGCCAAACTCCTTAGATATTCTATCCGTAGATATTTCGTCTAATATATCCGTTTTATATTTTTTAGACGTCTAACGCCTTAGATATATAGAATGTGTTTTGATACATGACCTGGCGCGGAGGTGGCAATTCTATCCTTTGACCCCCACCAGCGCCCTACTAAACTTCACACGCTGTACTAAGGGTTTTCATCGTTCATACAACTGCCTCAAAGTTTAAAGGGTTTCCGAAAACGGATGTGTAATCGGAATTAAAGTTGTGTATCAAAATTAAAATATTACGCGAAACTCTTACTCGTTAGTTTTAGCTTGTAAATTTATTTATTGGTTAAATATTCATTGTAACATATTTTGCATTACGATAAATTAAAAAAAATTAATCTATATGCAATAGTTTCGTTATAAGACTCCTGTATTTAAATAAGGCACCTTAGTTTTGAATATACGCTGCAGCTGACGGAGCAGAAAGCAAGTAAAGGACATCAACCTTGGGAATGGAGGAGGGGGGGACTTTTCCGAGCCAAACTGCTGATATTGTGACGAAGTACTGTTGTTCTACTTTATCCTACTATGTACTGTCCACTGTATCCTACTATGTCCACTGTATCCTACTACTGTATCCTACTATGTACTATACGGTGAATATGAAGGATGATGGTAAAAATAGCGCGTTTAAAGGCTACTATTCCGCCCAGCCATACTTTCTATTCATCTTGAAGCTATAGATCGTAAGAATTTCGCATTCTTTTTTTTTTTTTTTTTTTTTTCAAGTTTTGGTGTCCGACAGTTTCTTGCTCAGAGAAATTTCAGCAATTCAAAATTAAATTCGATCGATTTTCAACTTGCCTGCATACGCAGACAAAATTGGTTTATTCCCCCTCCCCCCTCTCCTATTTTGTTGATCGGTAAAATTCGAGTAAATTAGTAAAATGTCATATGCGTTCAGCGATACAAAGCTATATTTTTTAAATTCATAAACGTCGAAATATTAAGAAAAATCAAATTCCTTCAAAAGGATAAAGAATTTATTTAATTGTTATGAAATAAACATATTGGGAAATTTTTACAATAAAAAGGGTTACTCAATTCATAACGTCCGATAATATAACAGCAGTGTCCGATAAAAGTGTCCGATAATATAACAGCTTAAAAGCAGATAATTCTAGCATTCCAAAAATCGTCTAATACATTCTTTTTTTACATAAAAATAAGCATAAAGTTAATATTCACGTGTTACACAGAATAATCCAGTTTTTTTTATTAATTATTATTTTTTTTATTTTGATGCGATCAGGTCATTTTTTTATTTTGATGCGGTGACGCCATTTTTGAAATATATTCCATTTTCTTCTGTGAATATCTTAAAAAATGATTAACACTCTTTTAAACATACCATAGAATTCTTCCACAAGGATCTGAAAGAAGAATTTTTATGGATATCCGTTGATTATTGCTGACATTTAAAACGGCGGTATTTTTGAATGTTACTTATGCGCGACTGTACAAAGCACTTATACAAATATGTACTCTGAACACGGGAACAGTTTGGTCAGAGTCAGGAATCGAACGTGGATCCTCTAAGTGATGTTTTAACCACTGGGTTGTCCAGCCCCCTAATGTTAAGCTAATTTGAATTAAAAAAATCTCGTCGAACCGTATTATTCAGAGAACTTTAGTACCGCACAAAGTTTCGCCGTTGTCCGAAACTTCGATTTTCGGTTACAGACGACATGCACATGAGACAAGACAATTTATTTTACTACATGAGATAAAAATATATGAACTATGGGTATTTCTAATCAGTGGAAATGAAACAAAATAAAATTATTAATTAATTATTTTGTATGTCAGAATTTTTCTCGTAGATCCATGAATAAATAATAAAATAATACTCTTATTTTCAAATTTTGCTTTTGTAATACTCAAAGTTTCCCACACATGGAATATTTTAGATTACATGAAAAAATTCTTATACATGAAATCTACGGCAACAAACTGTCCTCAGAACTTCTGAACCTTTCTGTAAAATGCTATTGTATGTAACTCTCCCCCACTCACACACCCAGACAAAAAACAAATATGGAAATTTATAGCTTTATACTGATTTCAAAGTTAGATGTTTCAGTCTACTTCTGCGTTAATAGTCAGGGCCGTGACAAGGAATAAAACGGCCAGGCGACGTCCTCTGGCGACGTCCTTTGGCGACGTCTCACAGTGGCGCCGAAATTGAAATTTTTATTATTAGTTTAAAAAACTAAAAATTGTTTTTAAACAAAGCACTGTACTTTCTCTAGTTCTAAAACCGGAACGTCAACAAAAATACAGTGCTTTAGTAATAAGAAAATATAAACATAATTTTAATAGTATTTCCTCTAACAACTAAGATTCAACTTGAATTAGGTAATTAAATAATTATAAAAAAGGTAATCCTTCAGGAAATTATAACTTTTGTAAATTGCTTTTTTCTTCGATTCAAGACAATACCTAAATTAAAGCACCGAGAATTAATACCAGATTTCGGGAAACAGATTCATTTAAATGATACCGTTTTCCTTTCAATTTAAGGCGCAATGAAGGATAGAAATAAAAATTAACATTGCTCGAAAAAAATAATTAAACTTTCACACATTTAAAGCACCATATGAATCGGGATAGAAGAAAGGGCCATCACCCTCAAACTAAGTTCATTGTTCACAATACAAAAATTTGAACACTCTATCTCCCTTTGTACTTAAAACACCTCGCTGGCTTAGCAAGAAACAAACTCCCAAAATTTTTACATTTCTAACTATTAAAGCTTCTTTGAAAAAATTCTGATCATTAATATTGAGCGCATTTTTAGAGTCAAATAGGTAAACTGAATTTGGACACTTAAATGAAAATGATATTTAGCATTTTTATGAATCAAATAGTTTTACTTGTACAATCGAGGCTACACAGCATTTCTTGTATAGAGAAGTAATTCTCGCTTATGTATGAAAATTCAAGGTAGTGATTCTCCACAGAATCTATCAAGATTTTCTTTGTTTTCACTTATCCTACTATACATAACGTACTGGTAAATAATTCGACTCTTCGATTTGGATGAATTTAAACATTTTGAGTCTTCCTGAATACAAATCAATCATTTTTAAACGATGTCTCCCTGTAGACACGATATCTCTCGAACAAATTATGTTCTCCAAACGAAGTTTCGTACTGTTATTTTAATCAGTAAACTTAGTGGCCTATTTATTTTACTGATCAACTAATTTTACACAATAATTTGTATCTTTTATGATTTTGCACTTTTCTTTTACTTTTTATATAAAAAAATAGGAAGAAAAAGTTATTTTACCCTAGTTTCACAAAATTTTCGTGAAATCTTTTGTTCCAGTATCAGGTAAACAAGATCAAATATTTCTATTTAACTATAATTTTCATAAATTGAATAAAAATATAATCTATAACAGATATGGATACATTCAGACTGTTGACATTCAGAGAGATTAGACAAGGGGTATACTCAATCTTTCAAACATGTTTTGTTTCGATAATTAAAATAACATTATAAAAATAATTGTATTGAAAGCTTTTTGCAATGTCATTTTATATAAAATTATTCATTTACAAGTGAATATCATTTAGGATGTAAAGATGTTTCGTTTTTAAAAGATTGCACGTTTTTTGTTCTAAAATGAGAAGATCATATAATTAAATGCTCAGTATTACAAAATAAATGGATGTTTTTTTAAATACTTTCGGTATTATAAAATAAGTCGATACTTTTTAAGTACTTCGAACCAAAAATGAATTTAGATTAGAATATTCTTGTCTCAATTTTAACTGGAAATTAACTTGGGGTACATTGTGCTACTCCAGTCAATCGATATATTTGTTTGGAACTTGAGACTAAAATTTTCTCCACTCCTATACAATGATCATATATATATATCCTATATGTTTACAGTAGGAAACAAACTTTTCCAGAAAAGCATGTTTTATTTGGATATATTATGCAAAAATTGAGGTCACGTACATGTGACTCAGTCTTTTTAAAAATATTTTTCATATATGCCTCTGCCTATGCTATCCTGACCGCATAACGAGCACTTCAGAATATATTCCTACTAATTCGATGAAAATACTTCTTGGCCTTAACAAATGAATTAATTTTTTAAAAATTATCACATACTTGCACTTATATTCATTTTATATACTAGAGTCGACAATACCGAACATGAGTCTGTATGAAGTTTTGTACCGACTATAAAGATTTAGAACCCTAGCCTGTTGATCTCGAGACAAGCACTCTAAACCATCAGGAGAATATGCTTGTGTCAAATGTATGCAGTTTTATCTTATTCACTTGTCAGAAAGTAGTTTTTGGTTAGTTGGTAGAGTACTCATATAAATTATCGTGCAATAGGCAGTTCTAATACCGACTAACTTCTCAAACCTCAGCTATTTGCTCTATATACGTATTTCTATATTCTGTTCTATTGTGTGGACAGAATTGCCATAACAAATTTGTACATATGGTGTCTTTAAAAATCTATACAGGGGAATTTAGCAATATTTGTATTTTTTCCGCATATTAAAACATATGTATTTTGCGTTTAGTGTTCCATATTTCGGCTTATATTGTTAAAACATAGATACTTTTCGAATTAAATGGATATGCAAAATTGTGGAAAGGGGCTCAACTCAGATGGCATTAAAAGACTCTGCCCATTGGGTTTCTGTGGTTTTATTAGTATTGAGCATGAACGTGGTGAATATTCTCTTATTAAGTAATTTTTCCCTTATTAATATGTCCATATCTACCCTTTCTTTCATTAAAATCAATTAATCCCATATGACTATTTTTAACACTTTACAACAAAGTTGAAAAGTGTTTATGACTTTGTTCATTCTGTCTGTCTGTCTGTCTGTCTGTCTGTCTGTCTGTCTGTCCGTTAGCACGATAACTGCCGTAAAAATGACTTAATCAAAATGAAATTTTAGTATGTTGTTTAGACGGTCTGTAGGACCTATGGGAATATAAATGAATAATATCACACAATTAGTTTTGGATTGAACCCGGGTTGAAAAAATGAAATACATTGAGCCCTATGGGACCTAATTTTTCTAACATTTTTTAAGCGGATTTAAAATTCACAAATTGCTTCGAAAATTTTAGGTAATAGTCAAATTGTTCCATAAAATATATAAAAAAAAATTCAGCTAAATATATTCAGTAGTTTTTTAAATAAAAATTAAAATAATAATTACACATCTTATATGAAACGATCACGTGACCATGATATGAAACGATCACATGACCCACTTCAAAATGATATATGGCATCCATCTTGTTTCAAATTCGTGATTTTTTAAAGTTCTTTTTAATTCATATTGAGTGTTGTATCCATCCTAAAACTACTTTATTTCTGATTAAATTCTGTGCATCTACATAGTAAAACAACACAATGACAATATATTTGAGTTTAAATTCTCATTCAAATTTGATTATTTCTATAACTAAGCCTATTTTTCACCTATGTAAAATGTAAACAGCAAAATATGTAGAATGAGTTGTATTAGAATTACTGTATTTCTTTAACACAAAATAATTCAGTCCATGGAGTCTGCATGGCTGATATGAATGAAATATTAATTGATTTTATAAACAGAAGGACGATTTTTTTCGATGAAGTTTTAAGCATAAAGTTTATGAATTGTAGCTCCATGGTCTTAATTTTTAAATAAAATAAATTATTATAGTATTGTGATGAATGACATGAATGGGGGAATTATTTATGAATGAAATGTTGCTTTTATAGAGAGAGCCAGGCGTGTTATTTTTTCTATGACGTCATTTGAATTAATTTCAGTTGTTTTCGATGAAGTTTTCAAATATAATAAATTATCGTAGTATTATGATAGATTTAAAAATATTACCGCGGAATGTATTGCATTTTAGAGATATTTAAACCACGCAATTTATATTTCAATGCCGTCATTTGAATGAAGTTCATTTTTTTCAATGAAGGTTTAAGTTTTCAAATATAATAAATCAATGTAGTAATGTGATAAGTTTTAAAATATTACCGAGGAATGTATTGCATTTTCGACTTTTTTAAATAAAATTGCATTGAAGTTGGAAAGTGTTTCATAATCAATGCTTTAAGCATGATTGATCTTTCTTGTTTTTTCTTTCAGCACATAGTATACGACTATATGTAAAAACAATTTTGATGAGACAAAAATGAAATTCTTTTATTTATTTTGATGGTTATAGGTTATACGCGTTTTGGAGCATCCCTGAATACGAATTAACCAATTTTAACCATCTGTCTATATCTTTGTGGGTACAATAGTATCGAATAAGTTGATAATACAGAAAAAAATTTGTGGTACGGTTATTTCAATCGGTAAATGTTAGAAGCCTATTACCTGTTGGGGTAAACGGACCAAAGAATAGATCTTATTTCTTTATCATGCTTTTCAAATTCGGAAACATAAGTAAACTTAAAAATGTTAGAGAAATATTTATGTATTTATAATGTCAGCTTTTTAACACGAATGTCATCATTTACATGAGGTTTATACGCACTGTTCTTGAGATAGTTTATGTTTTTGGTCAAAAATGGAACAATTCGGAAAAAAAATATAAATTCCCTATTATCAAATGAGTGAATGCTTTATAAACAATTAGCTTAAATCCGAAATGAATGAACATCTTTATTTAGAAATTATCCCGATCTGCTCTCGAGATATTGAAACATATATTCATCTATATATTTTTTAATGTAGTGCCATATCTTTCGAACAAATTGGATAAATCGAATAAAGTTTGGTGAGCATTTTTCAATCAATGAACATCACTCAGAGACCTATTAATTTTTGGAGGAAAGGAACCAAGTAGAAAGCATTCAAGTTCTGAATATTTATTTTAGAAAATTAACTAAATAATATAAAAACACAAGATGATAATATGCGCCCCACTCAAGATATTTTTTTTTATCTTTTTTTGAAAAATAATTCACATTTAAAAGATACAAACGTATGGTCCGCGTTTTAAAAGTGTATATGCATGGTCCGCATTTTAACGGTGTATACGCATGGTCCGCGTTTTAACGGTGTATATGCATCGTCCGCGTTTTAACGGTGTATATGCATCGTCCGCATTTTAAAGGTGTATACGCATAGTCCGCGTTTTAATGGTGTATATGCATCGTCCACGTTTTAAAGGTGTATTCGCATGGTCCGCGTTTTAAAGGTGTATATGCATGGTCCGTGGTTTAAAAGTGTATAAGCAAGTTTAAAGGTGTATATATTAAAGTCAGAACAAAATTTTTGCTCTCAGACTGCTTACATTTAAAATAAAGTATATCCATTTTCCCGATTTTTCGAAGTCTTTTTAAAACTCGCATTAGCAGCAACAAATAAACTGTTGAACCATCTCAGGAGAGATGTTTTTCTAACTCACTGAAGGGAAAATGCAGTGTCAAGAGTCTAAGGATTAAAAGAAAATAAAAAAAAAGTATTTGAAATATAAGTTTTAATTTAATTAAAAAAAAATTGCGCTTCGCGGTTTGAGTTTATCCGTGTTTTGAATTCCGAACCTGTGCTCCATTTATTACCAGGCAAATGCTTACACAGATACAGAATATACATACAGAGAGAAAGACTGTATTTTACAATTACACACAACTCTTCAAAAACTGAATCACACTGTATTTCTATAAATTCTACGCAAAAATATGCTGTGAAGATGGTTGTATATACTTAATTTCTAAACACTTTTAGCTTCCTGGACGGGAATATTTCTTGACATATGGGAAATAATAAAAAACAGTCTGGCTAGAATCTGTTTCTTATAACATTGGCTCCTAAACCATAAATGGAACCTCAAAAGAAAAAATAATACATTAGTTTCAGAAGTGCAATATTTTTCTCTTCTAGCGAGTTAGAAATATATTTCCATATCAAAATTACAACAATTTGCGGAGGGGATTGTGTCTGCTAAAAAAATGTATGCATATCTCTTTGGGGGGGCTCTAGTGGTTCTAGGGGATCCCAAGAAGCTAATACCTCAATTTGATAGTTCTATGAGTTGTCCTCGGTTTCCCTCAAAGACCAACACGGGTGTTTCGCAGATTTAGCTAGAGGGCAGTTAACGCCTTGCCTCTGAAAACCAGTTCCGCATACACACAATATGTTGCAATTCTGATAAACCGCGGACGTGTTTTTTTGCAAGACACACACAGATATTCGCGAGCTATACACAGTTATACACAGACTATATACATATACCACCTAACTGGGGACCTATGCCAAAAGTCAACCAAACTTTTTTCAGAATATTATCTGTCATTAAATAGCACATTTCTGCAAAAATCCAAAGCGAGGACGTCCCCACTTGCCGGTGCGTCCCCACTTGGAAGGTGTGTAAACATATGAATGTCCCCACTTCCCACCATACGCCAACACACACACACACACACACACACACAGATATATATATATATATATATATATATAATGAAATTCCCGTTTTCAGACTTAGTTATCCAATCAATACGACTCTACCACGAGTACGTACAAAGAGCAGCATCTTCTCCATCTATTCAGAACGACATTTGTCATGGGTCCGTAGAACGAGAATATTCAAAGCTCTCCAAAAGGCGATCCTGAGCTGCGGGTTCAAGGAGCATGCGCATTAGTATAATTCATCATCTGCTTAACCCTCTGATCGCTGACGGTGTAGTACCTCTATCGCTTTAAAAGATGCATGATTTTTTCCAATAATTTTTCCGCCAATTTTTTGTTCAAAAAGCAAGAATGTAGTCGACGACTATCACCACCTATTAATAACATACAATTTAAAAGCTTGAGTATTGTGTATACTATTAGTTCCCAAACGGTGAAAAGGTGGTATGTTGTGGGCAACTATCGCTACCTATTTAAAAAAAACGCGATTTAAAGGCTTAATTATTGTATAAATCAGTTTTGTATATATGAGTATTGTATTATGTATTTTATATATATTTAGATATTAGTGCCTAACTAGGGGAAAAGTAGTAGGATTAGTAATAAAAGTCAATAGAAATCTCAGGAAAAGCAATTTTTGCTACATTCACGTTGCCTGTGGTGGAAATCGTGAGATAAGCGTTCAAAAGGTTAAGCGCATTTTACAACAAGTGGTTTGATAAAGTTGGCTTATTCACATTGTATTCGCTGGATTTTAATACTTTTAGTCCACCAGAAAATCGTAATAATATACACCAACAATACGAACGCAAAGGGATCTATCGTCAAGATATTCGTGATAGAACTTTTGGCAACCAAACCAACTTGTTGCTAAACATACACTATCTAAAGAAGTAGCTATAGCTGCAGGCCACAAAAATGAACACAGCAAGCGAAGCGACTGTCTTGAAATAGTTACCTACACAGTAAAACATTTGCAATCATATCACTGAAAATTTAAAGGGAAGCTGTCCGTGTGGTTCCTGATAAATATGATAACATATATATAAAATGTTTTAAAAATACGGAAATAACGCTTTGGCAGACGATAATTAGCTGAATATTTCAGAAATGAACCTGGAATTTTCATGAACGCCTGTAATTGTTGCTTTTTTTTATCAGTTTTCTGAAATTATCAACAAAGTAGCTGAAAAAATGTGCAAAGTTTACAGAATGTTTTACAGTGTGCAGAAAAACAAGTGGGCACGAAAAAGATAAGTGATCTACTTAGTAGTAACGGAAAATCTAAGCGTCGTACGGCCATAAAATTTGATGCACAGGTACTTCAGAACATGAATATGTGCACCTCGGCGTTATGTTTTTTTAATTAGATTTTCAGTTATGTTATCTTTTATCCCGATTCACAACCATTTTGGTCGATATTCACATAAATCGATTCATTGGTGATCTAAAATATTATCACAGCGTTTCCATTTTGATACCATTGGAAACTGTGAATGAAATTCGTACGATTATTAGACGATTTTAAGTGAATTTTGAAAAAGTATATACTTTTTGTGCGTTTTAAACATCTCCGACATTTATATTGCGATATACAGAAATTGACTTACCATCCATCGTTTATTTTTATTTCAACTCTTGCGTACAATATAACAGATTACTCTAGAAAAAATGTAATTAAATAAAACTCATCGGTTAATTAATTATAAATATTTTATCCCAACCGTGTCTTTTCAGCGAATCACGCACGGGACCGCTTCGGCCCCTCCAAGGTCGAAGCAGAAGAGCTATCCATTTTGTCATAGGGGGAATGGATGGGATGGGCTGAGAGAAGGGTGCATGAAGCATTGATTATGAAACATTTTCCAGCTAGAATGCAACAGACTCTAGCAGCTGTACTGCTCCCTTGCTTTTGGGATTTCGCGAATTGTTGGCAAGCCCTTCCCCTTTTCTGCTACTAGGCACTGCTCAAGCTCGAGGCCCTGCGCCCTCCGGGGCGCACCCAGTCTATCTCCCTCTTTTCCTACGCTGTTGGGAACCCGCTTGGGTCCCAACTTTCAGTCTTCTGAAGACTTGGGGAAGGGCATGACTTCGGTCTTGCCCCCCCCCCCCCAAGCATCTCTTAGTTCTCAGCTACCTCTTAGTTGACTTAATGATATTTTATTACTTCCTTTTTCATTTCTTTTTGCATTTTCTTCTGGAGTTTAAAGGGAGGAAGTCTTCCTCTCCTGAGTACTCCACTAACCCCGTCCTTGAGTCCTTGAGTATTTAAACATCTCAAAATGCGATACATTCAGCGGTGATGTTTTTAAAATTATCCCAATACTACAATAATTTATTATATTTGAAAACTTAAAACTTCATCGAAAAAAATGAACTTTATTCAAATGACGTCATCTAAATATAAATCACCTGGCTCTCAATATAAAAGCACTGAACATTTCATTCATACACTTTTATTCCAGACTCCAGAGTTAAATAATTTGCATGAAAACAATTCAACAATTCTTTTACAACTCATCTTGCAAATATTTGTTTACATTCTGCGTCCATTAAAACTAAGTTTGATGATCATTTAAACTCAAAAAATTGCAATTGTGTTGGCACAGAATATAGATGCACAGAAATTATGCAAAAATAAAGCGTTTTTAGGACGAACGCAACACAAAATATGAATTTAAAATAACTTTAAACATCACGATTTTTACTCTGAGGAAAAAGATGGATGCCATTTTTTATTTTGAAGTGAGTCACATGATCTCTTCATATTACATGTGATTATCATTTTAATTTTTATTTTAAAAACTACCTAACATATTTTGCTGATTTTATATATATATATATATATTATATATATGTATATATATATATATATGTATATATATATGTATATATATACATATATGTATATATATACATATATATATATATATATATATATATATATATATATATATACATATATTTTTTTATATATATATATATATATATATATATATATTTATATATATATATATATATATATATATATATATATATATATATATATATATATATATATATATATATATATATATATTATGAGGTACTTTGAATATTTCCTAAAACTTTTGAAGCAATTTGTGAATTTTAAATTTGCGAAATTTGAATATTTAAGTCCCATAGGGTTCAATGTATTTTATTTTTTCAACCCAGATTCAATACAAAACTAATTGGATGACATTATTCATTAGCATTCCCATATGTCCCACAGACCGTACCGACAGTATACTAAAATTTCATTTTGATAAGTCATTTACGGCAGTTAGTGGGCGAACAGACAGAATGAACAAAGTCATAAACACTTTTCAACTGTGTTGTAAAGTGTTAGGCAGACTTTTGCGTTTACATGAGCGAACGATGTATTGAATTATGAGCGATTATATGGTCAGTTGTGATTCTCATATTTTTACTTTCCTTATATACATAATGTATAAGGAAAGTATTGTGACGGGGTCGAAAATTCGAATTCGAGTTTTCGACGGGAGAGCACGTTTCAAGCATCCCTGATCACGAATCAAACATTTTTGAAGTGATGTCTGTGTGTGTGTGTGTGTGAAAGCATGTGTGTGTGTGTGTGTGTGTGTGTGTCAGTGAGTCTGTGGAAACGATAACTGACGAACGAAGGGACAGATTCGAACAAAATTTGGTACAAAAATCACAATCCGTAAACACTGGAAGCCTATTGTTTTTATATGCAATCGAATGTTCAGAACTCCCCTAAATTTTCGAATGAAATTTTGAAAAAATCGTCAAAAAATCAAAACCGCTAATAGAGTTACGCAAATAGACATTTCTTATGTAATTTTTCATTAGAAAATGATTGACATAAATTTTAGAACGCTAACATGAACCGTTCTCCAGATATTGTACATTTTTCAAAAAAATTATCAAAAAGTCATATAAAATAAAAAACAATATTTCCTATTGAGAAACATGTTCACTTTTCATATGTAATACCATGCGATTAATTGGGTGACATCATTCTCGTGGATCTAGCTCGTTTCATTCATGAAGAAAGATACTTTAAGTGATGCTTTTGTATTTGAACGCCAATAGTCATTTATGTTGCGCAAGAATAACTTATTTCTTCGTCCATAACGCTTAGCGAGATTTTGGCGGAATGTCGCCAACTTGGCGAGTTTTTTAAATGTTGCCAAATTAACAAAAATCTCGCCAAATGATAAAAATGACGCTAAATCAATGAAAATGACGACTAATTGTCGAAAATTCAATATCTTGGAAAGAATATTAGTATCTATTAACCTAAAAACCTATTTTTTTACTGTAAAAGTAGTAAATTCATTACATTATATAAGGAAAGTCATGTGTTGCCCACATCAGATTTTCTGTTTTGCGGAAAGTGCGTGCGATTTGATGCGTGCAATCTTCGGATCGAAGCCATTTTAAAGTGTTCAAATGCATTATTTAAGCAGATGGTTTTTATTTGTTGTGGACGCCTATTGAGAATCCAAACAACGTCGGATATTTCATTCTAGTCTACAAAATGGAGATATATAGACTATATTATCTTTTCAACAATATACAGGAAAAATTTATAAATAAATGAAATTTATTTTAACAATATACCGACAGATTATAACTTAAATCTTACTATAATATAACAACGTTAAAAAAAATTATTACTTTTAAAAACTCTCTCAAATATGTAAAATAAAATATGTGTGTTAAGAAATAGTTTTAAGTTTAGAAACGTTCTTTAATTTTATGAATACAATTTATTTTTCAGTCGCGTGAATGTATTTAAATACTTCAAGATTTAAGTACTTGTGGTTATCAATATCATTCCTTAGCTAAGAAGAGTAAATGTGTCTGGAGTTCTTTTAAGCGTTCTCTTTAAACAGAAAAATGTCGCATCTAATGGCTCATTTAGAAGGAAGTTTACAATGTTAATGTAATATGCGCGAAATTTAAAATGCAATTAAAATAGAAGAGGATAATAAAAGATATAATTTTTGTAACACTAATTCAAATTTTAAGATGCGTTCAACGTTAAAAATATTAATAGGTTGAAATAAGAAAAAAACACGTAATATGAAATATAATGCATAAATTTAAATATAATGTTGTACATTTATGTACATAAAAGCTTACACTATATCTTAATTGAGTATAGAATTTTAAGTATTGTATATTTTATTTAAAAAGGGAAAATAAAATCACTATATATAAATGTTGAACGTGTTTTTGTCCTTCCAGACCCTCCAAAAGAAACCCTGTAACCTAAAGAACGGTACCTTTGCGTACTTACATACTTATAGTATTAACTACAATATAGAACCTAACGAAACGAGATTTTCGATTTAACACCCTTCAGGGTAGGAAATAAAAGGGGATTCAAAAAGACTTTTCATACCCTCTCGAGGCCCCCTGAGGACCTAAAAATCTGAATCGTCACACATTTATAGAATTGGCCATCGGACAAAACTTAATGCACCCTGTTTTACATTTGCCTCCCGGAGGTGGATAAAACAAGGTATTTTAGCGAAAATCCTTTTGAGACTCTCTAGAAGCGCTCATTTTTACCTGGAAGGTTTATTTTTGCATATTGATAATATCAACTATTGGACATAACCTAAAGTAATCGGATTTCTTGCCCTTCCCCACCGGGGTGGAAATTATTGGGTTTTTTAAATGTCTTTCCAGACCTTTATGCAGCCCTCCAGTGGCTTAGCAGGCCGATTTTTAGCACACATTGCATCGACCACTGGACCTAACCTTACAGAGTCGGATTTTCTACTTTTCTCTCGAAGTGGACAAAATAGAGGACGAAGACTTTCAGAACACTCCCGAAGCCCCCATCGGAGACATAAAAGGCTGAAACTCTATCATCTAAGCACCATACATTGTTACACAAAATGAAACATAAAAAGTTGCAACTTAATGCTTTAGAGCTGTAAGTTTCTCTATCTTTTGACAAGCTTAAAAACAAGTTTTGTTAAGAAATTTTGAAAAATAACGTATTTATTTCAGAACGCAACCAATGCAGATGAATTTCACTGTACATGGTCCACGAATTTGTATCGATCTGTGGTACTGTGATCTGACTGTTCCAGGCCGGTCAAAAATTACCTCTTGTAGTTGAAAATTAGTAAAGTCATAAACAATTATACTGTTGTTTCTGTGGATATGGTTGTTTGAACTTGCGAATAGCATCCGTTGGTGGGGCCGTACACGTACAATTCAGTCTTCCGATCGGCTTAAACACTACAAACATCTAAGTGGGGCGGCTATAATATGCTAATATATGTGCAGCAACTTATCGGCAAATCATTTAAATTGTTGGACTGTGGTATTTCCCATAGTTCTGCCGAACGTCCGTGCTAATGCTGTGGTCGAACTTACGTGTATGACGTGGCCTTCCAGCCGAGTTTTCAGTCCACAGGTTTGCAAGCGTTGCTCAACACCATTTGCCCACTCACAGTAAAATTTCAAAGCAGACTGAATATAATGAACCAACAGGTCGATCTGTGAGTATTGGGGGGAACAAATAGGTAAAAATGTCATAGTTTCACATGTCAGTTCTAACTGAGTTCTAAACTGTATGTGTATGTCGAACCAAAATTCAAAGAAAAGCAACATACATAAAATTGATGAACAATCGAAACGCAATCAGATTTCTAACATAAGTCTTTAAAGGCTCGTCTATCATTTTAGTGGATACTAAACAAACAAAAACAACTGGTTTATCTAAACATTTTATTAACACAAAAATTGAAGTTAAAACTAATTATATTGGAAAATAACAAAAAAAAATGACAGACAAGATTTCTAAAATTAAGATACTTTGCTACGGTTGTTGAAAAATTTAGTTTCATACTAAAAATTGAATTTTTTTTATCATTGAAAGTGTTAATAGAGACTTGCAGTATTTCACTATATTGGAAGTTTAACTCACACATTATTTTATTTAAAACACTGTTCTCGATAGATACTCGATTAGAGTTTAGTATATGATCTGTAACATATACATACGTTTATTATTTAAACTGTAAGCAAAGAAAACTGATTCGTTTACACAGACTTTAAAAGAACTTCTTCTGGTTTTTAGTTGCAAGAATTTCAGCTGTATCTATTGTATAGGCGGCATCGTGGCCTCCTTAAATTTAGAATTTAGAGCACACAAGCACCAGCACCACCATTACGAACCCGTAATCGAATAGGTCGCAATAACCCACTTGGGTTCACCCTCCAGTCCGGAGAAGTAAATCTCCAAGATGACCTGCCTGAAAACCCAGTAGAACAAGATACACTTAAAGCTTAAACCCTTACCTTGAGGAATTTCAAATTTTCAGAAATAATTAAAATAATAAAATCAACATCAGAGTTAAAGTAAAATAAATTTACCAAAATTGAAGGTAAATCAAACATTATTTATTAAACGTAATTATGCAAGGAGTTATCAAAACATCAGCTGAATCCTTATCAGCATCACCCACTAGACCCAGGCGCTCAAAGGCCATATTTAACATGCCACAAGCTTTCCAAAGCTTCAAGGTCTTAAGAATCAATATCGTAATACATCAGTGGCAAAACATTGTAAATATTTTCACAAATTATCGTATGGTCAATCAAACAATGGGAGTCGAGCACTCGAAAAAAGAATTTAAATATTAATTACTGATTCCAAAATATACATTTAGAAGATCATTAATTTTCCTTTAAAAGTAATTAATTAAAAAGATGTAATTAAATTGGCGAGCCAGCAATAGTTGCAAATGAAGTAGGGCTCACAGTTCTTCCAGGAGTCATCATCAGGTGGTACAATCAGGAACGTCAGGAACACCAAGGACCCGAAAACAGGAATGGAGAAAGGGGCTTTTCTTGAACCACGTTGACGACCTCGTAACAAAGAAAAAATCCCTTCTCCGAGAAGTGGAGGGAGGTCTCCAAACAGACCAGCGGAGATCCTAGCAAAGAATCGCTCCATAGAAAACGGGTCCGCCACACCAGTTGTGCCACACATGTCACATAGCCATAGCCCGGACAGGCGCTCATGTTCACGAACAGAAAATCACTTCCTCCTCCCAGATAAGAGCAGCCAAAACAAATTCGGCTTCGTCAGCAACCGGCCCGGCATAGCCTCGGGTCATCTTTTACAGGAATCGTCGTCTCATCGTCAGTTCCGCTCCTGGACATGAGCGATTTGATCCGGCAAGGCCTCGGATCGTTCGTCAGCCCCGCTCAGATATCAGAATTCCGCTCAGGCCGAAGTCCTGCTGCAGCTTGCTTTTCTAAAGCAAATCAGGGATCGAAAAGACCCGGCAAAATGGCTCAAGAAGCTTTTATACCAAAACCACACGGACCGTTCAAAGAGCTATGAATTCAAAAATTAGCCGCCAGAAACATTGCCACGCATCGAACAAACTGTCGCGACACAAAAACGGGAAAAACATACAGAGATGAGCTTTCACATTTATATCTAGCATGATGCACACAAATCGAAGGAGAAATGAAACTAAATATTCGATTTCATCATGCAAAAACGGGTAACCTAGGTGCAACGGAAAGAAATGGTCCTTCGAGTGCTTGGTTGAAATAATACTTTTAACCGATTAAATTTCAGAATAAGGTTTAAAGGGTTAAATGGTTCTAAAATATATAAATTACATAAAGACATCTATATATATATATATATATATATATATATATATATATATATATATATATATATATATATAGTATATATATATATATATATATATATATATATATATATATATATATAGTATATATATATATATATATATATATATATATATAGATGGATTTTAAGTAGCATATTTAGGTACTGCTTTTAAAATGCAAGGTACAGTACGTGTAATAAACATAATAAATAGGGTTTTCATTGTTTTCTTCGTAAGTCTACTAAAAAAATTGGGACCCATATATAACACTTATGAGAGTTTTAACTTGATTTTCTTCATTTTCTTTACTTACTAAACATTAAATGCATGTTATAAATTGTTACAGCATAAAATCAATCTAGAAGTGTCCTTAAAACCTACCTGAAGTGGTAGGATTTGCACAATTTTCACTATTGTAGAAATATTTAAACAATATAATTAAATACATTCTTTAAATTGCACAGGGTTGTCTGAAAAAATGCATATCATAAGTTGTCAAAATAGTACTTAATTGTAATTGCGCTCATGTGAAAAAGAAAATAAAAATAGTTGTTTAGAAATTGGGTCAAACCTTCAACATTCCAGTTATTCTGAAAACAATATCCAGAATATTGCTGTCCCAGCCGGGGAGCACGTATCGCGGATCTTGTTACTGACCAGCCGACGATCTCCCAATAGATGAGTTGCACCGACGTCACATTCACCGCCATACTCTTTCTAGACGCCGTCCGCCATCACTGTATTCTTTCAATGTTAAGGTGTTAGTTGTTAACATAGTGTAGCGATTTTTTCTTAATATAAATAGGTTTACAATATGAAATTATCTGATTACGTCGAGAAATTGCCTTTAGAAAGCCAACAGAGGTATAGAGAAAAATTAATTATTACGGGTTTATCTGAAGATCCATATATTATTCCAATACAAAGTTTTTCTCAATCGCCTGTTCTGCTACCATCCGTCAAATGGTCTGATGTAACGCTATATTTTACAGTTACTCCAAGTCAGGCTACAAAACAAGAAGTCAACGTACTTTTGATGCTTATTTATTTAATTTATTTTATTTCAATAGTGTGTAAATCTTAATATATTTATTATAATTGAATAAACTAACTAATTTGCGTAATAATCAGTTCGTATTATTTATTTGGTAGATAATAAGGCTAACTATTTGATGTTTAACATTGAAAATCTATAAAAATGTATATTCGTTTGGGTGTGTTGATATTTTTATCACCTTAAATTGTCCTAACTATTTTATTTTATCTATTTCACAAGTAAAGTACATTTTAATTCTGTGCGTTTCTATATAATATATTATGAGGAAATAAATTTGTCAAGTAACATAAACGTAATCATTTTATTATGCAGCATAATTGTTATCTTAATCGCCCATTCTTCAATAGTACGGATAGACCGATGTTACAAAGAACATGGCCTCTGTGCAGTAGATTCGCGAACGTGACGTCACATAAAACTCATCTATTTAGATACTGTGATTCAACTGCAAGCATTGATCATCAAATTATACTCTGCATTGCCTTCCCTCTAATGTAAGATTGATGTGCAAATTAAGAATCGGTCTGATCACCTCCTGCTATTTTTACCTCAGGTTAGCCTCCTGATGCTACTTTTGTCCTTCAGGTTAGTCCCTCTGCTGCATGGTTATCGGCCTCCCAACCCAATTAGATGGAGTTGCAAATTTTTATCATCCTAGTAGTTTCTGCAACAGTAGTACAAAAAATAAAGTGTATGTTTTCTTGAAGTATATGGATTTTTAATTGTTTCTTAATTAAAATAAAATCATATTTTAGAACTATTTTGAAAACATATTTATCTGGAAAAAAAGCAAATGATTATTGAATTTCAATAAAAATCTTTATCTCACCTGCGCTTAAAACTTAAATTACTTGATTAACTTAAAAATTAATATACAATTATTCGATAACTTGAAAATTAATAAAAGTGTGGAATGTTTTACGTGCACATACAGTGGTGCTCAGAAAATTGCATCACCCCAAAAAATTCAATATTTTCATAATAAATGTGTACTATAGCGTAAAAAACCCGAATGGTATATCATATATTTATTGCATTGATCTTTATATGAAAATGGAAATGATCAGTCGTGGAAATCCTTAGTGAATCCCCCTATTTCCTTTGAAAATCAAGGACGAATCCATATTAGTTATCATCTAAGCTCTATCCACTGTAGTTTCAAAAAAGTTTTGATAAACACAAAGATGGCACGTTTTATTGCCGCCAATTATCACATTAAGAGAGGGAATAAAGTTTTGGTCTAACTTTCTCTCTAGCTTTTACGAATCTAACGCTTAAAATTTCTGCTTCGTAAAAATTGATATACACTTAGTTTCTATATCATGTATCTATTTTTAAAATTTACGGAAGAACTATATTCAGATTTATAAAAACATCCTATTTGTATGTTGTTTTTAAATTTTATAACTTACATTAGTTCTCTTTAGTTCTCTTTTTAGTTCTATTTATATACAGGGTTCCTAGAAAAGTACTTCAGTACATCAATAACACTGTAAGGAAAGGTCCATGAGTGTGCACGTTAGGCCAATCTATAGTAAAATGACCATGCCCAATTGAATAAAATTGATTGCAGTGCCCCTAGCGGATAATTTAAAAAGTCCGAATGGCGAGTTCTGCAACAAAGCGAGATAGACAAAGAGTCGATGACAGGGTTGAAGAGCAATATCTTATTAGAAGAAATCGACAATAAAATTGTTACAGATGGCATTTACTTGACACAACATAATTATTGGGAAATTGTTATGATATTCAAGAAGAGATAACCAACACTTGCAGGCACAGAAATCCATTGTGTAGCCTGTCCAAAATTCCCTCCGTAAGCAGCAATACACATTATAATTTTAGAACGAGTATTACCATACATTTTTACAAGCATTGTATGGTGTCACCATGTTGCAGTTCATCATGATATGACTCATATATATTGCCTTTCATATACGCGTTTCATTCGTTTCCGGTGTAGATTTCTACTAATTAGACAATGCTCTAAAACTTTGTAATTGAATATTTTCGTCTATCTCGCATTACTGCCGTTTTCTTTATACTAATCTTTCCATTCTCCGCTAGGGACACTGCAATCACTTTTATTCGATCGGACATGACGACTTTATGATAAATAGACCTAACGTGTGCACTCGTGGACCTTTCGACATAATTTTACCATATAATTTTCCATTATTGGAAAGAAATTTCCTAGCATACCCCTGCATATCTGATGAATTTGATTATTATCTAATATATACTTTACGCAATATGACTCTAACACAATTCATACATTTGCTCATATATTTTACCGCATTTGAAGCATATCCATTAAACAGCTGCTTTAATGAAATGCACAGTTAATAAGCTTTCTAATGGATGCCATAGAGCTTAATTATGATATCGGCATAATACAAACGCAATGCAATTCCTGATCTAAAATTTAACCAGAACTCAGTCACCTCTGCTAAAATGATTAAATGATCTGTAATTTGGTTCAGTGGTGAAGTAAATCGTAGCAACGCGTGATCATTTAGATCTGCGTTGCGCATATTATAAGATAATTGCCGTGATTCATTAAAGTTCATCTATGTGTATAATATGCAGATTTGTGGAAGAGGCTCACAGTCGGATATTTAAATGCTATTTTAGAGTAGTTTTCCGTGTCATGGTCTGATAGTCAGTAGTTAAATCAGAGATATTAAGTAAGAATTCATTCCATGCAAGAGACTAATAGATAAAACCATAAACTCTTTATTGTTCCTCTGAAAATTTTCTTTAAATAGATTTAGAAACATAAACAGTTTATTGAACAATCTGTATTGAGTCCTGTCAAGGACTAAAAAGTCCTCAAGTTTAAATAAAAATCTGATGTAGTCAGCACATGACTTTCGCTGTATTATGCAATTAATTTGCTTCTTTCACAGTAAAAAATGATGTATAATATCTACGGCACAATGTTTTTGATATCGAATTGTACATTTGGAGCATTTCCGGATGACAACGTGTAAAACTATTGTGAAGTACCCAATCATCTAATATTTCGCGCAACTCTAAATTGACTGTTATGAATATTGATAGAATACGCAATCTAATATTGTCAATATATTTAAATATTTTAATAATTAAACCATCAATTTGGCGTCATTTCCGCTAATTTAGCAAAATTTTTGATATTTTAACCATATTCTTGTCAATAGGGGCAAGAATTCGCCAAGTTAGTGATATTTCGCTAAATGAGTCGCCAAATTCGCCAAATTTATTGCCAAACGTTACACACAGACGGAGAGAAGCGCTTTTCTTATATATAAATGACTATTGGCGAATTGTCGGTCGTAAAAGTGCAAAATTGCTACACACGTATATTCTCTCGTTGATGGAACGAACGCGATCCATGACAAAGATGTTAACAAATTTGTCACGTAATTTTACATGAAAAGTCAACATATTTGACGATAAATAATAATTTTTTTAATCTGTATCTAAAGTTTTGATACATTTATTAGACAAACTTGCAATGTCTCGAGAACTGTTCCTGCTAGCATTCTAAAATTTATATCATTCATGTATTTGCGAGCTGATATCTGTTCTAAGACTAAACGGATAGCCTCCACTTCACCATCGAAACTAGATTGTATCTCTATCAACTTCTTTATTAAATTCAAAATGTTTACAGCAGGTTCCTGCACCAGCACCAACACGTCATTCCATCATGGGATTTTCCCAATAAATTGATGATATTAGTAGAAGCGGTCACTAGAATTTAATTACAATAACTGAAAATAAGCTTAATGTACATTTTATAAGTAATGACAAGAATTTCTCTATTGCATCTCCATTTACAAACAGCCAACATCTTTAGAGCTGAAAGTCTTCGCGCTATTTTTTACCCTGACAAGTGTCACTTGTTCAGTCCGTTTTAATCGAGAATCCAATACACACCCTAAATAGGTGGTGTTGTTACCAACAGTAATATGATCATCATGACAAAATAATTGCGATAGGAACTGCTGTCTATTTAAAGTATGGAATTGGCAGGTTGTTTTGTCTATGTTTACAGTCATGATATTGTTTTTATGGCAAACTTCAAGACTCTCCAGGGCATTGTTGAGATTAATGTTCAAACGCTGCTATTGGTTCTTCAATGTATCTTGATGCTATAATTATGCCAAGAATCAGCTATCTAAATAACCAGGAACTTCTGGGGGGAGGGGGATCTCTAAAGTATTTAAAAAACATCCCATTCACTCCATCCCTGCGGGAGAATACAAAAATTCGACTCCGTTAGATTCTGTCTCGCGGTTATACTGTAAGTTCGCAAAAATTCAACATTCCAAATCACTGGGGATCTCTGGAGGGTCAAGAAGGACTTTTAGAACCTTTCCTCCATTTTTCCGCCCTCAGGGGAAATCAAAAATCCGACTACGTTAGTTTTTTCCCCCGTAGTTTGAACTGCAAATGTGCAAAGATGCAATCTTCGAAGCCACCGGAAACTTCTTGGGTTTCTAGAAAAGCACAAACACGTTGGTTATAAATTACATCAGAATATTAATCAGTAAAAATTGAGTTCGAAATAGTCACGACAGTACTATCCACAACGTTTGATACACGAAAGTTGTTAATAAAAAATAAACCGAAAAATCCGTTATTAGTCAATCCATGAGCTGTATTACTAATTAAAAATGTATCACTTTTAGCAGAGAAACAAAACGATTGCGCCTATTGCACTGCTTCTATGGACGATGAAAAATGGAAAAATGAAAAAAAAATGACCAATCATGACTTATCATACGTAAAATAATATAGATTAAAAATATACATAATGTATGATTACTTTAACTGATATGTACAGCTTTAGGTTCGCAACATGTACGTAGAAAGTCTGATCTAAACATATTCCAATGCCGATAAGATCAACAGCTTCATGAATGCCATATATTCAATTCCTCACAATGCGCTTAAAGTATACAGGGTGTTTGTGCATAGTTGACCTCACTTTCATTCTAGTTTTAGTCACATACTTCCAAATGTAATGTTTGTTTAAATAAAATGCGAAATTCTATCGTAATTTTTTTCAGGTGGGTGATATTTCCTAAACAATAGGGAGTATAACTTTTTATAGGGTTCCCTAAGAAAAAAATCAATTTGTTAAAGTTGCAATGTACAGAAACTACTCTAAAAAATCCGGTGAAATTATCTGCAGCATTCATGAAGCTATTTTCAATAGAAGTTACGTTAAAACCACCAAAATATGGAACAGTGCAATCCGATTTCCCCTGGAATCGAAGATTTTCTCGACAAGTTTATTCCTTAGACTAGTTGTTGTAAAGTGTCACTTTTCTTAATGAACATTTTTGCTCAAGTGACCATATAAAAATTTAAACCCCCAATTTTTTAATATACTCCCCTCCCGGAATGAATCATATGAAGTAAATTAGCATTTAATTTTAACAAACTTTCATATTGGAAATATGTGTCTAAAACCGATTGCGGACGCACGAAAAGCGTCAACTATATTGAAACATTCTGTATATGAAATCCAGGTGACAGTATTGCTTCCTTCATCTACAACATTTGATAGAAAACACCTGTTACAACTAAGCTGTGCTGAGTAATTGCCCAGCTTTACCATTTTTCATAAATCTGAATCATCTATCATGACTTGACCCATACAATCCTGTTTCTATTAATTAACACAAAATTACCCTATCGCGCTGTTGTTGTTGTTGAGACGCAGACCGTCCGACCTACTAGAAAGGTGTAAGGTAGCTGTTTGAACGGCCGGGACGTGCCACCCAATTTAGACCGGAACCCAGTGGGCGAGGCATCCACAGGGACCGAACCCTCCTTCCCCTACCACCAACCTCTCGGAAGGACTTACGGACCCACATGTTTAACGTGATCGTACTCCGCATGAACACGGCGGCAGTTGTGGCAGCGTACAAATCCAGCGCGCAAATCACCGGGCTACCGCACCCGAAATGCGCCAGAGAACGCAGTGTTCCCAGGTGGTCACCCACCCAAGTACTAACCGCCCCCGATGCTGCTTGACTTCGGTGGTCTAACGAGAACCGGTGTTTTTAGCACGGTAGGGCCGTTGGCCCTCCCTATCGCGCTGTGAAAATGACTCTGTGTTTATAATGACGAACAATTTCATAGATTTTTCACAGCCCTATCGCGCTGTGAAAAATCTATGAAAATGTTCGTCATTATAAATCAAACGGTTTCATGACAGTAATGGAATGCATAGTAAAACATTTATACATAGTAAATAAAATATTTCTGGAAAGTGGAATGTATGATCTGGCGTTGAAATATTTTTTGTAACGAAACTTTTCTTCAAAATTCCTGCACAGAAACAAACCATCGATATTTCGAATACCAGATTTCAAAAACGCAGAAAAAACAGAGGTTATAGTCATTGCTAGGGATACTAACTAAATGTGATCCTCATTTCGGGGTAAAACAGATTTTCTCTGTTATGGATTTCGTACCGAAATACAGAGATATATATATAGGGTCAGTTTTATTTCCATTTCGTTCCCAATCACTTTTTAGTCTATGAAATCACTTTTAGGTTTTGAAATATAAATTGAGTAACTCACTTAAATCAAAAAAATTGTCAGACTCATTAAAATTATTTACTAAAAAAATATATTGGTGCTTGTGTGATAGTAAAATTAGCTGGATGATATAATATATCTACTATTTGGAGGTTTGGGAAAAAATTATATCACCAAATATGTTATACTATAGAGGGGAAAAAGGAAGAAGTGTCCTAACCGGTAAAAGGAAACGCCGTCCTAACCGGTATTTTAATCACAACTAGTTCTTGTTGATATAAATGCATTTACTTGAAGAAAAGTATAAATGTACTTTCTGGTTTTTCATTCCAATCCAAGTGGCCGTATAGCAACAATACTAATCATTGATAGATCACATTTTGCCATATTGAAGGCTTGAACCTCAAACATTCAGGCTATAATTAAATTGCATATGATGATACTGTCCTATGTTCTCATCAGCAAGGTAAATGCAGTGCTTTAGTAAAGACAAAAAAGCATCAGTCTAGACTGTATGATAATTTCTGACGGTCATTGTACAAAATTCATATTGCCTTTTGCATTCATGTCTTAAAAATGTATTGTTTTCGTGTCAAAAATATTTCTCTGCCCAATTGAAAATCTAGCTTTTCGAAGATGCTACCTATAATAAAATACATTTTTACCATTTAATCAATCTGCTGGTCTGTCTTCAGAGTCGATATAGTCGATCAGATTATTTTCGTTCGAAAGAACATGAAATCATATTTTGGTAGAAATATAAAACGGTATACAAATATCGAAACGCCGCCCGGATAATTTTGAGAACTTACTCTTGTCGAGCTTGCATACTTTGAACTAGATATCACTATCTCGGAAACTACTCATCCGATTGAAACTAAATGTGATGCAATTCTAAAATATCACGTCAATAAGAAGAAACATTATGATATCTACAGTGTCGAGTGACACTATTATAACAGCCTCCTGCTTTTGACGTCAACAGCGCGTAGTCAATAAAAGAAGGCCCGTGTCATCAGCTGGCTTGATGGGTATATAAGGTATGGTATAGGCATTCTGGAAACATATCACTCGTTGCTGTCATGGCTAAAAGGAGCGATTTATCAGATTTTGAAAAAGGGCTGACTATCGGATTTCAGGTCAAGGGTGGCAGTATTTCCGAAACAGCGCAGTTCGAGAGCTATTCGCGTGCTTCTGTGGTTAAAGTGTATCGTCAATGGAGAAATGGCACCATTGCGAATAAGCGACGTGAAAACTGCGGAGAACCACTCGCCATTGATGTGAAAGGGAACTCCGGCTCCAATAGTTCGTGAGGGCCGATCGCCGCTCTATAGTTGAGCAACTCACTGGCCGAATGAACAAGGGAGTTACCGGAAGTGTCTCTCAAACGAGAATTCAACGAACCCTGCTACGTATGGGCCTCCGAAGCAGACGGATGATCACTGCACCTGTGCTAACGAAGGTGAATTACATAACAGATGCGCGACAGTATCATCAGAATTAGACCTCCGCTCATTGGCATAAAATTGACTTCCCCGATGAGTCACGCTTTCTGCTTCATCAAACGGATAGACGTTGGCGTATAAGGCGTCGAAAACCCAGACCACTCGACTCGCCCTAAAGCATAAGCAGCAATTTCAGTGGCCGGGACGTATAAGGCTTGAAAGATCGGAGAGCAAAAACTCATCAACCATTGCTGAAAGAACACAATGCGATAGGGGTAGCGTTATGATCTAAGGAATGTTTTCGTGGCATTCTCTGGGTCCACTCATACCTGTGGAAAGTACTATGAACGGAATTCGTTATGAATCCATCCTTGCAGACCACGTACACCCATACATGTTGATTGTCTTCCCTGGGTCAAATGGGATCTACCAACACGACAATGCGAAGTGTCACACAGCGAAAACTGTCCGAGAGTGGTTGGAGGCACACAATGAAGACTTCAAAAGACTTCCTTGGCTCCCTAATTCCCCAGACTCAAGCCTAATTGAACTTCATGTGGGACCACCTCGATCGGGTTGTTCGCTCTATAGATTCTCCACCAAGCACCCTCCATCAGCTGTCAGATGCACTGCAGTCAGCATGGATCCACATACCTGTGAACTCCTTCCAGAACCTTATTGAGCCATTCCTAGCCCGTCTAGCTGCTTTCCCCGCTGAAGACGGCGGTTACTCCAGATATTAGCTTGTAGTCATAATAATGTGACTGGACTGTGTATAAAACTTAAAGTAACGCAAGTATCATGCACAGTACATACAAGCGCATTATGCAGTATTGTTCTATATCTCTGAACCTTCATACCTCATATTGAATGTCAATGAAAACGCTATACTATTTTCTTATTTCTATTCCGCATTGTGCGCACTATGCGCATAAGCATTAATCAGTATCCCAAGTTTTTACCCCACTATCATAAAATTTGTTAAGCTAAAGTAACAATATAAGAAATTCAAAAATTAAATTAGTTTTAACGTTATATAACTACAACATATTCAAACTGCATATGCACTAAAATCCTTATTATTCCGTTTGCATCCAATTTTGTATACATTTAGTCATGTCCTCTGCAAGTGGCGCATTTTACAAATTTAACATGTCCAGTTGATAAAATTAATGTCGAATTTACAGTTAAAAAATGCATATATAAAATTGTTTAGTTACAGAACAAAAGCATTGCAGTCATTGTAAAAATGCGTCAAAGTGCGAGGAAATTAACGTAACGAAATTTACCAATAGCCAACTTGTTTTAAAGGTTTTTTGTAATATCGTATGATATACATTTTTATATAAACGATTTTACTTTTGCTTTTATTTGTAAAATTACTTAAGTGCCGCAAAAGTGTCTAAATATTTTAAAATTCTTTTGAAACTACAAAAAAAAGTCATTTTCTTTTTAAAACATATATTCTACAATATTAACTGTAAAAAAACTAATGATACGCGCGTTTATTGTGCCGCTCTTACACAGCTTAAAAATCACTTTACTTTCAAAGATTTCTAAGTTTTCTTAAATTTTCTTTCGTAAGTATATAAGATTAAAAAAAGAAAAGTGAAGACATTGGAAAAAAGCGTACCCTGTCAAAACTTTAATTCATCATTTCCAGCCATGAGCTATAATAGTGGCAAAAGCAAAAAGACGGCCTTTACATCGTGAGATTCATGCCGCTGACAGATACCGATCATCTATCGTGAATATGATGGATTATAAAAGTTATTAAGACACATGCTGGGTTGTTTTCTACAGGAATATAATTTTTTTCTTGTGGAAAATGAAGTATATTTTACGATGAAATTATGAAGTTTTTAAATTTAGTTAACTCACACAATATACCTATACTATGTTCTTAGATACAGACCTGTGATGTCATTGTAATGGGTGAATATGTGATGTCATTGAGTTTGGTAGACCTGTGATGTTATTGCAAAGCTGATGAAAAGGTTGTCAACAAATTTCAGTCAATCAGTACTCACGTAAATATTCCATATAAGAAAATCCTATTTCTCTGTCTGTTATGTCTCACTGTCCCACTTGGTGACGAATTTGGTGATATTTTAGCGACCGTGGTGAAAATTTAGAGAAATATTGCTAACTTGGTATTTTTTGGAAAATGTTGCCGAATTGAAAAAAATGTCAATTGATGAAAATTAAATATTTCGAAAAATTATGTTTAGTTCCTTTGTTAATCCCTGTCGTATTGTAGGAATTATTAATTAAGTAATCTTGATTTAAAATATATAGTGTTCCTGGTTATGTAATGAGATCTCAAGCAGACGAGATCGGGCGCGGTGCTCAATCCGCACAGTTCATAATTCTGAGTTTTAACTGCTATCAGCCTGGTTCACCTAAGTGCCAGTTAGTTTCGGCTTGAGTGCTGAATCTATATTCAAAGACGCGTCGAGTTGTTTTGGAAGCTTTTTCTGAACTTTTTAGTTTTAGCATATTATTTTTTGAAATTTCAGTTCACCTCCCTTATCACTTCTTCTGTTTCGCTTCGCATTCAGGTGTTACACCTGAGTTGTGGAGTTTGGTGGCTGTGATTTAATTTAATGGCAGCTGAATGGCAGCTTAAATGGCCGTGTTCAGAATTAACGACTGAGGCGATTGGGCGGTTTAAACGTCACAAAATGGATCATTTCGGGGAATTCAATGACTAATGCTGACTCAGCTGTCCGAACCGGTTCGACTGGGCTTGATTTTTGAACATAGCCAATCTCAGTTAATGAAGTCGCTTGGACTATGCTTGTTCTTTTCCATATTTGCTGATCCGAGGTATGTGGTTGGTAAACACCGTAGATTAATGCGCTAACGACCAAGTCGTGTGAATAAAAGTAAGAATACTCCGAAATGCCTCATGGATTTCAAAATTCAGAACGTAAGGCATGCGTAATGCGTAACCGCATTCTTTAGATAACGATGTTGTTTGATTCACGTAGACCGTCTTCAAACGTGTATCTGCTTATAAAAATGAGTAATTTTGAGGAATAACAAAGTGAACTTTTTATTGTGTTTGTACGATTTCGAGCCGACTAGACCATCTTCAGCGAGCATCTGCATACAAAACTGGATAATTTTGAATATAGCTGTAAAGTAAACAGTGTTATTGTGTTTGTATGATTTCAGTATAGTGTATAAATTGCAATAGTATTTTCTGTTGTTCCTAAGTTCTCTGATATTATCCACTAATAATATAGTTATTAGTCAGTGTGGTCGGGCACACCTGTACTATTCTTTGTGTGATTCTGTTCTTTAAAATTCTCCTTTATTTATTCATGTTGACTGACTACGATCGTGACATAGTGAATTTCACTGTTCGTGTGACAGGTACGTTTAATTTGATGGTCTTGGATATCGAAAACGTATTGTTTTGTTTGGGGGGAAGGGGGTATATAAACTAAGTTTTATTTAAGTTGCAATTTATGCTACAGGAGCAGTAAAATAATAACTAATTTTTATCGGCAAAGGTGTGCGCTCCACTTGTGCCCTGAGGTAGTGGGAGTACAAGCGCTATGCGGCAGGCGGATGGGAGATAATCTTTTGCATAAAAAGTATTTTCATTATTTAAATATCAAAGCTTATTATCTATTTTATGTGATGGTTTATGAGTTAAATATTCAGTTGCAGGAAATTTTAGTCTGAATCTGAAACGGAAACCTATGTCTTTACGACAATTGCAACACATCTTACAAATTTTGCACTATTTGTCAAGCGAGAACATTAAAATAGAAAAATCAGCTTGACAGTATTTAGGTTGAATAGCAAGTTTGAATGGTTCAACTTGCTATTCAACCTAAATACTGTCAGAACGATTGGGCGTATCGACGATCTTTTGTATTAAATTTAACGATCTTTTGTATTAAAATACTTTTAATACAAAAGATTTTTGTATTAAAAGTATTTTTTGATTAAAGCATAGTTTAATTAAAGGTTTAAACCATGGATTTTCGTTTTTTTCCCAAACCTGGTTCATAGAAAAAATATATCTCAAATCGGCCATACGCAGAGCATAATGAATAAGTTTTCCATATTTGAGAAGCATGGGGCTAAATCCACTGTAAGCTAAAAACGGTATAGTTGTTTTTATAATAGAGGATATACCGCATCTCAGAATTAATACTACCCGCAACTGGATCATTTTCTAGAAAATCACCACATGTAATACTGTAAGAAACCAATGCCATCATTGAATGATTAAAAAAATGAGATTCAATTTAATTTCGTTCTGTCTTGAAACCTATTGGAAAAAATAAACACTCTTGATAAATGTTTTGCCAAAAGTTTTAATCTTTCTTTCACTTGCTTCTCCAATTTCTTCAGCTTCTTTACAGCTAAGCTCAAGTTTTTTTTTTATCTGGAGAAATTTTGCCTACAAAAAATTCGAATCCATAACTACATTTTGAAAATATCTAGAGCCTGCAGAGAAAGTAACATTTAGATATGACTATTTTTCGGGAAAATGTGGGGATTTGTATGGAAGTCCTTATAAGCTTGAAAGTATTTGAATCAACTACCCCGAAAATAACTACAATAAATTCATTCTTTTTACAAGTGTAAATCTATGTACTAAATTATACATTGATTAATTTAACAGTGTTCCTTAATACTTTGAGTTAAAAACCGGGCTTTGCTTGGGCTCATGCGCTTGAAGTGTGCCACCTGTGAAAGATTTGAAATTAAAACTTAATGTGATTTAACAAATAAATTAAGAAATTATAAATATAAAAAATTTATTTCAGTATTTGAGAATCTAATACAAAAGAGAACATACGTTTATAATATCTAAGTATTAAGTTAACCATATTTATAATACAGGAAAACAATTAAATCAAAACAACACATTTAAATTACACAAACATATTTAATGTACAAGATCACATTTAATATACAGACACACATTTAATCTAATATACAAGAACACATTTAGAACAGAGGTACGTGAATGTCAGTTCTCATACCTTCTTCGCATTTTTGTCATGTTGATATTCGTGATCTTTTTAAATTGTCAAATCTTTCAAATGAATATTATACTTCAAATGCTAAACCAAGTGTTTCAAAATGTGACAGTGCAACATAAGTCTGACCAAAGAAAGACGATTCTTAAATGTTCACGACCGCTTTATCTAGGCTTACATCTCATTTTGACCATTTTGACCAATACATCAAGATGGGTCCCAAAGTCACAGCCAGTTTGTCCTTTTGTCCCGGTTTGAAATTATCTCTTGGAATAAAGTTTTGGTGGGGGTAAATCAATTCTTGTGGCTAAAGGATAGTGATATTACATTGATTGCATTTAAACAGCTGCAGAAAAATTAATGATGCACGTGAAAATGCTGTTATAAACGCAAATGGATTGTTTGATAAAGTGCTGATTGCGAAGAATTTCTTAAACTGCGACACATGAAAAATAATGAAAATAAACTAAAAAAAATAAACTGTAAAGATTCAAATTTTAAAGAATTTCAGGGGTCAAAAAATTTTAATACCGAATTTCAGACGGGTTATGAAGTACCAGTTTTGTCTGCCAGACACTTCAACTCCCGTTGAAAGGGTGTTTGTTCTCCACTATTAACAATATTCAGTTAGAAGAATGAGGTAAAATTGCTGCTTCAACTAGATCTAATACAGGTGTAATATTGAATCTAATACTTTGTGGAATAAACTGAAATGTTCTAAGAACTAGCCTGGAATATTCTATGAACTAGACTGGAATGTTTTATGAAATGAATGGACTAAACGAATGTAAATAAATGGTCGAAACGAATGTAAACATATTGTTGAAACGAATGTAAATAAATGGTCGAAACGAATGTAAACATATTGTTGAAACGAATGTAAATAAATGGTCGAAACGAATGCAAATAAATGACTCAAACGAATGTAGACAAATGGTTCAAACGAATGGTAGAAATCAAATGACTGTCTTATGTAAAGTTTCAGTTTTGTTTTCCTGTAATCAATAAGTAATTATATTTATTTAATTATTTTATTTTGTCACGATTCGGAAAACAATTTACATGGTAAGCCTAAGCTTTATCCAAAGTTAGACTTTATGACTTGTGAATTGTGATTGCAAAAAGCAAGCTGCAAAGGAAATTGCTTTCGCGTGCAATTAAAGTAATTAAAATGTCAAGTTTTTATTACTGTAGGAATTGGAATGCAGCTAGTGTTTCCATAAAGCTGCCCGGCGCAATTATCGTATTTGACCATTATCGTAACAGAAATTTGATCAGGCGGACTATGATTTGCATCATGAAATATATCTAAAATAAATTTTCTTCAAAATTTATATCAACAATAATTTGTAGAAGAATTTGGAATGAATTGGCTGAATTGAAATGAACACGATCGTTAAATCAACTTCCATGTAAATTCACACACGATGATTGACTGCTTAAAAATTGATGTTTGCTTGGTTTTTGTACGAATCGCAGTGAGTATGCGCAGTTTAAAAATGGGTGTTTAGATTACACTTCTTGTTAATTACTGGAAATGTGATTTTGCTCTTTTGTGTGCACATTTACGTGCGTGTGGTCAAAATTTCATCTTCCTACTTACAGAAGTTTTTGAGTAAAATAGTTCACAAATTGTGGCAAATGTTTATTTCGATGAGAATAGAGAATGAATTTCGACTCGCTTCTTCAGAATTAAATTGAATATTTTAAATCATGACTTGAATAACTTAAATCTATTTTTAAATGCGGTTTAAAATTCACTTTAATTCTAAACTATCTAGTATGCTTTAAAACGGAAAAACAATCATTTTGGAGTTGCGAATTACTTTTTCAACCACTTTGTTACTAGTAATATCGTATAGGCTGTAAAGTATACATTGCAATTTCAAATTTTAGATGTTATTTAAATAATGCTGCTACCACTAATAATTTTATTTGCTTCTGAAATTTAATGTCCTATCTTATAATTTATTATATTAATTATTTTCTTTCGACCTGCATGAATTTAGAATTTTTTATTTTGGATGAATCGTCTGAGTAATAGTTCTGCTTGTTTAATAATAGTATTAGAGATTATTTTTAAGTTTAGGATTTTAGTTTAGAGGAAACTTTTTAATGATGTTCTGCCGTTTCTGTTGACAGTTATTTTTATTTTTAATTATTTTTATCATAATAATCTGTTTTATTTATTTTTATGTTTCGACTTTTATTCCCTTTATTATAGTGTTAAGACATATATGTGTATGATAATTATGAATATTAAAATATGTATGCAATTTTAACTTATGGTGCATATTACGTTATATATTTGTAGCATAATACTTAATGTCATATACGCCTACATAATTGTGTAACATATATGTTGTTGTTGTTGAAACCCAAACCGTCCGACCTACCAGAAAGGTGTAAGGTAACTGTTTGGTGTGTAACATATATGTGAAATTATTTAGGTGTATATGACAATAATTGTATAACATATGTGTACATTTATGTAAGTGCATACGACAATAATTGTATACATATGTGTGCATTTATATAGGTGTATATAAAAATAATTGTATAACCCATGTGTGCGATTATATAGGGGTATATGACAAAGGTTGTATATATAATTGTATTTGTAATTTTAACGTATATGCAATTATAAACAGTATGTTTCAGAAAAAGTGTTCAAAAGGAATATAAAATAAATGATTGGTTGTGGGAGTAAAGTGAAATATAAAAAATAATTAGTAAGTAGAAATGAATTTAGCTATGATAATTGCACCCCCCAAGAACTGATAATTTCATGAAAATGCAAGGTTTGATTCTGTATATGTCCTCCCAATAAAACAAATGTCAATTAGAAAAATGTTTTTCAGGCTTAATTAGGGTGAAATAAATTTACCAAGTTCCTTCTGATGAAAATTTCAGATAATATAGGACATCGATAATTTAAATCCTTGAATTAATTAACTTTACTTGAACTGCAAGTATAAATAGTTTACTCCCTATCAAAGTAAATAGAGGGACATCAACAAATCTATTTAAATCCGAAATCTGCTAATTGAAATGTGCTACCTTTTAATTTTGAATAATTTATTTGTTGCTGGTCGTTTGCAATTAAATACAAAAAATACCTAATAATAATAATTTGGATATACCAGCGAATTTTTTATCGAAATGCACTGGATAAACTTCTTTTGAAGTAATTAAGCGCAGCAAAAATTTTCAAATTTACTATTTATTGGGGAGGCCAAATAAAAATTAAATTTTGCATTTTATGAAATTATGAGTTCCGGTTGATGCAACAGATCATAGCTAATTTCTTCTTTGCTTGCTGATTATTTTTTCTATTTCACTTAAATTATTAGACCAACAGTTGACATTATATTCCTTTGAAACACTCTTTGTGAAACCCCCTGTGGATATATTACTTTATATATCGGTTGCATAATATTTAAAGTGACACATATACACCTTATAGTTATGCAACATATGCAATGATATATGTATATGACAATAATTCTATATATAATTGTATCTCTAATTACTTTCCATATATACATAGTATAATATATAGGGAAAGTATTGTAATGGAGTCGAAAGTTCGAATTCAGTTTCTAACAGAAGAGTGCTTTTCAAGCATTCCTAAACTCGAATCGATCGTTTTTGATGTGATCTGATTTGGAGACGCTATCCTTGAAACGAATGGAACGTTCCTAACGAAATTTGGTGCAAAAATCACAATCGGTGAATACTGGAAGCTCATTGATTTTAAACGCAATCGATTGTTAGAAATACCGTCTCCCCCACCCTCGCAGATCCAAATGTACAAGTCAACATTAAAAACATTGTGCCGTTCTTATACATCACTTTTTGCATTGAAAGAAATAAATTCACTGCATTATATAGTGAAAGTCATGTGCTGCCCACATCAGATTTAGTTAAGTTGTGGATAAGACTTTATATATTGGTGGCACAAAGGCACTAAAGATGTACATGCGTTTGTGCCACCAATTTTTACAAACTTAACTTGATTTATTGAATACTCCCTGGAACTGTAATAATAATATAAACATAATTGTTTCAATTTTACCAAACAATAAGGTAAAAATCGGATAAATTATTTAGTATAACGGTTTACTAAAAAATAAAATCAATTAACGAATGTCACTAACGGAACATACTTTATGGAGTCATAAAATTGACCCATATAAACTAAAAAAATACCTATACTAGAACAAATCCTTGTCCATAAAACCTCTACCCTCATGAAACCGAAGGAAAATTTTGGTATAAATCTAGTGTGAACAAGATACTATTAAGAAATGCACCCCTTTTGTTGTATTTTAAGAACTTCTCAATATACTATACAACCAGTAAATGATAGAGTTAAATGCAACTGACCATTTTATAGACAACCAAGTTTGCGATGACGTGGAAAATGTTGTGTAGACGAATAGCAAATGGTAATCTTACACTGCAGAAATGTACCGAGATCTAAGATACGTATAAAAAGGAAAATTCGAATAGATGCTTTTAAGTCAAATAACTCTCAGACTTTACGATGGATTGCAAAAAAAAAGTTTTTCAGGCGAGAATGTTGAGTCCGTTCAATATTCGGACATAAGTTTATCCTCCTTCAGTAAGAATGCAGAGCGTTATATGAAGAGTGTCGGAAAAGTGTATAAAATCAAAAATTAATCATAGAAGTAAAGTGAAATACAAAATATAGTCGGCAAACAGAGGAAACTTTAGCTGTGATAGTTGCATCCTCAAGAATGGATAATTTGATAAAAATGCAAAATTTTATATAGCTCCCTAATCAGAAAAATCTGATGTGGACAGCACATTATTTTCCCTACAAACTCAAATTCATTTGCCCTTCCTTTCTTTTATAATTCATTAAATTGCTGTTAATAGCGCAAAATAATACGGATAACGATTTGAAATTGCATGGAATTTTATTTTAATTTTCGTCTGGCCACTGGACGTACTTTCAAAGACGGTGAGGCGAAAATACGAAAAACTAATATATATCGAGAATGGCTAGTCCTCGAGCTATGAGGTTGATTATATTGTTTTTGTAGTCAAAAATTACGTATAAAACAAGCATTTAATTGATAAATTTTAGCATACGTAGTCTTTTATTTTAGAATTTGGTGATTTTAGGCCATTTCGCGAAAGAATGCAGGTACTTTCTTTCCAAATCGTACCAAAACCTAATTATCACTAGAGTAGTATGAATATTTAACTTCCTCTGAAATTAATATGGAGGACATGTACAAATATATTTAGAAAAGGAAACTCGTCAATAATAAATTTGCTACCATCTAATTTTAAACAAATAATTTGCTGCTGGTCCTTTGCAATCGAACGAAAAATATCTAATAACAATACATGGAATATCTCGATTAATAGCTAACTTTCTTTTGCCCTAATTCAGCTCGGCACAAATTTTACTAATTGACGTTTTGTATTGGGGGACCCTTTAAAAATTAAAAGTTTTGCAATTTTATAAAATTACCAGTTCGGAAGGAGGGGGTAGAAATATCGCAGCTAAATTCTCCTCTGTTTACATTTTTCTTACTTCACTTTACTCCTACAACCATGTTGAATTCATATTTCTTTTGGACGCTCTTCATGAAGCACCTTGTTGAATAACGAGAAACGAAAATCTTATTCCCCAAGGGGACGGAGAAAGGAGTCTTTTCAAATCCTACGCCCCCACCCTGGTGACCTAGAAGTCTGAATCTTTGCGCGTAGCAACCATCGGACAGAAAATAACATGGTCGGATATTTTATTTCCCTGGTGCAGAAATTATGGGTACTTTCAGACCCTCAAGCAACCCTCCTGCGGTTTAGAAAACTGAATCTTTGAACACTTAAGGGTATCGACCACTAGACCTATTAAAAGCTGGATTTCCGATTTTTCTACTGGAGTGGAGAAAATGGGGAGAAGGGTAAATTCAAAATTATCCCAAGTCGCCCTTCTCCTCCCCCCCCCCCTATCAGAAACCTAAAAGAATAAAACTCGACCACAATACAATCTGAGCAAATTTTCAATTGATACAACCATTTTTGATGATAAGAACCATATATTGTTAGACAAAATAAAACTTATTAAAAAAAAGTTGCAGCTTTATTTTTTAAGTGTGTTAGTTTCCTTGTCTTTGACAAGCTTAAATAATAATTAATATATAAAATTAAAAATTGAAAAATACACTTCAAAGCTAAATATCTTTTGATATACGCGATCAATATTGATTACACTTTAAAAGCAATCAAACTAAGTCTTAGGAATATTTTGATTTAGGTCGTTTTATCTTGCTACACTACCAACTGACAAAAATGTCTGACATTTGAAATTTTAATCAAGAATAGAAATTATTTTGATTAAATTCCAGAAAAATGTCAATTAAAGTAACAATTATTCAACTTTTTATCATTTTATATCATTTTAACTACACTTTCCCATCAGAGAACCCATTGAAATCAATTAATTCATTGTAAAATTATTGATTATTGGATAATAATTTTCACATTGTATATTACTTCATTTATGAATTCCTCATTTTTGTATATTTTTATTACATTTTGTTTTCGAGAAAAATATCTTGTGCCACACTAACGAAGATGTGCAATAGCAAAGACAATTACAAAGAAAACATTACTTTAACTCTTATCAACTTTTGACGAAACTACATATTTTTAAGTCAAATAGACTTATCAAAGAAAAAGAATACTGAAGGACCATTAAGCAAACATTCCAGACTAAAGCAATACGCAAAAGTGGAGTTGGAAGACCCCACCCTCTAAAAAAAAGATTGATTGATTGAGAAATGTCATAAGATGCAACTGAAAACATAAGACATCAACAGAGACCTGCAGAGTGCGGATCTTATACGATCATTTTCCACAAGGAGCTAAACAGAAATGATGATGATGATTTAATTTATGTTTATATAATTAATATTAAATTTTATTAGATACTGGTGGAACAATATAGAACGAGCGAAAGATATTTCAATTTTATAAAATAAAGTACTTTTCATGAAATTCAAAAATATAATTCTGCAAATCTAATTTTTTCCATATAATACAATACAATAGAATTCGCGAGGCGATTATATAATTAGTGCAGCAGTTCCTGAATAATTTTTCTTTTACAATTTTTGTAAAATGTATCTATAGTGTTAGTTTTAGCTACACCAAATTTGAAAATGTCAATAACATCATTTGAGCGTTGGAAAATCCCTCCCCCTAAAAAAAAATTGATTGAGAAATGTCATAAGACGCGACTGAAAACATAGGACATCAACAGAGACCTGCAGAATACGCATCTTATACGATCATTTTCCACAAGGAGCTAAACAGAAATGATGATGATTTAATTTATGTTTATAGAATTAATATTAAATTTTATTAGATACTGGTGGAACAATATATAACGAGCGACGGAAAATGAATGGAGTTCACAACAAAATTAAAGCCTTATGTTAATATATCCTTTGAATCAATGAAAGTTAAAATACAACACATCTCCAAATTAACTGATAAATTAGTTGCATTATTTAGAATTTATCTTCAGAAGTCTAAGTCTGCAGCGGATTCTGTCGCACAGAACAAGTGAAATCAATCCTACTACAACCATCAACTAATGCCATGTGTACAACTTTAAACTACACTCCCATCCAAAAAAAATGAGCATGAAATGCATATTCTCTGATCATGAGCGAGCAAATGAAATTTATTGGACGAAACTTGCTGTATACTTTGAGTATAATATGAAAATATAGAAACACGTGCATAATAGCAATTGACTCTGTGCCAAATACGTAAATCAGCGTCTTGATAAAAGCATGTATTTATTTCTGTCCGTCATTACTTCTACTACGGACGTTAGGGTGAAAATTCTAAATAGCCATTTCATTCGAAATATCTCAAAGAAGGCGTTTAGATGATGGTCAGCGATGGCAAACCATGGACAGGTTAGAATCTGGTAAATGTATCGGAGAAGTTGCTGAATTCTTCAGAGTCCACCATTCTGTGATTTCACGCCTATGGACCTAATTCCAAAACAGCGGAACAATAAGCAAAAGGCCAGGCTCGGGTCGCCCTCGAGTTACAACATCTGCCGATGAAATCTACTTAGCGTTATTGGTCAAACGCAACAGACAAGCAATGGCACCTTCTTTATGTCCTAGCCTCGCTACAGCTACAGGTCTATACCTTTACAACTGTGAGAAGGACTACGTTAGGTCGGTAGCACGTGAAGCACCTGGCGCGATGCGGCGTAATCTTCAGTCTGTATAAATGGAATGTCCTGATTATATACCATTAGCTGTGTGCTTGGTGCTTGTAGATGAGTCCGCTAGGACCGTTTACCCACAAGGGCGGGGGATGGTATCAGGTCTTCCTTCAGGAAAGAGCAGGTAAATGTATGCGCTGCAGAAAGTAGAAGCTGCAGCAGATCTGTCAATGAGCCAAAGTATCTATCCAAGATTACCTAACCTGCTTCCAGGACAAATTAATTAATGATGGTGGTGTTTAAGTGTTTTTAGATCAGATAACAATTTTATTATTCTAAATGTTTTTTGAAGGGAGTCATCTTCTGATTTTAAAAATTTGGGTGACTTCACTAAGGAGGCCTTGTATGTCTGAGATATTGAAATGATTTTCCAGTTTAGAGAACTTTATGAATTCGAAAAGGAGGTTAGAGGATTGTGGCTTAGAAGCTTTAGCTGTAGCAGGTTGCGAGTGGGCAAGGTACTCTCCGGAACTTTCTTGAACAGACTCGATACTGGCCGGTGCTTCCCATACAGGGATATTTTTTTAATCTTGAAGGGAGTGAAGTTTTCTGCGCCTAGGTTTGCGGATGGTTTAGTTTCTGGGATTTGCTGTCCGATTTTGGAGTCCTATAACTTTTTATGGTTCCAAGGAGTTTCAGGGCATAGCCAAAGGTTAGCGGGGTGGGCCCCTCCACAATTAGCACATTTTGCCGGAGTGTCACGGGATTTCTTACACTCTCGTGTTGGAGGACCCTCTTCGCATTTTAAGTATGTAGAGGGGAGACTACAGTTATCTGATCTATAATTATACAATTGGCAGCTGTAACACATTTTAAACCCTTTTTATTTGAATAATTGGTTTTTACTTTCATGGAGAGGATGCTGGTGAGAGTAAGAAGGAGATTGCACTCACATGGCTTTTATGCGCGGAGGTAAACCATTTGTATTCTATTGTCTGCAAGGCACAGAGTATCCCGTCTCCATTGGTATCAGGAACACGTCAGTTCAACCATAGATGATTGAAGAATGTCTTATTCACCGATGAGCCCAGATTCGCTTTGCAGTCAGACGATCGACGGATTTTTTTGTGGAGAGAGGTTGGTACACGGTACCAAGCAATAATCATCTTCCAGCGTCACTCAATTTCTAGTGGTGGTATCCTTATATGGGCTGGTATTTCCTTCACCGGACGTACCGACCTCCGTTTCTTCCTCAACGGTACTGTGACTAGCCAAATATATCGCGACGAAGTCCTTGATCACGATGTTTACCCTTATGTGAGTGTAATAGGTTCTGAGTTTGTTTCTATGGACTACAATGTCCGGCCACATGGAGCTCGTAACGTAAGCGATTACCTGATGATAGCGGGAATCCAGCGAATGGAGTTACCAGCACATTCCTCAAACCTAAAACCAATAAATCATGTATGAGATTCTCTCGGGAGAACTGTAGCTTCCCGACAAACCCTTCCAAACACTACCCAAGGGCTCCAATGCGCTCTCATACAAGAGTAGCTATTACTGCCTTCCGTCCCCAAATAGATAAAATTGACGCTAAATCAGTGAAAATTATGACTAATTGATGAAAATTCAATATCTTGGAAAGAATATAAGACTCTACTTGAAGAAAATATACTTTGGGTAATAGATTTCCGTTTGGATTCCAGTAGTCATTTATCAACTATAAGAATAACATATTTCTCCGTCCATGATGCTTGGCGAAATTTTGGCGTGGAAATTGGTGGAATATCGCCGCTAACTTGGAAAGATTTTTTAAATGTTGACAAACTGAAGAAAATGTCGCTAAATTGATAACAAAATAACGCTAAATCAATGAAAATTATGACTAATTGATGAAAATTCAATATCTTGGAAAGAATATATGAATGTACTATAAAAAATAACTTATTTCTCCCCCTGTAATGCTTAGCGAAATTCTGGCGACGAATTTTGGAGGCATATCGCGAACCTGGCGAGTATTTTTAAATGCTGCTAAATTGACGAAAATGTCGCCAAATCAATGAAAATTATGACTAATTGATGAAAATTCAGTATCTTGGAAAGAAAATAACAAACGACTATATGAGTAACCCATTTCTCCTCCAGTCCGTAATGCTTGGCGAAGAATTTGACGGGATGTCTCAAACTTGGCGACTTTTATAAATATTGCCAGATTGTCGAAAATGCCGCCAAATCAGTAAAAATGTCGCCAAATTTATAAAAATGACGCTATATTGGAGACAATGCTTTGTAAATTTTTTATTTTGTCATATGACGGGCATACCTTATAGTATATACTCTACGTGACAGTGAAAATGAAACACCAAGGAGTGGGCAGAAAGTGACGAAAATCGACAAACAAAGAGAGACAGCAACGAACAATAAGTGATGTTTACTGCAATATGATATGCTTATACACTGAGCGATAACACCGTCTAATCAGTAGGTTGTAGGACCAATGCAGGCGGCGATATAAACAGCAACACATCTAGGTACAGAATCAATGAGCACGCGGATGGTGTCCTGAGAGATGGCTGCCCATTCCATGTCAACCATTTGCCAGAGTTCGTCTTCTAAAAGAGACGGCGGCAGCGCACGCAAGCGACGTCCAATCACGTCTCAGACGTGTTCGATTTGTGAGAGATCAAGGGAGACTGGTGGCCAGGAAAGCACCTGGGTACTTTGCAGGAGATGCTGGCTCATGGCATTGGGCACCCCCTGAAGGAAGGATAGCGTCACCGGTCGCAGCACGTCATCCACGTACCGTTGGACCGTCATAGTGCCCTCAATGCGGACCAAAGGTGACTATCGTAGACGATGGCGCCCCAAACCATGATGCCGCGGTGTGGAGTTCCACAGATGAGACCAAGATTGGACCTGTCACCACTTCGGCGCCAGACTCGTACACGGCGACTGACTCGTCTGAGAACACGACCCTCTATCAAGACACCGTTACAAACGGAGGCGTCTGTGCTGTTGGGTCAATGGCAGTCTTCTTAACGGGTGCCATGAGTACAGGTCGCTGGCGACCAATCGGCGGATAATGGTCCTGGTCGATATGGGAGCATCAAGGGTGTACTGCACATGCTACAAAAGAATGACGGAAGTGGCCTGCGGGGCCGCCAACGCTTGCCGGAGGATGCTTAGCTCCAGGCATCCTGGCGTCGCTCTGACAGTACCTGCACCTCTCAAACGTGCCACATTCCCTTGTTCAAACGTCTTCACCACCGTCGATACAACGTGGACGCGTGTAGGTGTCTGTCTGCTGAGATTTGACGTATAAACCAACCTGCCCTTCTGGGTCCGATCACCATACCCCTCGTGAAATCGTCTGTCTGCTGGAACTACCTCGGTTGGCGGCGGGCTGGCATTCTCTGCTACTAAGCGTTTCCTCTGAGACAAAAAAAATTGCAAAATGATTTCCCCGGCAGACAGAGCGACGCGACTTTTGACGATTCTGCAGGTTCCTTCCCTAATATCTCACACAACGTGCGCGGGACAGCTGCGCATTTCGCATCATGTACATAAATCGATGAGCTGCGTCTACCCTGCAATTTGCATATATTTCTGCCCATTCCTTCTTGGTGCCTTATTTTCACTGTCACGTACTGTAAAAAACGCCTGTCTCCGTTTGTTTGTAAGACTTAACGATACATATGGCAACATTGGCGAATAATCTAGCAAAATGTTGCCAACTTAGCGATATTTAGTCCCAGATTGACGAAAATATTGTCAAAATTGGCGCACGTAAATGAAAATAACGCCTAATTGATGAATTTATTATTAAAATATTTTAATATATGGACTATATTGCTTATTAAGGATGCTATTAATATGGAGAATTGTTAATTTAGAGTTGCGAGAAATATAAGGTAATTGGGTACGAAATAGCTTTACATGTTGTTATCCAGAAAAGCACTAAATGTACAATTTAACATTACAAACACTGTGCTGTGGATCTTTTCATCAAATTTTACCTATGAAAAAGTAAATTCATTGCTTTATAAATGGAAAGTCATTTGCTGCCCACATCAGATTTTTTTGTATGCAAATAATAGGCACAGTCCTATTCCATGTTACTGTAAAATTTGGAATAAATTTTTGCAGTCGTTTCTAATTTGTGCCTGATTTTCACTTTGGTGCTTATTTTTTGGAGGGGAGTGTACTATATTCATTTTAAACCAGTTCAATTGTCGTTTAATGTATGGCAATATTTTGGGAGCATTACTTGCAATATATTCCGATTACTTTCTGTTGCAAACGCAGCTCGTAAATCATTTATTTTTACCAAATTTTCAAATATTTATGGAGTTTTCAACGGTTAAGGTATATATCAGTAAGAGGAATAACTGCAAGGTATATCAGTGAAGAGTCTAACTGCAAAGCCTACCTGCAAGTTAGAATTCCAGATACGGATTTTAATCCCTAATTGTGCATATATTCTCGCCTTGGTTATGAATCAACTTTAAAATGTTGCCCCAGTAACTTTTTAGGAAAGTCTCATGAGTGCAGAGACAGACCAATCTATAATAAAATATCAAAACCTATTGAATAAGTGATTGCAGCGATCCTAGTGCAGAATTTAAACGGTTAGGTAAGTAAAAATTGACAAACCTGTTACAAATGGTATCTCTTGGCATAATATGGTTATTAGCAAATTGCTGTCCCATTCAGAAATGATGCAAAAAGAAACACTTACATGAACAGAAATCTGGTGTAAAGCTAGTTTAAAATGCCCTCAGAGGCAATACCAATTTGAATTTCAGAGAGAATATTATCATGTACGTTGGCAAGCATTGCAAGTGCCATCGTGTTAGAGGCTTTGATAATACGACTCTTTGACAGGTATTTATTTATTTCCGTATACGTGTTTCGTTCCTCCTTCATCTGGATTCCTAATTAAACAATACTCTACAACTTTGTCGTTGACTTTCTTTTGTCTATCTCACTTTATTGTCGAGTTTGTTATTCTAACTTTTTGAGTTCTATGCTAGGGGCATTGCAATCACTTTTATACAATTCAGCATAACTTTACTACATATTGACCGTAACTCTACCATAGATTGACCATAACTTTACTACAGAGTGACCATAACTTTACTACAGATTGACCATAACTTTACTACAGATTGACCATACTTTACTATAGATTGACCATAACTTTACTATAGATTAGCCATGACTTTACTATAGATTGACCATAACTTTCCTATAGATTGATCATAACTTTCCTATAGATGGACCATAACTTTACTACAGATTGACCAAACATATACATTCATGGCCCTTTTCTTGCAAAGTTATTTCGTGCTTAAGTACGTTCCCATTAAATCCAATGTCCAAACTGCATGCATCTTCTACTCAGTAGCGTGTTTGAAATCATAGTTACCGCTATTCTTATTTACTGCAAAACCAATAATTTATTGATGGCTATTTCAATTTTTTTATATAAGGGAAAATCGGAAAAATCATTTAAGATAATGATTTACTGAAAAAGCAATCAAATCACCAGTGTCCCTAATAGAACACACTTTATTGAGTCATAAAAATGACTCGCACAAACTAAAAGAAAACCAATCCAGGAACTATTCCTTTCACATAAAATGTCTGTGGCCTCATAAAAGCGAAAGAACATTTTGGTGCCTGTGCTGTAAACAAGGCACCGTTAAAGAGAAAACTTTTTAGCTATATTGTAAGAACTTTTCAATAAACTTGATAACTACTAAATGATAAAGTTAAAAGTAATTCGCAAATTTATAGACAATTTAGCTTTTCATTAAACAGTACTCGAAATTTGGGATTTGTGGGCTACAGACAGCATGTGATAATTTTATTTCAAATCTTCAACAAAATAGTGTATTCGCAAAGTTGTGGTTCACAAGATATTTTGTTTGACTTCGTTGTGAAATATGTTTACAAATGTTTTGAGGCTTGCTATTAAATTGCCCAAACTAATTTTTCTCTCGAATGATTTATTTCAGGAAATTTTAAGTTTACTGAGATTGCAAATAAATATTGAAAACAAAGAAAACGTTTATTGAAATATTTTAATGTTCTGTTAATGCTGGATTGAAAAACTATGCATAAAGTTTTGAGATTTAGAAATATCAATTTTCACCATATTAAAACTATTATACAGTTTTTAATTATTAGTTCTGATACATTATAGAACACTCTACTGACAAACGGCCCGCAAAGAAGCATTTATCCACTCTAGATGAAAAGCTGATTGACCTGTAGTAAACGCTCATAAGGCAGTATTAAATTAATTCAGCTGGAGACGTATTTAGCTCATCGCTATGATACTGGCCCACCACACTTTGGTCCGGGGATCAAACCCTGGAACTGCCAAGCTGGTGATTTCACTTTCTCGCTACAAACAAAATTTTGAAAATTTGGTATATACATCACATATGAGATAATCTGGTGCTGATTAAAATTTGGTACGATTCGGAAAAATAGAATCTACCTTTATTTTCAAAATGGCCCGCAAAAATTGTCATAAAATAAGACTACGTCTGCTCAAATGTCCATTTCCATGCTTTCCATTAATTTTAATTCCATGCTTGTTTTATAAATAATTTTTGCCAGCAAAAATATTAAGACTAACATATTTTCTCTAGAATTAGCCTTTCTAGAAATATTTCGTTTTCGTTTGTCATTTTTCCAACCCCGCCTTTGAAAATACGCCCAGTCGCGAAATGAAAACGAAAACTGAAGAAGTAAAACTGCTAATTCAGTGTAATTCCAATACTCATATTATTTTGTGCAATTAAATTCATTTTAATGAAATAGAAAAGAAAGAATGAGAAATAAAATTTGATTCTGTAGCGAAAGCCATGTGCTGTCCATATCAGATTTTCTTTCCTTAAATTCATTTTAATGAAATAGAAAATAAAGAATGAGATATAAAATTTGAGTCTGTTGTGAAAGTCATGTACTATCCATATCAGATTTTTCTTTCCTTAAATTCATTTTGATGAAATAGAAAATAAAGAATGAGAAATAAAATTCAAATATGCAGGAAAGTCAAGTGCTGCCCATATCATATTTTTACTTTCTTTAAAATGCATGGCAGTATATAGGAAAGTGTTAGAATCGTGTCGAAATCGAAACTCGAGATTTCGACGGGAGCTACACGTTTATGGGCACTCAATCTGGAACACGAGAAACCTATTTATTTTTAGTGAAACATATGTGTATGAGTCTGTCTGTCTGTATGTATGTGTGTACGCTATGTATGCATCCACCTTAGCCCAATCTATTCCACAGAATTTCACAAAATTAGGTAGGTAAGTCTCTTGTTGGTAAATTCTGGTGCTGATTAGATCTTTGTATGATTCGAAAAAAAATTAGAACCGGTCTCTTTTTGCAAAATGGCCCTCAAAATCGTCAAAATATAAAATAAAAACTAAGTATGCTTATATTGATTAAATCTATGTTTTAAACTAAATTTATTACGAAGAAAAAATAAAGCCAGTACCATCACTCTAAAATTGACCGTTATCGAGATATCTATGTTTTTAGGGGGGAGTGCATTTTTGCAACGGCGCCATTTCAAAATACAACCAGATTTCAAACGAACATTGGTTTAAATCTGCAAATTCGACATAATTTTAAATATATATTCATATAAATGTGTGTCATTAAACTCTTTATATTATAACAAAAAAAGAAAATGCAGTTAAGTCTTTAAGGAAAGTCATACGCTGTCCACATTAGATTTTTTAATTTCTATATAGCAAGTAAATTAAGCAATTTATTTATAACATGTATTGTACAAGAATCATATCCATAAAGTAAATCCATGTACGTGCTTATAAAATGCACACATTTATAATTAAAATAACTGTTCTATTCTTTCAGTTAATATACCAAATGCAATATACAGTTTAATCATAAAGCGTGAATAAGATGAGCATTTTATTTAAATGTATTATTAGTTTATAGATCAAACTTTTTCTCTCAATCTTTAATTGACGAGGGATATGCGCATTATTTACTATTAATATAAAACCGGAATGAAATGATGATATGCAGCTCTCATTTAGAACGAAAAATTATTTTCTTGTCAACATGTAAATATAAGTTGGAGCACTTAATTACACTGCATATTGATTTTTATGGTAATCAAATTACTAGTGTTTTGCAGAAAACTGTATTTTTCTTTCATTTTTTCATTAGCGGGTTTATTCTGCAGCAATTGTTTCGCTGAAAAATTGTCGACAGCCTAAAAAAAGCACATATATTAAGATTAGAAACTAAAGATATATATAGAAACTCGAAAATAGTAAATATAAATATTAGATTTTTATTTATTTATCAGCCAATGGGGCTCAAATCAATATTAGAAGTCATTAAAGCGTAGTTAGAAACAAAATTTATTACGCTCCAATTACATTTTGTCGGTAGAGTTAATCTACATGGCCATTTCGAAAATTATATTTCCCCATAATTGTATTTTATGTAGCTATCGTGAAAGCCATTTACTTTTTTTCGCTGTTGAAAATTAATACATGTGTAATTGTTCAAATTGCCACTTTTTACTTTTCCTACAATACATGGTAATGTATAGGGAAAGTATTGGAATCATGTCGAAAATCTCAACTCGAGTTTTCGACGGATCTACAGATTTTGGGGCCTCTAGAACAGTGTTTCTCAAACTCTGTGAGGCCTCGGCCCGATAAGTTATAAGACGTGGGCCCGGTTCCACGAAATTTACTCGTAAATATCTTTCTATTTTTTTTTAAGTTCATGCCTTAAACTTTCATAAGTATTAATAATTAATCATGGCATAATCATAAACAGTATTAGTACAATTATGTATATAGAGTGTGGCATGTTAACAAATATAAAATTACATAAATTATCAATCACTGGACTAATAAAATCGTATAGCATATTGTAATTTCCTTAGATCAACGTCATTAAAATAATTTGTGCTAATTTTCATTGACATTCCCCATTCTTATTACCAAAAATTTATAGTATTATCTATATAAATAAAATTGAAAATCTGTCTCTCTATATGTTTGTCTCATCATCACAGAAAACCAGCTGAACCGAATCTGATGAAATTTTGTGGGTATCCTTGAAATATCCCCACTTAAAATTTAGTTCATATTTCGAGTTTCTAAGAGCAGGGGTTGTCAAGATAACAATAAAAAACGGAACATTTCATAGGGTTCTAATCTCTAACTCCCTGGTCCCTCCAAACGAAAAAGGTTGGAAATCGCTGGTTTAAAACATGAAAGTGAATTAAAGCTCTAACTCTGAGTTTGAGAGAAGCGTAGAACGGAATAAGAGTAGAACGGGTATATATTCTAATACAATTTTAGTGTTTCATTTAGTACATACAAATGGGATCAGGATGTTTCATTCTTTAGATCTGAAAATTCAGATTTACGAGTTTGACTGGATATCGCTAACTTGGCAACTTTTCTTAAACGTTGCCAAATTGACGGAAGTATCGCCAAATTAAGGAAAACGACGCTAAATCAATGAAATTAATTTTGTTCAGTTAGAAGAAAATACTAAAATGATGTTTCGGTAGTATTTGTCGGTCAGCCCAACTGTCCTACTTAGTAACACATTTAGCGTATTTTTTAAATGTCGCCAAATTGATAAAAATGTTTGTAAATTTATAAAAATATCTTGAAATTGATAAAATTGAATTTAACAAATGAAATGAATTGTGTTTTGCTCGGGGATAGTATTGTGATGATGTTTCATCAATTTGTCACAAAGTGGGACTGTCATTTCTACAGTCCCACTTGGAGATAAATTTGGCGATAATTGACAGTCGCTAAATTGACAAAAATATCACCAAACCTTCCATAGAGATAGAATTATTCACACGATATTTTTACCACCAATTTATTTGAAGAAAATTATATCATGTCGCATAGCAATGGATTTAAATCCAATATGTGTATGCGGTAGACGATTTTTATTAAATCTTTTCCGATTTGAATAATAAAGATATGTATATTAAATAAATTTCAGTGACATTGCATTTTTGACTGAATAATATCATTTACGGCCTTCAGGTTTAAACATTATTGATATTTTCGGGGATTATTGTTTCAGGGATTATTGATATTTTTAAGTTATTACGCCATTGTTTTATTATAGCAAAAATTGTTGAAACTCGTATATTGTACGAGTAATCTTCTGCAATTGCACTGGTATATCATCCAATTTACGAGAATATATGTAGTACAGGTATATTACCATATATTTTGGCATATATTGGAATCAATTACGACGTTATAAAGATTAAGGGGATTATTGATACTTTCAATTTATTAAGTCATCTTTTTTATTTTGGCAAATATTTTTTAGACTCATATTCTAATACGTTTAATCTACTAACAGACGGACATATCTTCTAATCTAAGACATTATAAGTACTACGGGTATATCTTCCCATACAATTTTAGCACTGTCATTTTGGCATATATTGGTATCAATTACTGCCTTCAGGTTTAAAGATTACCGGTTTATTGATATTTTCAATTTATACATGTATTCCACTAATACATTGTATATCTTTTAATATTCGCGAATATAAGTATAACGGGTCCTATACAATTTTAACACTTTTATTTTCATATATTGATTCAATTTCATATTTTTTGTAAATTTGCTTACAAACCGGGCCAGGATGTTTTATTCTTCAGATCTGCCGTGAAGATAATTTTGTATAGCGAGAACAGAGATTCCTAAACTTATTTTTAGGAGCATTAAATTAAATATTTTAACAGAATATTTTGATTAACATTGTCATATATGATACTATAGGAATTTGCACATGATTGTGAATTTTAAGTTTCTTTATATTATGTACTCCGCACAAAAAACTGGTATGCTGCTAGTTTAGTATAAAATTGAATATTGTATTTTTAAATTGATTTTACTGATGTTGGTTTGGAAAAAATCGGCATTGAGAACTTTTTTATTAAATTTAATTTTGTTTAACAATATATGGTTTTGAAAATACGTCAAGTTACCAAATAAAACCGAAAATTGATATAAAAGTGCAAACTCAATGTAATTTTAAATAATTATGCGTATTATATTGTGCAATTAAACTCAGTTCAATGAATTATTAAAGAAATAAAGAGAAAATGAATTTGAGTCTGTATGGAAAGTCGTGTACTGCCCACATCAGATTTTTATTTCTGTAAGAATATCATAATAGTTATTTTCTAACAGTATTTAAACCTGTCGAAGGCAGGGAAACTAAGACTCTTAAAAACATAAGTTGTAACATTGTAAGAAGTTTTATTTTTGGAAGACATTTCCATTGCAGATACCAACATCCCACGAGCCGGTTTCTTCCATGCGCTTATCTGCATGGAAAAGTTAATATCTGAAATGGCAGCAGAAAACATGCTTTAAGCCACAATTGTTGCGAATTTATGTGGGAATTGACAATTTCAGTCCTTCCAAGTGGCCGGCATAAAATCCACATACAATTTTGCTCAGGCCTCACAATTCAGACGTAATATAAGTATACAAAGCTTCATCCTTCTAAGTAACTGGCTGTTTTTAGATAGTCTAGAACGGCTTTACTAAAACCCTTATTTTATCCTTAGTGGAGAAGGAGAGTGGAATTGAAAGTCCTGCTTTGGTACATTTTGTGATGTGCAAAGTTTGTCTTCTAGTTCACTGAAGGAGCTTCTAAAGGGTCTGAAAAAAAATTTCCAACCCCTCCAATTTTTTACTTTCCTTATATACATAATGTATAAGGAAAGTATTGTGACGGGGTCGAAAATTCGAATTCGAGTTTTCGACGGGAGAGCACGTTTCAAGCATCCCTGATCACGAATCAAACATTTTTGAAGTGATGTCTGTGTGTGTGTGTGTGTGTGTGTGTGTGTGTGGAGATGATAACTGACGAACGAATGGACCGATTCGAACCAAATTTGGTACAAAAATCACAATCTGTAAACACTGGAAGCCTATTGTTTTTATACGCAATCGAATGTTCAGAACCCCCCTAAATTTTCGAATGAAATTTTGAAAAAATCATCAAAAAATCGAAACCAATAATAAAGTTACGTAAATAGACATTTCTTATGTAATTTTTCATTAGAAAACGATTGACATAAATTTTAGAACGCTAACATGAACCTTCTCGAGATATTGCACATGTTTCAAAAAAATTATCAAAAAGTCATATAAAATAGAAAAAAAAAATATTTCCTATTGAGAAACATGTTCACTTTTCATATATAATATCATGTGATAAATTGGGTGACATCATTCTCGTGGATCTAGCTCGTTACATTCATGAAAAAAGATACTTTGAGTAATACTTTTGCATTTGAACGCCAATTTATCTGCTGTAAGAATAACTTATTTCTTCGTCCATAACGCTTGGCGAGATTTTGGCGACGAAATTGGCGGAATGTCGCCAACTTGGCGACTTTTTGAAATGTTGCCAAATTAACGAAAATCTCGCCAAATGGATAAAAATGACGATAAATCAATGAAAATGACGACTAATTGTCGAAAATTCAATATCTTGGAAAGGATATTAGTATCTACTAGAAGAAAAACCTATTTATTTTACTGTGAAAGTAGTAAATTCATTTCATTATATAAGGAAAGTCATGTGTTGCCCACATCAGATTTTTTTTATTCTGAGGGGGAATCGAAAATCCGACTCCGTTAAGCCCAACAGTGGACGTAATAATAAGTATGCAAAAATCCAGCTTTCTAGATCACCAAAGGCTACTGGAGTGTCTGGAACGAACACATGTTAGATAATTATTATGTAGACTAGTATTTAAGCCTGTCAAAGACAGAGAAACTAAATCTAAAAAAAATTAAGCTGCGACCTTTTTTTTTAAATTTAATTTTGTTTAACAATATGGTGCTTAACCCCAATTGGCTTAATTTCAATTGCAAATTGAGACAACTAGATTTGATTCAGTGTTCGATACTATAAGTATAAAAAAAATTATATACATATAGAAAATCATTTCCTAAGAGTTATTTTTACGTTTTATATATTACATTAAAATATCCATATGAAGTTATTAAAATATTCAACGCTATTAATAGGTTCATATTTTAATGAAATCTTCAAAACCACTGTAAATTATCCCCTGTGACCGAAATAGTGTCCCCTAAACCGGAAAAGTACTACTACCAAAGGGCGATGAAGTACTCCCCATCTCTTTCCTTGAAATCCGGGAAGGTAAAGTATTACGTCACATGACCACAATAGTGCTTATTGGTCTCTATTCCAAAATTCGAATCAATATACATAATATGTCTCTTGATTAGATAGAATTAGTCTCTTGATTAGATAGAATCTCTAAATTAGACATATGTCTCTGAATTAGACATATGTGTCTGAATTAGACATATTATGTCCCTTGATTAAGCATCTCATGTCTCTTAATTGCGTACCATATGTTGAATTCCCTGTTTAGATCGATTGGGATTTTTGAGAGAAGTAAAATCTAATATTCTACAGCACGTAAAAAATATTTATTTAAATTAATGTGATCCTCTCTGTTAAAAATTACATTTCCAAAATTCGTTAGACTTTAATAAATAAATGTTAAATTACTTCAATTTAATATGTCTAGATAAAATAGTACAGTGTTAAAATAAAAGTGTTATATTAATATTTACTTAAAATATGACCTGAGTTTTGAAATTGAAGTTTCTGAAAATTTCCAATCATTAAATTACAATTCATTTCTATTTTATTTGATACTAGTATTTAAACCTGTTAAAGACCGGCAAACTAACATGTTTTTAAAATTTAGTTGCAACTTTTATAATAAACTTTACTTTGTTAATCTACGCTACAAGTATGCAAAGTTTTACCTTCTTGGACACAAAGAGTTTGCCGGAAGGACTAAAAATATTTTTTAATCCTGCATTTTGTCCACCTCGGTTCAGAAATCAAATCTCTTGCCCACTTAATTTCTATCCTGTGGGTCTATACTCTAAGTGAGCAAAGATTTATGTTGCCTACGGGATTCTGGAGCGTTTGGAAAGTCTTAAACATTTTATCTGACCCTAGGGGTAATTAAATTCTAGTTCCATTCCTGTCGTCAATACTCTGAGTGTTCAAAGATTCCGCCTTCTAGGTCACAGAAGTGACATTTTCTCCGTCGCCGGGGTGTGCAATTGCAAATCAGGCAGCATTAGGTTCTGCCTCATGGTGGATACTATAAGTGTGCAATCATTCAACTTTCTAGGTACTCAGTTGGCTCCTAGAAAGGCAGAAATTTAGGCAATTATTATATACAAGGATATTTCATTAAATAAGGCAACAAAACCTACGCGTGAAATTTATACGTCCCGATAGTATGGACTACACAGATATCTGCTTGTTTTCCCTGCCAGTACTAGAGAGTAGCACATGTCCGGTACATTGCTCAGTAAGTTTTGAAAAAATGAGCACTTGTAGAAACGTGGTCAAGCATTGAGATTCGTAATATGATAAGGTTTCTGAGATTTCAGGGCATAACACTAGATGAAATTCATTTCCAACTTGATAATTTGCATGTTCCACGATAACGTCAAGTTCCACACTGCCACCCGTATAAACGAACTATTACAACGCTTCCTTTAAAAGTTGTTTGAACAACCATCTTACAGGCCTGGCAATGCCTGGACTAGTGTGAAGATTAAGTGGAAAAGTAATATGTGTCCATGTAAGTTGCTCGTTATCTTTACATTGATATAAGAATACATGTATTCATACTGCAGGTATTTTTGCCTCATTTAAAGAAACGACCTCATAGATTCTCTATTAAGTTCAATTAGCATTTTTGAAAAATATAAAATCTAATATACAGCAGCATTTAAACAAGATGCATTTGTATTAATATCACAATCTCTTTTAAAAGAATATTTCCTGCATTTCTTAGACTTTAATAAATATTTTTAAATTACCTAAATGCCTAGATAAAATGGTACATCTGTTCAGTTTTAATTGAAGTGGTATATTATTATTTAACATCAAATATGAGCTCACTTATTCTGAAATTAAAGTTTCTGAAAATTGCCAAGCATTATATATATATATATATATATATATATATATATATTGTTTAACGTATGTTTTAGATGACAAGTTATAGAACAATTGGCGATTAATAATACACGTAAAATAGTTTTTGATTGGATATAGATATATATATATATATATATATATATATATATATATATATATATATATATATATATATATATGTTTCTATACTCTATTTCTGTCTTTCAACGAAATTAACTTCATAATAAACATTTAAACTAAAATACTATACCCTCTTAATCCATTTTTAGAATTGTTTCTTTCTTCCAAACAGACTTTGATGATTGTTTTAAACCAATAAACAAACAAGAGAACAGCATCAATTACAACTTCATACAACAGTTTCCTTCACCGTATTATTAGTTTATGATTGGTTTTACGGAATTGTTGCGAAATAACTTTCCTGATTGATCACTAAATATATAACTTTGTTATGATTACTCAACTTATAAGATAGCTTTATCTATCAAAAAAAAGAAAGAAATTCTAGAACTTAATCAAAGTTCTCTTTCAAAATACTATATAGTTTCATCTCTTTTATACATTGTGAAACATGGGTTATACTATTATGTAATATACATTTCCATTAAAATACAAGCCGCGTGTAAGAATATGTGTATAAGTATTTTTCTTTCCTCATAATCTCAAAATCAACTCGTCAATATTTTGGTCGTCGTAAGTATCAAAGAACTCAATTTGTCTTTGTAGTTTCCATTTCACAGGCAAAAACAATTATAGCTCACGTTTAAAACCACATTGCAAGCTTATCTACCCGGACCACCCAACCTACCTGAAGATGTAAATGATCTGATTGAACGGTTGGGAGGTGCCACACAATTTAGACAGGAAACAATTAGGTGTGGCAATCATCCTTCCATTAACCTAGCAATTCTCGGATAGACATTCAGAACTAAGTATTTATCGTGTCCATACTCCGCGTAGATACGAGGATAGTTTTATGTGACGTCGCGGATTGATCCTAGGATTTCCTCCCTCTTTAATCACTGGACTATCTCGGTCAGTCTTTCGAAGTTCTGAATGATCGATAGAGGACTTTGCTATAGCAGAGCTACAAACCATATAGAGCAAGCGGACATGGAATCACGTTTGGGTGTCGATGGCATTGCTTTGAATTGTAATACGATCTAAAACCTGTGTGTTACCTTGTATTTTCACTTGATATTTGATTTATAAAGTTGATTACCGGAGGGTAGTATCGATGTGTAACTAGAACTATATGGATATTGCAATATTAGTACATATAATCATATGCAGATATTAATTACTCACAATCAAATAGTTTCAGGAATATAGTTCAGAAAATAGTTTCAAGGAATATTATTTTGCTCAGTTTCATTTTCTTTCTTTAGGCATATATTGTGAAGAAATATATTTACACTACCCGCCACAGAAAAGGCAAAACCATGAAAGATCGGATAGAGTGTGATGATAAAAGACACACAGACAAAGATGGCATATATAAATAAGTGGTGTTAATTCCAGAAGGATAATGCAATAAAATAATGGCATAGACAAAGTGATCAGTAGGCAATAGGATCACCTTTTGCGGCGACGCAAGCAGCAGCCCTTCAAGAAACAGCTCCAATGAGCATGCAGATAGTTTCTTGAGATATGGATAACCATATGCCTTCAGCCATCCTCCATAGGTCGTCCTCTATTTGAGACGGGAGTAGATCAGTCAAACGACGGCCAATCACGTCTCATACATGCTCGATGGGTAAGAGATCTGAAGACAGTGGAGGCCACGGAAACACCTAGATACCTTACAATGTTTGTCTGTTGATGGTTTGCGGTCGCACATTATCTTGCTGGAAAACAACATTTTGTAGCCGCTGAAGGTATGCAGTTCAACCGGTCATAGCACATCATTCACATATCGTCGTGCCGTCATTGTGTCTCTGACACGAACCAGAGGTGACCGGCTATCGAAGTCAATGACATCCCAAATTATGATGCCGCGTTGTCGAACAGTATGACCTTCAACAATCGCAGAAGGATTGGATCTGTTTCCACGTAGCCTCCAGATTCTCACATGGTGGCTGTCATTTAACAAACAGAACCGATACTCGTCACTGAACACTACCTTGTCCCATTCAGTCGTCCAAGAGACTCGAACCCGACACCATTGCAATCTCTTAAATCGGTGTCTTATCACTGGCAATCTTCGTAAAGGACAGTTTGAGTGCAAGCCGCTTTCGGCCAATCGTTGAAAAACTGTTCTCGTTTATATTGGGACATCCAATGTACCCTGCAAGTTCTGCAGAATGTCGATTGTCGTGGTTTGTGGGGCCGCCACCGCATGCCTTCGAATGCGTCGATCAACGAGTGCAAACGTACGTCTGGATGGACGTATACAACTGCGAAGATTCACATGCCTTTCTACAATCCATCTTCTCCAAATCATTTTCACAGTGGACGCATTTACGCGTGTTTCAGCGGCGTTACGCCGGTACAACCACTCAGTTGTACGTAGGCCTAAAATGACGACCATCGCACGATCGTCTGTCTATATGATGAAACGGACTTCGCCGGTGTCGTCCAGGCATCTCTTCAACAACACGTATCTTCTGAAGTGAGAAACAGCTCAGAAAACGAATTTCCGTAGGCGACAGATAGTAACAACGGTTGACTCATCTGCCATTTCCATCCCTTTTATTCCGCGCCCTACTCACGTGACCTACTTGCATTTCAGATCATTTGTATACATCGGCCAGACGCGTTTATCTTGAAATTCGCCTAATTATACTGCCAAAATTTCATAGTATTGCATTTTCTATGTCAGGTATTTGTTCGATATTAGTTATGATTTTCAATATTTAGTAAAATAAAAGTGTTTTCTTAACTGCATCTTAAAATAAATGGGGTATAGCAATATATCTAAATAAAACTCCACAGACCATGCTTTATAAGTAATTTTAAGTAAAAATTTTATTCCTAATTTAAACATTTTAATTTTTTTATTTTTTGATAAATAAGAAAACTTTTAATGCTTTAGATTATTTTTTAAATTATGATTTTTTTTTAAATATATGCTTCTTTTATATAAAGTCGAATATTGATTTTATTATTAAAAATCCTAGATTAAGGGAAATTTTTAATTCCTGTTAAATCTGTTAAGCTTTAAAAATAACTTAAAAGCTTGACATATAAATATATTCGTGTATCAATCATAAAGAGTTTTGTAAATCTACTACAGAATGAAAAGGTACCCGACATTGATCGAAATTTATATGCCAATTGTAAACGCATTTGAAATCATCGCATTTTACTTTTAAAATTTCTTGAAGCATTAATAAGCACCTATAAGATGTAAGAATGTCTATTTATGAAACAGTTTTATTTGCTGAAGAAATATATAATTCTAGTAAACAAAATATTTGAGTTACCATTTCTAATATAACACGAAAAATCTGCAGTCTTTATATGTAGTGTCAAAATTTAAGCGATAGAAAAAGATATATATTATGATTCTCATAATTACAAATTTACCTGTCTCATTCTGAAAAGCCCGATCCTAAAAATTAGAAAGTAATTTAAATATCAGATGCTATTGACAAGTTTTGGGTATTAAGTTTTCATAGTTTATATGTATTTTCAACATTTTTGAATATAATTCAAATATAGCGTAGTTTCTCTTAGATTGTCCTACATATAAAAACATTTATCTGAACAGATTGGTCACATTTTGCTCTTGTTTCATAAAATATACCCCTCTCCTTCATTTCTTTATTAAACTACATTATAGAATGTATTCCTAATTATTTAGATTTAAATATATTTCATAAAAATCAGCTGTCATCTTATTGGAACGCAGTTGGCTGTTTAGTTTGTAAACGTTAAACAATAAAATAATATTTTTCATTTGTTCAGCAATACAGTGTAATTTTACTTAAATTAGTATGCCAGTGAAAATCTTGTAGCTATTGCAACTCTGTAAGAAACTGGATGTTATTAATTTTTTCCAATTTGACATGCTTCGAAGTTTCACGCAATCATCTGGGTCCTCCAAATACTGTTGTGGAATATCCCAGAAGTACTATATTGAAATTGTTTTTCAAATATAAAATGGAAAAAAAAGCACGCTATGGTGACACTAATTGGGAAAAGCCATCCAATATCAAGAGGAAATCAAGTTTACTTACATCCATGCTTCTGCTCTATTCAGTTTAAAATAGTACTTTTTTTTTTTGCTCAAGAGCCTTCTATCGATCGACACGGAACTATCGACGAGCTTGGAATAGAGCCTCTAGTGCTGTCACTCAAACGAAAAATAATGAATCTAGTAGCATTAAGTTTAAAGAATAAACATTTCTCATATAATGCAAGTAGCATGCTCTTAAATGTTCTATAACGTAGTTTGCTAAAACCTAAATTATATACAGGGCTCGGGAAAGCATAATGGTAAGCGCTAAAATTGAAAAATGAACAACTTCACCACAGATACCTCTTATACTTTATCTTTCTAATGAAATAGAAATTGAACCCTAGATTTAAAAAAAAATAGCAGTAAAAGTCCCTTTGGTAATCAACAGTCTGTCTGTATTCAGAACCAAAGTGGTAGATACATAAAACAAGGCGTCACCTCGTGTTTCCGTTTACTCTTTGCATTCAGAACCAGATAGATGACTCTGAACCATTATAGGATGGACGACACAGATTTAAATTTATTATATTACAAACTACACATGTCTAGACAGATATTATATTCCTGATTTTATTAAGTGCTTAAAAATAAGATTTTATTTGCCTATTTTGTAGTTATTTTACTTGTTTAATATTATTCAGCAACATAATTGTATCTCCTTTCACATCATTGTGTTGGTGAAACGAACAATGCCGCCAATTTTTTAATTAAAAATTCCTTCCAAATCGTAAAAAGCAGTATGTCTTGATGCTAAAGTAATAAACTTTTGCTGTTAATCATTTTAATATATTGACCTTCTTACACTCATTATTTTGTTTATTTTTGGTTCTATCATTTTGTTGCTCAAATTGAAATTACTTTTATAAGACTGAAAGGTAAAATTAAAAATAATACGCTCTGTAAAAAAGTAAAATAACTAACTAAAACATTTCCTCTATTAAAATACCTAATCCTCTACATAATCCTCTATTAAAATAAGTGTGAGACCAGAAATTGATCTCACAATTTGGTGAGACAGCTTTATGCCGTTTATTTATTGTGGCCAAAACGACTAACAATACTGTCAGTCTGGATGACACCGGGTTTTACAAACCATGAACCTAAAGGTCTGAAAACCATAAATTTAGGAGCACCAAAACAAGGGGGCCGAGCTGGCCCGTACGAAGATGTGGAATGGTTCCATTTGTTAAAGTATTAACCAATGGAGAAAGCATTTGTTACGTCACATTCAATGCTTCAAATGAAAGAAAGGGGGAAAATGACGCCCCCGAGAAAGAGGAGAGCCACAGCCTGTGACCCGAGAATCAGACAGATATACTAACATGACTTAAGAACGACACTGGTGAAAACTTGTTGAGAGTTGACTAAAACTTGTACAATATGACTTGAGTAGATGTGTGCAACGACTGCAACGTTATGACTTCTGCAGATAATAAGAGAAAGCAATAAGTGCGGGTGTGCGCGCCATGAGTAAAAGTTATCGTCGATATCACGAGTCTGTGAAAGAATACTGCGAGTTATTTCGGTGAGATGATCGGCAACTTACGTGGCGGTGACAAAACCCAAGACAGAGTTAAAAGTATGGGCCCATTGAAAATGATATCTGGTCCTAACCACTATTTAGGCGTTTCCGTACTGGTCGCATATGTCCCCTCCGCTGAAATTATATAATTAAATATTGTAATTGAATTTAATAAATATTTTATGTTGTTAATAAATGTTATTGTTAAAGTTTAAATGGAATAATCCTTTTAGTATTATATTAATTAATAATTCCTTTACAGGACTCACACAGAGATTAAATAATTGGAGGGTTATTGCAAACACAACGCAAAATAACGTAATGATAAATAATGTTAATCATAATTTAAGTTCTTGTATTTCAAATAGCGCACCACAATAAGCTTAGTTCAGAAGATAATTAAATTCCATTTTGCTTTTATTTTTTCATGTAGGATACCAGTATCTCAATGGGGCAAAGCCTAATTTTGGTCAAAAGTAATAAACGGAAGCACCATAAAAATACTAAAAGAGTTTTAGCAATCATTATTCAAATCGGAGGAAAAATTGGATGACATCATGTATCTTCTAGACTGTATAGCACCTATATACATAACTTTATATCATTGGTTGTTGGAGACAAAAAAGATATCTGTTTAACCGATGGTGTAATGTCTTATTGAAGGAAATTAAGTAAAATTCGTTCTTGGTTGCAGCATTCTTCTCGTTAATTGCGAAAACCTTAATTTGTGTTTCCACCTTTCATATTTGCAGCTTTAATCTGCAGCAACAAAATGGTAAGTCGCATATACATTATTACCTATTACCTAATTAATATGTCTCTAATAATATCAGCATGGAATTTCACACACTTTTTAAAGAAATTACACTGATTAAGCATGCTAACTTCTATGAGTGAAAAATATTACTTCAATTTATGAACCTGCTCAACATTTCGTTTGCTTTTTCTAAAAACTGTCAATCATGGTTTCCATTATATACTTCAGAGCTCTTCACATGTAAATCTAAATTTTGATCGCAAGTAGAAATACCGTGAAAACTGTTTTGCCTCATTTTCTTCACAGACAGAGAATATGAAAAGCATGCATCAAAGAGTGAAGTTTAGCGCTAAGTCCTTGACTTCAAATAAGGAGTATGGCTTTCTTTGAGCAGCCAGATTCCCAACCCTTTGCTGGTAAAGGCTTCATTAACTGTTTTTTACTTTCCTAGAAGATTTCGTAATTTATAGGGAAAATATTGGAATCGTGTTGAAAAAGAAGTAGATATTTTAAACTCTTCTTTTATATACGTCTCTACTTTTTAAAACAACTACATAGTTTACATGCTTATTATCTCTGATTTCTCTGCAAAGTTTTGTAAAAGTTTGCGTTATCTCAGTACAAGATCAACAAACTATAGGATATGTCTTTCTCGAGCACCTTAGTATAAAAAAATCATAGCTATTTCAAAATTCATAGTTTTATATACCCCCTCCCTCCTGTTTGTTTTACAAATTTAAGGCAAAATGATATAATCTTATGTAATAAATTATATCTGCAAAAATGTCTTTATATATTTTTTACCTGCTCATATTGTATTAAAAATGTGAAGATGAACTAACAAATTACCAATTTTTCGATAATAACGTGGCAACATGAATATTACTTTTAAATTACTGTAGAAATTGTAAGAAAAGTAAAACTAAATGAAAGTTTTATAAACTAATAAGAAAACTCAATTGTAATGGCTAAATAGAAAAATTTATTCACATACGATAAGGAAGGTAGTTCCATGTAACGCAACTACATAAATTTGTCTAAGAGGATCTAAACAAATTAAAGTAAAGAAAATAAAAAACTCTAAGGCTTAAAACAGTAACAAGACAGAGACTACATTTTACTATCTATATGGCCATAATACCTAATTTCAATAAAGTCAACCTTACATTCATGAATGGATTTTCACGCAATCATTTAAGAAATTTGCGAACATAACATCAAATTCCGCATATTTATGTTATAGTTTTGTGACGCATTAGTTTTGAATATTTATTTTATTTTCATTTAGAAGATCCAATGTGGATTCAAATTTATTCCATTGTGACCATCTATAAATTTTAAAGAACAAACGCCTAAGGCTGTTTTTAGTTGCCCAATAAAATTGCATAGATTTATCTGCTTGAACATATTTATTGAACGACTGTAAAACTTATGTGTTCTATTTCTAAATCAAACGTTAATTTGAATTTTAGAAAAAAAATGAGGGGTTGGGATTTTCATCCCTAATTTTAAAAAATAATTTCTTTTGTATAAAATTCACTTGAAATAATATAGTATGTGTATAATATATTGTGTAAAAAACAATTTCACCCACCCTAAAAACATTTATTGTATTAAAATATAGCATACATTTAATTTCATAAAATTAATTTTAGTAAAGCAGAGAAACATTTTATAGCTCCCTTTAACACTAGAACGACGGAAGCGGTCATTTTGACAGCATAACTACTTTGAGAAACGATTCCTCCAAAACGGTTAAACCGAAGCCATTGAAATTTTATGGTTTTTCTTATTTTCTTAAAGTTATTGAGAACACAGAAGAAAATTATTCTACGTTTTATAATAAGAGAACAAATCAACGATATTTCTAGAACGACGGAAGCGGTCAAAGTAGTTATGCGGTCAAATGACCACTTCGTCGTTCTAGTGTTAAAATATTCACCGATAGTCCAAATTAGCATGGCCACCTGGTTAGTATTTTAGTTTCTACAACCTATATGGTGTCAAGGTTACTCGAGTCCTTAGGATGAGTCGGACGGCCTGGGTCTTCAACCTATATGGTGTCATGTGTGGCACGTTATACGTTAAGAAGCTATCTGACTTGGTCTCAGATTCAGATTATTTGTATTTTGATGACTTTTGTCCTTCGGGACTGAACAAATCTGAAAACGCTTCGCTCAGCTCAAACATCCAGTAGCTGTTGACAACTGTCAACTACACGTCTTGTAAAAAAAATCCTGTCTTTGCTGATAAGCCAAAATCTGTAAACTCTAATAAATTTTGCCCTGGAATAATTCATAACTGCAGCCGTTTTGCCAATGCTCTCACCACTGCTTCGATCGTCTATGATCATTCTACGTCCAAAAAGCGTCAGACCGCATTTTTTTAAACATTAATTCTTGACCAATGCACTTCGTTTGTTTCTGCATGATTTCAACTGTCATACACTACTCGACACAGAAAATGCAACATGATGAAACAGCTAATAGAGTGTGATAATAAAGTACACACATACAGAGATGGCATATATAAATAAGTGATGTTAATTACAGAAATAAATTTGCAATGCAGTAAAGAGATAGACAGGATGATCAGTAGGCAGTAGGACCACCTCTTGCGCCGATACAAGCAGCAACCCTTCGAGGAACAGATGCAATGAGCATGCGGATAGTTTCCTGAGAGATGGATGATCATATGCCTTCAACCAATCTCCACGGGTCATCCTCTGTTTGAAGCGGGACAGGGCAGTTGACAGTGGGACAGGTCAATGACCAATCACGTCCCATACATGCTCTATGGGTGAGAGATCTGAAAATAGCTGAGGCCAAGGAAGCACCTCGATACCTTGCAAGGCTTATCTGCTGATGATTGCCTTGTGCAGTCACGCGTTATCCTGCTGGAAAACATCACTTTGCAACCGCTGAAAGTAAGGCAGTGTAACAGGCCTCATCACCTCATCCACCTATCGTCGCGCCGCCATTATGCCTCTGATACGAACCAGTGGTAACCGGCTATCAAAGCCGATGGCACCGCTGATGCCGCGTTGTCGAGCAGTATGGCGTTCAACAATCGCAGCAGGATTGGATCTGTTTCCACGTAGCCACCAGACTCTGACATGGCGACTGTCATTCGACAAACAGAACTGAGACTCGTTGCTGAACACTACACTGCCCCATTCAGTCGTCCAAGAGGCTCTGGCCATACACCATTGCAATCTCTCACGTCAGTGTCTTGTCACTGACAGTCTTCATAAAGGACGGTTTTAGTGCAAGCCGCTTTCAGCCAATCGTCGAGAAACTGGTCTCGCTGATATTGGAACATCCAATGTACCCTGAAAGTTCTGTAGAATGTCGACAGCCGTCATTTATGGGACCACCACCGCATGCGCTCGAATAGGTCAATCAATGGGGTACTAACATAAGTCTGGATGAACCTGTACCACTGCGTGGATTCACATGCCCATCTTTAATTCATCTTATCCAAATCCTTTGTACAGTGGACGCATCTACGCGTGTTTCAGCGGCAATACACTGGTACAACCACGCAGCGGCACGTACGTCTAAAATAAATCCCCTGGCACTATCGTCCAAATGCTGAAACGGAGTTCGGCGTCGTCGGCCATTCATCTCTTCAACGACACCTGTTTCCAGAAATGAAAAACAGCTCGGAAAACGGGTTTCCGCAGGCGACAGGTAGTAACAACTGCTGGTTCGTCTGATGTTTCCATCCCTTTTATTCTGCTCTCTAATCACGTGCCTTACTTGCATTTCAGATCATTTGCCCTACATCGACCACTGCGTTTGTCGCACAATTTGCATAATTATACGGCCAGAGCTTCATGGTGTTGCTTCTTCTATGTTAGGCAGTGTATATCGATTCTGTTCTTTAACATCAGCAATATCTGCGGAATATCTGCATTGCTTAAAATGGCCTAATGGTCAGAATAATTTGGTCACTCAACGTATATTATACATGAAACGCAACAAAGTATTTTCTTGTAAGTCAAGAAAAAAACAAATAGTTTAAAGCAATCAATAACTTTATTGAGGAGTCAGCGAAAATTGTTTCGACTTATTTCTCAAACAAGAATGAAATAGTTGAAGACAATTCTTTTATTTCAGTAAGTTCGCACAAAACCCACATGCAGCAGATTTTCCTCCCTTTGTATTGGTTGTAATCGATAACCGATGGCTGCCTAACTCAGTGTTTCGATTTAGCTGTGTTCTGAACATAAGAATTTTGTGTTTGTTATTAAAATCTATATTAGAAGGCAATTTCAAAGATAATTATTTTTAAATTTATCTGAGTATGTAGATATTAGTGAAAAAATCGTTTACTATTTCATTTAATATGTATCACAGAATGTACATAATCGTTATACTTTTAGAGTTATACTAAATTGGCCATTTCACACACACTTCGTGCGTTTCAAATGGCTAGTGGTCATTAAATATGATAGCTACACACTTAATCCAAACTGTTGAAAACTTTTCTAAAGTTAAAAAAAATCCCTTTCAGATTTAAGCATAATAATGACACACGTTTTATATTTCTGTTAACATGTTAAATTAGAAAATATATTGAATATTATTTCCACGCTCAACAAAATAATTTATTTGTTTAATTTTTCGATTGGCAGCAGAAATATATAAAATTATGCTTTTTCTTCTTGGTTCGTGAATACCTTGACTATGATTCCCACACGCTAAAATCATTTAATTATTGTGAAAAGATTTTGAACAATTAGAAAAATTAGTTTGCGTTATATTTATAAAACTATTTCTGCTTTCTAGTTTTAATTGTCGGTATCGAAAGAATATTAATTTGTATTATTTTTTTTTTTACTTTCGAGAGGCAAAGTGGTATTTGAAAATCATTTTGTATCATCATCCTTAAATAGAATTTTCGATTTTCCCCTTCACCTGGAAGTTGAGACGGATCGAAACCGAGATTATGGACGGATTGAATGCGATCAAAATCGAGATTATGGTACACTTGAAACTGTTCGATAATTTTAAAAAGTTATCCCTTCACACCGTCATCCCTAATTCGAATTTCAAAATTTTATATTTTTCCTTGGTCTCGAAGTTGAGAAGGATCAAATGATACCAAAACCAAGGTCCTTACTATAGTAAATGTGCTCAATAATTTTTACACACCAACCCCTCGGTTTTTGATTATCTTGTAGCTGGAAAGTGAAACCACCAACTTGACAGTGTCGGGGCTAAAACGTGATAAGTCAATCTCATAGCGTTGAGTTAAAGACGTCTCCAGCTCAAGGCATTTAATACTGCCTTATGAGCGTTCGCTACTGTACTTCCCCTCCCAGTGAGTTTCGTCGAAACTGAACGAAATTGTCACTGGGGTGCAGATGAGGCGAAGAGCTCCTAAGTTGAAGTAAAGGAGTTGTTACAAGTGGCCTCGTAGTGAGTTACAAGGCCTGATGGCGTATGGTGAGTCGACGTCAGAGAATATCGGAAGATCGAGAAAGAGTGGTGGCGCCATCTCACATGGAGTACAAAACGTACATTTATACAATGCATATATACTACTCGGGAAGCAGAACACCTGGAAAAGAATTGAACAAAGGATGCTTCGTGCTTGTGTCCAATGTCACCAATGCAGCTAGAAAGTGAAGTCACCAACTTGGCAGTGCCGGGTTTGATCCCGGGGCCAAAGCGCGGTAAGCCAGTATCATAGCGTTGAGCTAAAGACGTCTCCAGCTCAAGGCATTTAATATTGCCTTATGAGCGTTCGCTACAATCTATTTGCATCGTGAACCCTATTTGAATCTTCGAAATTTTAAAAATGTTCCTTGATCTCGAAGCTGAGATGGATTGCATGACACCAAAGCCAGGATTTTAGATATAGTGGAAGTTTTCATCAATGTTGATAAATCCATCCATCTGTAAGTTCAGTGCATATTACATAGACTAGCAGCATACCCGTTCTTCGTACGGAGTATATAATATAAAGAAACTTGAAATTCATAATCATGCCCAAATTCTTATAGTATACTAAATGACATGTTTAATCAAAATATTCTGTTAAAATATTTAATATAATGCTCCTAAAAAGAAGTTTAAGAATCTCTGTTCTCGCTATATAAAATTATCTTCATGGACATATCTGAAGAATAAAACATCTTGGACCCCTTATGTAAGCAAATATAAAAAAAAATATGGAATTGAATCAATATATGCAAAATAAAAGCTTTAAAATTGTATGGGACCCGTACTAATTATATACGCGAATATTAGAAAATATAACCTGTATTAGTAGATTACATGTATAAATTGAAAATACCAATAAACCCGTAATCTTTAAATCTGAAGACAGTCATTTATTCCAATATATGTCAAAATTAAAGTGCTAAAATTATATGGGAAGATATACACGTACTACTTATAATGTCCGATTATTAGTAGAAGATTACCCACATATTGCAATATGAGTCTCAAATGTTTTTTGGTAAAATACAACAGACGACGTAATAAATTGAATATATAATTAATCCCCTTAATCTTCATACCAGAAGACTGTACTTGATTCCAATATATATGCCAATATATGTCAAAATATATGCCAATATACCTGTACTACTTATATTCTCGTAGGTTACAAGATATACCCGTGCATTCCTAGAAGATTACTCGCACAACGTACAATATGCGTGTGTCAGCAATTTTTGCCGCAATAAAACAATGGCGTAATAACTTAAAAATATCAATAATCCCTGAATCAATAATTCCGGAAAATATCAATAATAATAATGTTTAAACCTGAAGAGTATAATTGATATTATCCAGTCCAAAATGAAATGGCAATGAAATTTATTTTATATACATATCTTCATTATTCAAATCGGAAAGGATTTAATAAAAATCGTCTGCCGCATAAACACATTGTATTTAAATCCGTTGCTAAGCGACATGATATCATTTGCTTCAAATAAATTGGTAGAAAAAATATCGTCTAAATAGTTATATTTCTATGGAACATTTGGCGACAGTTTCGTCAAATTAGCGACATTTTAAAAAATCGCCAAATTTATCGCCAAGTGGGACTGTAGAACTGACAGTTCCACTTTGCGACAAATTGACGAAATATCATCACAATACTATCCCCTAACAAAAAACAATTAATATCATTTATGTAGCGCAATTTTATCAATTTCAAGATATTTTTATAGATTTGAAAACATTTTTATCAATTTGGTGACATTTTAAAAATTCGCTAAATGTATTACTAAGTAGATGGTTGGTCTGACAGATAAATGCTAACCAAACATCATTTCAGTACCCTCTTCTAATAAAACAAAAAAAAAAATTCATTGATATGTAGAAGACCCAAGCCACACAACCAACCCGAAGGTTTATGGCAGCTGTTTGTGTGTCGTTTATATAAATTTGGCGACATTTCCGTCAATTTGGCAAAGTTTAAGAAAAGTTGTCAAATTAGCGATATCCCTCCAAATTCGTAGCTTTGAATTTGCAGATCTGAATGAAACATTCTTATCCCGTTTCAATATACTAAATGAAAACACTACAATTGTATTAGAAGATATACCCGCTCTACTCTTTTTCTGTTTCAACAATCGGCTATATGAATTTATTGGCTAAACACAATATATGAGTTTAGTAGCTAAATACGATATAAGCTTGAAAACTCTTTGCCAAAATAAATGAAATTGATGTACGCAGTCAGCAATTAATATAATTAAAAGAAAAATCAAACCGTCCATTCATAAGATATACTTTTATATCCATTTATCCATTTATTTATTATTTAAATCGAAAAAAAATAATAAAAACATTAACAAACACATTTAATTTAATTGCGATGCCGAGCAACATGATATATCCTCCTAAAATGTTAAAATTTATCAACCACTAACAGCACACCCCTTATTCGTACGGAGTGTATAATTTAAAGAAACTTAAAGTTCGCAATCATGTGCAAATTCTGTTAAAATATTAAATTTATTGCTCCTAAAGAGAAGTTTAAGAATATATGTTCTCACTATGCAAAATTATCTTCACGATTAGATCTGAAGAATAAAACATCCTGCCCCCTTTTGTAAGCAAATTTACAGAAGAAAAAATAGGAATTGAATGAATATATGCAACCCCGTACTAATTATATTGTCGCAGATCAGAAAATATGCCAATGTGTTAGTAGAAGATTACCCGTTATTTGCCAAAATAAAAGAGATGACGTAATAAATTGAAAACATCAATAATATCCGTACTCTTTATACCAGAAGGTCGTAATTGATTCCAATATATGCCAATATATATCAAAACATATGTCAATATACCTGTACTACTTATATTCTCGTAGATTAAAAGATATACACGTGAATTTGTAGAAGATTCGTACAACATACAATATATGAGTTTAAACAATTTTTGTCATAATAAAATAATTGCATAATAACTTGAAAATATCAATAATCCTTGAATCAATAATCCCCGAAAATATAAATAATAATAATTTTTAAACCTGAAGACCGTAATTGATATTATCCAGTCAAAAATGCTATAAGAAAAATCAAATCGTTCTTTTCTAAAATATATTTTTATATCCATTTATTTATTATTCAAATCGAAAAAATAATTATTAAAATTAACAGACAGATTTAATTTAATTGCGTTTCTGAGTAACATGATATAAGATAGAATCTTATAACATGTTAAATATGTCATGTCTTATAACATAAACTGCGAAATTAAATAACGATTTTGATTTCTCTATACTTCTCATTGTTCCGTAAAAGCTTGTTTTAAATAAACCATGAACCATGGAGATAGATTTCCCCTTTAAATCATGTTTCAAACAATTCATGTTTTCAGAAAGTGACTAATTAACGCAAAAAATCTCCCATCAAACTCAGAGATTAAATTTTAATTCACTTTCAAACGATTTTCAAGCTTTTCGTTTGGATAAACCACGGAGTTAGGGAGTAGAACTCCTAGGAAAAAGTTCCGTTTTTCATTAATATCTCGACAACCCCAGGTCTTAGAAACTCGAAACTTGGACAAAAGTTATGGGAGGATATTTCAAGGCTATTCACCAAATTTCATTAAATTCGGTTTAGCCGTTTTTCCGTGATGATGAGACAAACGAAAATTTCGTTTTTTACTAATATCTCGAGAACCACTGGTCGTAGAAATTTCAAACATAAACTAAATTTTAAGTGGGGCTATTTCTTGGCTACCCACAAAATTTCATCAAATTCAGTTCAGCCGTTCTCCCGTGATGATGGGACAAACAGACAGACAGACAGACAGACAGACAGACAGACAGACAGATTTTCAATTTTATTTATATAGACTAGCAGCATACCCGTTCTTCGTACGGAGTATATAATATAAAGAAACTTGAAATTCATAATCATGCCCAAATTCTTATAGTATACTAAATGACATGTTTAATCAAAATATTCTGTTAAAATATTTAATATAATGCTCCTAAAAAGAAGTTTAAGAATCTCTGTTCTCGCTATATAAAATTATCTTCATGGACATATCTGAAGAATAAAACATCTTGGACCCCATATGTAAGCAAATATAAAAAAAAAATATGGAATTGAATCAATATATGCAAAATAAAAGCGTTAAAATTGTATGGGACCCGTACTAATTATATACGCGAATATTAGAAAATATAACCTGTATTAGTAGATTACATGTATAAATTGAAAATACCAATAAACCCGTAATCTTTAAATCTGAAGACAGTCATTTATTCCAATATATGTCAAAATTAAAGTGCTAAAATTATATGGGAAGATATACACGTACTACTTATAATGTCCGATTATTAGTAGAAGATTACCCGTTTTGCAATATGAGTCACAAATGTTTTTTGGTAAAATACAACAGACGACGTAATAAATTGAATATAAAATTAATCCCCTTAATCTTCATACCAGAAGACTGTACTTGATTCCAATATATATGCCAATATATGTCAAAATATATGCCAATATACCTGTACTACTTATATTCTCGTAGGTTAGAAGATATACCCGTGCATTCCTAGAAGATTACTCGTACAACGTACAATATGCGTGTGTCAGCAATTTTTGCCGCAATAAAACAATGGCGTAATAACTTAAAAATATCAATAATCCCTGAATCAATAATTCCGGAAAATATCAATAATAATAATGTTTAAACCTGAAGAGTATAATTGATATTATCCAGTCTAAAATGAAATGGCAATGAAATTTATTTTATATACATATCTTCATTATTCAAATCGGAAAGGATTTAATAAAAATCGTCTGCCGCATAAACACATTGGATTTAAATCCGTTGCTAAGCGACATTTGCTTCAAATAAATTGGTAGAAAAAATATCGTCTAAATAGTTATATTTCTATGGAACATTTGGCGACAGTTTCGTCAAATTAGCGACATTTTAAAAAATCGCCAAATTTATCGCCAAGTGGGACTGTAGAACTGACAGTTCCACTTTGCGACAAATTGACGAAATATCATCACAATACTATCCCCTAACAAAAAACAATTAATATCATTTATGTAGCGCAATTTTATCAATTTCAATATATTTTTATAGATTTGAAAACATTTTTATCAATTTGGTGACATTTTAAAAATTCGCTGAATGTATTACTAAGTAGGATGGTTGGTCTGACTGATAAATGCTAACCAAACAACATTTCAGTACTCTCTTCTAACAAAAAAAAAAAAAATTTCATTGATATGTAGAAGACCAAAGCCACACGACCAACCCGAAGGTTTATGGCAGCTGTTTGTGTGTCGTTTATATCAATTTGGCGACATTTCCGTCAATTTGGCAAAGTTTAAGAAAAGGTGTCAAATTAGCGATATCCCTCCAAATTCGTAGCTTTGAATTTGCAGATCTGAAGGAAACATTCTTATCCCGTTTCAATATACTAAATGAAAACACTACAATTGTATTAGAAGATATACCCGCTCTACTCTTTTTCTGTTTCAACAATCGGCTATATGAATTTATTGGCTAAACACAATATATGAGTTTAGTAGCTAAATACGATATAAGCTTGAAAACTCTTTGCCAAAATAAATGAAATTGATATACGCAGTCAGCAATTAATATAATTAAAAGAAAAATCAAACCGTCCATTCATAAGATATACTTTTATATCCATTTATCCATTTATTTATTATTTAAATCGAAAAAAAAAAATAAAAACATTAACAAACACATTCAATTTAATTGCGATGCCGAGCAACATGATATATCCTCCTAAAATGTTAAAATTTATTAACCACTAACAGCACACCCGTTATTCGTACGGAGTGTATAATTTAAAGAAACTTAAAGTTCGCAATCATGTGCAAATTCTGTTAAAATATTAAATTTATTGCTCCTAAAGAGAAGTTTAAAAATATATGTTCTCACTATGCAAAATTATCTTCACGATCAGATCTGAAGAATAAAACATCCTGCCCCCTTTTGTAAGCAAATTTACAGAAGAAAAAATAAGAATTGAATGAATATATGCAACCCCGTACTAATTATATTGTCGCAAATCAGAAAATATGCCAATGTGTTAGTAGAAGATTACCCGTATTACAATATGCGTCTCAAAAATATTTGCCAAAATAAAAGAGATGACGTAATAAATTGAAAACATCAATAATATCCGTACTCTTTATACCAGAAGGTCGTAATTGATTCCAATATATGCCAATATATATCAAAACATATGTCAATATACCTGTACTACTTATATTCTCGTAGATTAAAAGATATACACGTGTATTTGTAGAAGATTCGTACAACATACAATATATGAGTTTAAACAATTTTTGTCATAATAAAATAATTGCATAATAACTTGAAAATATCAATAATCCTTGAATCAATAATCCCCGAAAATATAAATAATAATAATTTTTAAACCTGAAGACCGTAATTGATATTATCCAGTAAAAAATGCTATAAGAAAAATCAAATCGTTCTTTTCTAAAATATATTTTTATATCCATTTATTTATTATTCAAATCGAAAAAATAATTATTAAAATTAACAGACAGATTTAATTTAATTGCGTTTCTGAGTAACATGATATAAGATAGAATCTTATAACATGTTAAATATGTCAGGTCTTATAACATAAACTGCGAAATTAAATAACGATTTTGATTTCTCTATACTTCTCATTGTTCCGCAAAAGCTTGTTTTAAATAAACCATGAACCATGGAGATAGATTTCCCCTTTAAATCATGTTTCCAACAATTCATGTTTTCAGAAAGTGACTAATTAACGCAAAAAATCTCCCATCAAACTCAGAGATTAAATTTTAATTCACTTTCAAACGATTTTCAAGCTTTTCGTTTGGATAAACCACGGAGTTAGGGAGTAGAACTCCTAGGAAAAAGTTCCGTTTTTCATTAATATCTCGACAACCCCAGGTCTTAGAAACTCGAAACTTGGACAAAATTTATGGGGGGATATTTCAAGGCTATTCACGAAATTTAATTAAATTCGGTTCAGCCGTTTTTCCGTGACGATGAGACAAACGAAAATTTCGTTTTTTACTAATATCTCGAGAACCACTGGTCGTAGAAACTCAAAACACGGATATAATTTTAAGTGGGGCTATTTCTGGGCTACCCACAAAATTTCATCAAATTCGGTTCAGCCGTTCTCCCGTGATGGTGTGACAAACAGACAGACAGACAGACAGACAGACAGACAGACAGACAGACAGACAGACAGACAGACAGACAGATTTTCATTTTTATTTATATAGATTTCATGGATGTGTTTGGATATAGGAAATAATTATTTTAACAAGAGCCACAATTATGGCAATAATGTAAAAGGAAAAGAAACCTCTATTGTGGAAATTTGAAACTGAAATGCATCATATTTTCACGCATGCTAGAAACACATGCAACCTCGGGCGCACAGACTGCCTATTCCTGTTGAGATTCGAACTCGGAGCACGTAGCAGAGACGTAGTAGTTTATGGTTTGACTTTAACTACTTTGTTATGAATAGGCACAATTGTATTAGAGGCAAACAAACTTGTCATCCATGTTTTTGCTAAAAATTGTTTAAAGCATCTATTTCTAAGGATTTATTAGAGAGGGAGCTTACATAATGATTGATAGGATTCATCATTGAATTTTGAAGGCGATAGGTGTTGACTAAGTATTTCCTCTTTCGTTTCTTTTTCCGTTTCCGGTTCAAAGTTTTCATTTTCCTTGAAACATCTGTTTCTCAGAATTTATTATAGATAGAGCTTAGATTACTATTGATATGGATCCAGCATTGAATTTTGAAGGAGTAGGGGGTCATTTAAGGATTTCCACTTCAGCTTCTTTTTCCGTTTCCGGTTCGAAATTTTTCATTTTCCTTGAAACATCTTTTATTCAATATTAAAATTTAGCTTCAAATTCTGGAGTAGGTAGTATGGTTCACTAAACATTTTTTCTTCGGGTAGCTTTCCCACATTCGGTTCAAAAATTTTTTTGAAGCACCTCTTCTCAGGAGTGGCTATGTATAGAGCTTTGTTGATGACTAATATGGATTCAGCATTAAATTCTAAAAAGGATAGGGAGGTTAATAAGTTATTTTCCCAGTTTCTATTCGATTTTCTTCATTTTCCTTAAAACGTCTATTTCTCAGAATCGGCTATAGATATATATGATTGATGGAGATTCAGCTTTAAATTCTGGAGGGCGTAAGGTTCTCAATAAGGATATCCACTTTCTAGAGATTTCAGTTCCGATTAAAATAAATTATATTTTCCTTGAATGATCTATTTATCAGGATTGGCTGTTGGCAGAGTTTGCATGATGAGTACTGATATAGATTCAGCATTGACTTTTGGAGGGAAATTGGGTTTCATTAAGGATTACCACTTCCAGTTCAGGAGATGTGACTTCCGGTTTCCCCGAAATTTCACATGACAATACGAAATTCCAAAACTCGCATAAATGCGCAACAGAAAATGAAAATTCTTAATAGCTTCGTCAAAAAGTGTACACACCACTTGCAACTATATGAAGACGCCGTTATAATTTTTTTTTGCGCTAGAGTTTTCTTGATTAAACCATTTTCAAAATGTTTTGACAGGCAATGCGTACCACAACTAATCTACATTCTACGAAGAAAACATATAAAAATGTAAGAGAAAACACTCTTTAACCTAATGATACTAATGCAAAGCCCACTTTCAATATAGAAGATATGAAAGTCACCTTATAGTAGATAGATCATCGTTTGACCATCGAAGACCTGTGGTTAGAATCGCCCTTGGAACTTAAGAATTTTGCAGAACATAAAAAGAAACTATTGGTTTTAATTAAACGGCAAACAAATTTCTTCTCTCGAATCGTTATCTACGCATCCATATAAAATAATCTCACTGTGGCTGTTTAACACTTATTTAACTAATACTAGTATTTGAAATTTACTTTTATATCTAAAACAAAGTACAGCTTTTTGCTTCAAAAACTCTTTGCAACAAAATTAAAGGTTTATACATTTCCGTATGTGCTATTTACGAACATTTTCTTTTTAATTTCCAGTCCATGTGCAGATCTGTCTGTCTATGCGAAATGCATGTATGCAATTTTTGTTTGAAACTATTTAACCTATTGGGAAATTTCGATAGCATGGGGAAAATAATATGTTACAGAGGTTGCACATGTAATGGGGAGTAGTGACAATATCCGTTCAATTGCTTGTCCACTATCAATTGGTTGAGGCAATTTGCCGAATATTTGCTACAATTGCAATCTACACTAGAATTTGACCTCAAAAGCAAATTGTGCATGATAACACGTCTAAGCATAATTCAGGAGATCCAAATTTGAGGCTCAAATTAGATCCGCAGTTGCTATTTTTGATAAATGTTGTTAAGAGTCCATATTACAGTCAAATACTCCAGAGTACAATAAATGTACTTTCGCAATTTACATAATAGCATAATTTGTACGAGAGCAAACATATTTTAAATTATTTGACTAAACAAAGGAGTAAATAAAAATATCCTGAAATCATATAGTTAAAAAATAATTATAGGAAATATAAGTTTAAAAATAAATATTGGAAAAATCCCGATAAAATTACACATACCTACTGCTTCATCATAATGCTCTCTATATGGGTTTCAACATTCCCTCGGTAGCCACTTTTTACAACAACAAAATAATCCCATAAAACGTTATTCCTATTTCTATACTTCATACCATTTCCACTGTTAATAGAGTCACACATTCAATGGATTATTTGCAAAATATACTTAACGAATTATTCACACTTGGTGAACCACAAAAATTGGAATACTGAATTTCTAAAATCAAATGCAATTTGATCATGGGTAGCGAGAATCATCGATAACTGAAACGGGGTCACAATATCACAATATGACTGAGTGGCATTACGAGATTACTTGTCCATCACAAAAAAAATGAAATATCACTCTTCCTTCTGGTATTATCTACACTATTAACGATATTGAGGGGCGTAATTTACTGATAGAGAATAAACCTACTACAATTGCATGCCAAGTAATTGCTATAAGTTTGCTTCCAGTTGCGATTGCAATATTTTATGATATTCCGTCGAAAATGGTATATTTGTTCTTATTAGAGTGTGAGAGTTTACTTGTATCACGCAGCTCGCGCACTTAAAACCGGTGTGAATTATTTATAAGAATTACTAATTGTTAAAGTACTTGAAAAGTATTTACGGTTAAAATATCCTTTATCTACGGTTAAAATCTCCTTTTGGTTAAAACCCACGTGATTGATGGCAGTTCGTGTGTACTCATAACTTCTATCGACACCATATGACACAATTACATTTTTCAAACATTTCATGTTTTACGCATAAATTGTGGGGCTTTGTATCAAAACATTCCTAGGTACAAATATTTTTATTTTTGTGATACGCCGCTTCTAGGTAGCTCCGTTGACAAACTGAGATATCTCAGCTTAGTTAGCAAACTATGAGATCTCTGCTTAGGTGGCAAACTATGAGATCTCAGCTTCGTTGGCAAGTTAAGATATCCATTCAGTTGGTAAGTTAAAGTATCAACTCAGTTGGCAAATTAAGATACCCGTTGAGTTAACAAGTTAATATAGAGTTGGCAGGTGGGTTATCTCGGGTCGCCGCTTCCCCTACAGCAAAGTGAAGAAGCTGAACCTCAAAAATATATTCAAGAGATAGAGGTAATAAGGATAATAGATCAGTAGATGAGATGCGGAGATAAGCAGATAAAGAGATAGAGGAGCTGTGCTAAAAAAGGGATGTTATGAAATGATCGAGTGAGTACAAAAGCCTATAATATTGTTGAAGGACTGGTAAATGGCATCGATACTGAGATGTAACAACCATCAGTCCTGCTATACAATGTTCAGAGGAATGAGCATGGCCGCAGTTATGTCGGATAAAGAATCTTTTCCTCCGTTTTAATATTATAATATTTAATAAAGAATTAATAAACCTGATACTAATTTCATGGCTGATATCACTATCTAAATCCCCTAATGTTTCTCATTCAATGCTTAACATATGCATACTTCACTACAATTATACTTAGTTATATACTTAAACTACAATTATATTAAGTAGTAAAATTAAGTTTAAATAATAAATATATTAAATTAAATTATGCGCAATTATTGACATCCCTACTAATGAAATTCCCTTACAGTGGAATATAAGCATTGCAATATTGAAAGCGGACGATAATATACATCATCGAAAGATATTTTAGTAACAATAAACAAGCAGATTTACATAAAAGCCTCTATGCTTTGAATTCCAGAATAGGACTACCAGTGTGTCCCAAGCCGCCTAAGCGCATCAGTACTTCAGCGTGAAACTATATTTAGAAGGTGTTGTCCTAGTACGATTAGCAAGGATTCAGTGGGCTCTAATATATCGAGCGTCAATTTCCAATTGCGATATTTCAGGATGGAATGAAGCGTTTCGAATACAATTTGGTACAATTAGTGAATACTGGAGCCCTATTGATTTTGAATGCAATCGTATTTTCGGAAGACCCACACCTTCCATTTTTCGAATAAATTTCTTGAAAATGTCATTAAAAAAGCAGTGCTTTCAATAATGATAAAAAATTATACGTAATTTTTCATTAAAAGACTAATAATATAAACTTCAGAACGGTACCATGAACCGTTCTTAAAATTTTGCACGTTTTCGAATAAATTTTTGAAAACTCGTTGAAAAATCAGGATTTTGAATACTGTTAAGTGAATAATTCCATACATAATTTTTATTTAGTAAACAGTTGATATAAACTTTAAAAAGCTAGTATAAACAGTTTTTGAGATACTGCATATACACTCGAAGACAAAAAAATCACCGTACCCCCGCAAAATAATCCGATAGTAATGAAACTTAACATGCAAACACCTTTCGACCGAATATGCAACTGATCAAATATCCGCAGCCAATGAATGAATAGTCGAAACTACAGCGCATTGAAACTGGGCACAATAGTGGTATATATAAGGAGCGAACCTCTCTCTTTCAGAAACAAAACGTACAGTGCATTTCGATTGCGTTTACGTACTTTGATTGTAACAATGCCTCGTCGGCGAATTCACGGTCACTAAGAGCATATGAAGGAGTTTGAATGAGGGCGTGCGGTCGAACTGCATGAGCCTGGATGGGCACACCGACGAATCGCTCGGCATTTGGGTAGGAGCGATGCAGCAATTAGACGATGTTGGCAGGAATGTGTCCGGAATGGCAGATTTCAGCGGGCAGAGGACGGCCTAGAGCGACGACAGAACGGGAAGATAGAGCGATTGACAGAGCAGCTGTGACACTACGAGATTCGTCGGTATCAACCATCCAACGTATGACAAACACGAAAGTGACCACCCGGACCATTAATAGAAGACTACGGCAGCGAAATCTATACTCGCAGTGCCCATTACGCGGCCTACCACTGACCAGTATGCACCGTCAACAGCGATTGAAATGGTGCGTGACCGGATCAACGTGGAATTGTTCGGATTGGGAACGAATTGTCTTCAGTGATGAGTCCCGTTTCGAACTGAGTCCCGACGACCAGCACAGACGTGTCTGGAGACAGCCCGGACATCTTCAGAATCCTGCTCTTACTGTCACACGCCACACGGCCCGACAACAGGGAGTTATGGTCGGAGATGTCATTTCGTTTGATAGCCGGACCCCTTTGATAGTTCTCCATGGCACCATTACAGCACAGCGGCACGTTGCCGACATTCTACGATCCGCTGTACTACCATTCCTTTCGCGACACCCCGGGCTAACTTTTGAACAAGATAATGCCCGACCACATACGGCACGCTTCTCTATTGATTGTCTGCGTGCTTACGACACACTTCCTTGACCAGCCAGATCCCCAGATCTCTCACCTATTGAGTTCATTTGGACTGAGATGGGACGTCACTTTCGACCATCCCATAATGTAAGCGAATTAGCTCGCGAATTGGAGGCCATTTGGAACGACATCCCTAGGAACATCATCCGGCAACTTTATGCATCAATGCCACGTCGGATAACAGCTTGTATTAAGACCAGAGGTGGACCAACGCCATATTGACGTGCCAACTTTGTGTAGATCTTTCAGTGCAATAAATCATCCAATTGTTCTGAAATTCTAATAATTTCTTTTTCTGTACTTCCACATTACACGTACCAAATTTTGTCTCATTTGGACAATTCTTTCTTGGTGCTTCGATTTTTTGTCTTTGATTTTTTATCAATACATTTATCTAAAACGTTGTACGAAAATTTTAAAATAAGTATATAGTTAAATATTATCAAATAAGTACACTTTCTATGAGCAATATTATGCAACATCATTCTTGTAAATCTAAATCGTTTCCATTCATAAAAAAAGATAATTTTTGTAATAGTTTTTGTATATTGACTGCCAACATTTCGCCAATAGTCATTAATTTCGTGCAATTGATATTGATTAAATGTCCCTTATATTTTGATGAGAATTTTACACGTGTGTATGAATTAGTCATTCGTTTGGACAAGTAAAATACTAAAAGCGCTAAATCTCAATTTACATTGTGTTATCAAAAAATATGAAAATCAGTCTAAAAATATTTAAAATATAATTACAGTAAAGACTACAATTTCTGTCAAAAGTTTTTAATAATCCACCATTTAAGACGTACAAAAAATTACAAAAAAGGTATAAAATATAATACATATATATAATATATAAATGTACTATAGTTTCGCCTGGCGTCTCATTCTTGACTTTCTGTTTGTTAAACCGTTTTATGAATTTCTGGATGTTTAGTTCACCTTTTTTGCATTTAATGACATGTTTAAATGTTGGTATGGATTTTCCTGAATTGCATTCATTTATGTGGTTATTTTGTAATTTAACGATTTTAATTAGTATCGGGTAATTCGATCATAAATATGCAAGTTTTGTTACGCGCTTTCAAGCTGTAATTAAGAGCTTATGTCTTTCATATTATACTTGTATTTCCACTGATGAAAGACGTTGTGACGTCCGCGCTCTGACATTTTTTGTAATTTTTTGCGCGTTTTAAATGGTAGATTATTAAAAGATTTTTACTGAAAATGCAGTCTTTACTGTTATTATATTTTACATTGTATTAATTCAATGCTAAAATCTTTATTTTGTAGATTACTATTATTTTGCAGTCATTTAACACCGCCATTATTTAACACAATTATTTCGCAGTGAAAGAAATAAAGTCATTGCCTTATGTAGGAAAGCCGTGTTCTAACCACGCCAGTTTTTTACAAACGAGATAAAGAAATGAAATTTCGTCTCAAGTAAAAGCTATAAAATAAGTTTAGAAAATAAAAGAAATGTATTTTACTGCATATTTAACAAAGTTTACATTTCTGTAAAATTCAAAAATATGATAGTATGTGAAACAACTTATAAAACAGTTGTATTCCATAAAATTTTCGCAACAAAATACTAGTACAGCCTAGTCATAAAATAGCGGAAAACGTTGCCATAACTTCCTAAAATGAAAACATAAATAGAAATAACTTTACTATCAGTTTTCATAACTGTGGGAGTTGTTCGTTAAACAAGATAATTCTAGAAACGTGATGTCATAAATTTTATAGGAGCATTTAAAAGAAGTTTACTCCGAGTGAACGAATATGATAAAAAAAATTACGCGATTAAATGATTCTAGTTCAACGAATTTTTTTTCTTCAAATATGTTTCTATATTTTTTTAGTATTTAAAAACTTAGTCGAACAGTTTTTTTTTAACTGCTGACTCTGGGCGTGTATTTTATAGACAAAGTATTTCCAAAATGCTATCCAAAAAGTCTGATGTAGGTAGCATATGACTTTGCCCACATAATACAGTGACTTTACATTTTTCACAGTGAAATGTAGAAGTAATGGGCCACAGTACAATGTTTTAAGAATTGAATTAACAATACGTAAATTGAAACTGCGCTTTTGAAAACTTTATGTCCAAACAGAGTAGCTTATTTATACTCCCACGCAAAATCTTCATCAAAATGCAATTGAAAATTAATTAATATACCATGAAATAAACGGAAATTGGCGAATTCTATGGCATGAAAACACAAAACTCTTACAAAATGTATCTCATGAATATAACGAACTAGATCCATAAGAATAATATAACAGATTTATGGCATAGCATTGCATATGTAAGTGAACATATTTGAAGGTATTTACTAATTTTCTTAAATAAATTTGTGAAAAAAATTGCATAAAATGAAATTTATATATTATAGAATAGAACGGTTATATATTATAGAAAGGTTTTTCTGGCGTTCTGAAATTTGTGCCATTCATTTTCTATGAAAAATTATATATGAAATAAGTATTTATATAACAGTGGTGAAGGTCCTATATTTTAATGATTTTTTTAAACATTCATAGGAAAATAGTGCAATATATCGAGGATAGTTGAGTACAGCGTTCTAAAATTTATATCATGTGTTTCTAATAAAAACATTACGTCATAAATTATTATTTATTTGCCATTAATGGAGGGCCCGATTTTTAATGGATTTTTTGTTTTAAATTCATGTAAAAATCTGAGGAGAAATTTTTTAAATAATCGATCACTTTTAATATCAATAGGCTTCCAGTATAAACTGATTGTAATTATCATTCCAAATTATTTTTGAAGCTCTTCATTTATCCGTGAGATATCACGTCCATAAATTCACAGACACCCATAATAACACAAATTCACACACACATACACAAATTCACACATACATGCGCGCACACACAAATTCACACATACACACTCACACACATTCACATATACACACACGAGAAAGAAAATTGGCATATAAAACGTTTGGCTCTAGATTAGAGATGTTTAAAACATGCACTTTGGTCGAAAATTTAAATTCGGGTTTTCGACCCCGTCACAATACTTTACTTACACATTATACTATGTATAAAGGGAAAGTAATAGTGTGTTTAAATTTTACACACTGTTTGATGCAAGGCCAACGGCCGTACCGTACTGAAAACACCGGTTCTCGTTAGATCACCGAAGTCAAGCAGCATCGGGCGCGGTTAGTACTTGGTGGGTGACCACCTCGGAACACCGCGTGCTGTTGGCCATCTCGGGTGCGGTATTCCCGTGGTTTGCGCGCTTGATTTGCACGCTACCACAAATGCCGCCGTGTTCATGCGGAGTACGATCACGTTAAACATGTGGGTCCGTAAGTCCTTCCGAGAGGTTGGTGGTAGGGGAAGGAGGGTACGGTCCCTGTGGATGCCTCCCCCACTGGGTTCCGGTCTAAATTGGGTGGCACTTCCCGGCCGTCCATACAGTTACCTTACACCTTTCTGGTAGGTCGGACGGTCTGGGTCTCAACAACAGCACTGTTTGATGCATCATAGATTACGCATTTAGAGAGCGTTCCTATAGTTAAAATAACCCCCATACTGCAGAATAGACCATCCAAGGACAGTTTCACATCTATTACACGATCGTCAATATGAAGTGAGATAAAACATTCAATGTCAGTAAGAAAACTTACCATAATTTAAAAACCTCCCTGCTTAAATAAATTTGTTCTATCAGTCATGACCGCTTATAAGTCGAAAAGCGCCTTATCTATTTACATGATATTTTATTTGCTTAACAACCCCTATGTCAAGTAGTATTTGTGGGTTCCTGAAAACGTTAGAAAACCAGATGATCGTGGCAATCCAGGACTTTCCACTCGAAATAAATACGCATTCGACCTCTAAAACAAACTATATACATTTATATGGATTTGTTTTAGCATTTATATCTATACATAGTACGCAATAGGCCACCCAAATTTGGTCTAAATCGCTTCAGCGATTTTCGAAATTATGAAGGGTCACTGATTCTGACAAAATCTCATTTTAATTATAAAACTATAAACAAATTTTTAACTTTGTTTTTGCGTTCACATCTATATGATATATGAAACTTGTCAAGGAAATTTGATCCCAACCGCTTCAGTAGTTTTTAAGATTACGAGGCGCTCACAGTACAGTGTTCATAAGTAAGTCTCTTCTAAGCACTGTACCAACAGTTTGACACCTACACGTTCGTAGACCGCAAAAGTCATTTCTGGTACCTAGGGACACTATTGATACATTTACGTTGAAATATCGACTTGCAGTTAAATCCTGATCACCATACATTTCTTAGGTTAAAGTTTAAAACTGAATAAAATTCTTAAAATTCTTAACTTTCAATCGTTTTTCAGTAAAATAAAGCGTATTCAATTTTAATTACGTATGACGCTTATTTACATATAAAAAATATTAACTTCTTTTCGCTTCAACATATTAGCGATATTTTATTTATCGACTTGCTAGTAGAATTTTTTCAGAGCTCAGAAACACGGTTATAAACATTACAGCTTACTCATTATTTATATCGAAAACTAATTGAACAAATCAAGTACTTGAGCCGGTTTTACACAAATAACTTATCACATTTTACTTATTTTTTATCTTACAACTACATTGTTGCTAACCCTGCTTTTACCATTATGTATTTATGACTACAAAATATTATTTTTTAAATTAAAAGCACTTCTTGTTGGTACCTAAAAATTAATCCTGTTAAATATGTCATAAATTTAATGTTGCATTCTAAGCTTAAGTAATTTAAGCATCTTTCCTTGTTTAATTACACGAATTATTTTATCCGCGCATTTCTCTTAAAAGAGATCAACTTAATGAGTCTTGGAATCTTTGTTTACAAGGTGTTAAAAAAGAAGCGTTTATGATCTTGCCTAATGAGTTTTGTAAAAATGCTAAGCGTTGAATTTTTAAATAAGGTGAGGCTGGAAGGTTGGAAGCATTTCTCTACCGAAATCTCTCGCTTGACCTCGATATTTTATTTAACTGCTTGCAGATTTTTTTCAAATATTTTAAAGAATATTTATGTAATATTTTTCGGTACAAAATTATCTACAAAATTAGATTTGAAATATTTGTTTTTACCCAATTATTCTAAAAGAAACTTGAAACAGTCATTGTCCTGTTAGACGAAATTTCCTGACGTAATAAGTGAAAAGATTTTCGAAAAACTTTTAGTTTGTTAATCAGTTATTAAATAAATCTTATGTGGGTAGCACATGACTTTCCCAACAACAAAAGTATTAATTCTCCCAAAGTGATAGGGATTATCAAAAAAATTGAACTCCATTCTCTAAGATATTTAATTTTCATCAATTAGGAGTCATGCTCGTTAATTAAACGTCACTTTTACCCATTCGGTGACATTTTTGTAAATTTGGCAACACTTATAAAAGTCACCAAATTGGTGATATTTTACTGTTTGTTGCCAAATTATCGCTAAAAGGGTCGTCAAATGTTGCATATAGGAGAGAAACAGAAAAAGGGGGGAGAACTTTTCTTCGATGGTTTAAGTTCTAATCAATAGATGTCTTCGCTCATGAATGGAATGAACTACATTCACGAGAATAATAGGAGTAAATTTGTCCCATAATATTACATATGAAATATCAGCCTATTTAAAGATACTTATTTTCTTTATTTTATGTAATGTTCTTCATAAACTTGTTCAAAAAATATGCCATACCTCGATAACGGTTTATGCTAAAGTTCTAAATATTATATTAAGTTCTAAAAGTTATATCATTCATTTTATAATGAAAATTTACGTATGAAATAATTATTTGACAATATTAAAGGTCTTAAATTTTTAATGATTTTTTGAAGAATTCATTCTAAAATTGGAGGAGGGTCTTCCAAACATTCGATTGCGTTTAAAATCAATATAGTTCCAGTGTCCACTAATTGTAATAATGGTACCAATTTTTTTTTCGTTACGCTCCATTTATTCGTGAGATACCGCCTCCACGGACTCACACACATGCATACGTAAACGCGCACACACACACACACATGCACGTGCATATACAGGCATACGCAAATGCACACAGACATCACTTTAAAAATGTTCGATTCCAGTTCATGAATGTTTGAAACCTTGCTCTTCCACTGAAAACTTTAAATCGAATTTTCGAATCACTTTCGCAAAAAGGGGGGAATAAAATCCAGTACATTATTTGTTAAGTTCTATTTACTCCATATTATTAACTTTTCGAACTGTACTACAATAATCTACATTATGAATTTAATGCAGTTTACAAAACAATGACAAATAAAAAACATTATACTAAATTTTATAATTTGTTATGCACATTATTCTATGGAAATAAGTAAATATATAGCTTTAATTACATAAATTTATAACACAATATTGCTGACAGAATTATTTGATACGTATTTACGTTAGTTTTTATGTATTCAATTCCACATTAGGTAATTTTTGAAGTCAACATTTCATCAGATTTTCTGTTTTTCCTAAACTTTATTTAAATCATTCCAAAATGTCAAAGTTCTCATTATTATTGGTGGCAATTAAATGTGCCATCAATGTTTTAGTAAATTTTTGAAGCATCTATTTTTCAGCATCTACTATAAATAAAGCTTAGATGATGGCTAATATGGATTCAGCATTAAATTTTAAAGGAGACAGTGGGTTTACTATTTCCAATTCAAAAAATTTTATGATGATAATTGATATGGTTTTAGCATCAAATTTTGAAGTAGGTAGACTGGCTCACTAAGAATTTTTATTTCCGCTTCAAAAAAATTCTTTTAAATATCTGTTTTTCAGGATAGGGTATAAATAGAGCTCAGATAAGATGATATGGATTCAGCATTAATTTTCAGAAGAAGTAGCGTTAGTCACTAAGGATTTCCATTTCCAATTCTCGAGATGTCACCTTCGATTAAAAAATTTACGCTTTCCTTGAAACATCAATATTTCAGGATCAGCTGTAGAAAGAACCTTAGATAATAACAGATGTGGGTTTATTATCATATTTTTGTAGAGGGTGGGTGTTTTAATTGAGGATTCAAATTTTCTTTTAAACATTTATTTCAAGGATTGTTTAGATCTTAGATAATGATTAATATGAATTCAGCATCAAATTCCAGAAGCTGTAGGGGGTTTATAAGATTTTCAACTTCGGTTCAAAAATTTTTATTTTTTGTGAGACATCTATTTCTCAGAATCTGCTGTAGCGAGATCGTATATGAAAAATGATATGGATTCAGCATCGAATTTCTGAGGGTAGGAGGTATTCAGCTTTCGGGTCTTGTCTACTTCTGAACAAACATTTTCCTTGAAACACCTTTTTTGTATCAGAATCGGCTATAGATAAGGCACAGATGATGAATGATATGGATTCAACATTAAATTCTTATTTAGATACATAAAATATAGGGAAACATTCAATAGAAAGAATTACACTGAGAATAATTTCCCTAAATTTAAATGTTATCTACATTTTTATAAGATAAATATAGCTAAAGCTTTAAGCATATTAAACAAAGATATGCTAAAAACACAAAATAAAAATGAAGAAAGATATGCTAAAAGAATAACACGAAAACCAAGCTTCCCTGAAAAAAAAATTAATGATGAAAAATAAAGGACGAAAAGTACCCTTCGCAATCATTTACAAGGATTTGCGGCGTGAGTTGGAATTTATTATTCCCTAAAGAGTCTGTTGGCATTTCTATAATATGGTGAAAAGTAGGGTTTTCTTTTTAAAAAATGAATGTTTTCAATATCCAAAAAAATCTATACAAATGCTTTAAGAATTTGCAAATCAAGGTGTTTCTTTAAATTGGAGAGAAAAAAATGAATTAATCAGATTGGAACGAGATATTTTATACGCGTAACGGGAGGATTGCGACCTATTTATAATATTATATTTAAACACAAAACATACATCTAATGGAACTACGATGGTCAGAAATAAATTTTATAGTTTCGAAACTCAGCAATTATTATACGTAGAACTCAAACTGCTGTTAACGAATAAAATTAAAATAACTTCGCTAAAAATCATTATATCATATATAAAACTAATAGTATCGACTGGTTTGGAAGGCAAAAAACAGCCATATTTTTCAGGATGCACAGCCTTTACTTGTCAGAAAAAGAAAAACAAACGTGGAAAAGACAGAGAAAGGGTGTTGCCAACAATAAGAACAAAGATTTCCAAGCAGAAGAGTAGAAAGAATAATTATCATTAATAAAGAATTTTGATTGAGAAATGATCAAGAAACTTTCAAGAAAGTCCAATTCAAGAATGGAATTAGAAGTAAGAAAACTTAGCTTCGGAAAATTAAAGACAAGATTAGAGTCCCAAAAATGTTCAGCAATTGCAGGCTTAGAAACTTCTTGTTTAGAAACATTGCCTATGTGTCCCTTAATAAAAACTGGAGGAGTTATTTCTGTTTGACCAACATAACCAAGACCGCATTTGCAAGGAATATGATAACCCCAGTAATTCAAATCGGGAATATGGTCTTTTAGAAAGGAATTTTGTTAAGAGGTATAAAGACGCACCTACAATTGAAAATGGGAAGAATATGGACTCCTTTATAACTACCAGATGAATAAAAAGGTAAAACTATAGAATTACGCGCTTACTATCCATATCTGTATCATTCATAGTTTCGAAGATAGTTAGAGTGAATGTATGAAAAATTAAAAAGAAAACTCGTTCAGATACTTTTTCAAATTTTCTTTTTAAATTAAGCTCAATCCAAAATTCTATTATATGCATTTGTAGAACTTTCAAAGAGCTATAAATTCTTGCTTATTTTTCAAAGCTAACTCTTTTAGTTTTTGAAATATAAGCATTACAAACTTGAAAAACAAAAATTTTTCAATCGTCTTCAAATTGACAAGACATATAATTACTCGAAAGTTATTACAGCTTTTTTAATATTAAATATAGAGTTTAATACTAAGTTTTCTAATATGCATTTTTGTCGTCTACTATTTATATATAGCTTTTGTAGTTTACTATATATTTCGAGTGAAAATTAGAAAAATGAAGAAAAACACTCACTCGAAGAGCTACAGTTTTCGGTTTTTTCGAAAAAAAATTCAAAATATTAAAATACTGAAATTATTTTTATATATTCATAAGTTGGACCCTATTTTCGACAAAATAAGAAAATTATTTATATGTTTATCTAGTAGGTTCAGGGGTATAAGCGTCCAAAATTGTTTACATTTTTTTTCCGACCAAGAAATCCCAACCATAGATGTTATTCACATCTAAAAATATTCCATTTCTATTTCTCTAAATTATATGATTTAAAATTTGATTTAATTTTTCAATCACCTTATGTTAGAAGAGCTATCAGTGACTCTTTACTATGCTAAATTAAATCGTCATGGCCCATATATGCAAGCATTCATATATCTGTGTGTATGATAATGTATATGTAAAGAGGGGTGCTGAGACAAACATATAGACTCCATTCTGCTCCCTAATTCCACATTGGATACTTTAAATAGCAATGCGATTAACTATCAGTGCTCTTTGGCGTATGTGTACTCATTTGATAAGACCACATACATTTAGGCATTATGATTGATTATTCTATTTACTTCACTTATGACTTTAATCATTATATCAACTCATTTACATATTTTTTCATGTCCATACATTTTTTTATAAATATTTACATAGTTTTATCCCTTATAATACTTTTTAATGTAAATATTAAAAAAATGAAGTATGTGCAAAAAGAAAGTGCTATAGCGATGTCACAAATCCAACTCTCATAATTTTAGATATTTACACGTTTTGAGCACGAGTTAAAGATTTTAAAATAAATTTTGGGTCTCTGTGTACATCTATCTATCTGTATGTACATAATATCTATCGCACGAATTGAGTTATTCAAATAAAATTTGGCACGATTGTTTCACTCAATAAACATGAGACGGGGCTTGATTTTTATGAAAATCAGATCAAAAACTTTTTAATCGGCTATGAACCAAAAAATTTTCATTTATTTTTATATTTCGCTTACATTTTCTCAACCAGATATTTCACCCTAACAAATTTTAGCCATGTTCATCCTTTAATGTATAAGTTGCAGTCGAACATGTAAAATGTGAACCATCTCTCCCGAACTTACCCTCTTCAGTCCCAAGTTCATAAACTCAATTTTTAGAAATTTTAGGGCTTTTTACACTTTATTTTATTCCTGTATTATCCCAGGTAACGATAGATTTTTCTAATACCATCCGATGAATGAAAATTAAAGAAACATGTCAATCTTCAGACTTCTAAATTTTAACCTAAGCAAAAGAAATTTTTCGGAAAAATCGTGAACAAGAGAATTCCGACATGACAACTACACTATATGAAAGTTTGAAATATTGAACCGTGAAAGCATATTACTTGAATATACACTATACTGCCAAAATTATTCGGACGCCTTGGTGAAAGGGATAAATTGCATTTATTTCAAGAAATCAACACATTTTTTAATCACTCTTAGCCTCAATGGCGACTCTTGTGGGTATTCTTTCACCAATTTCAGATATGTCTCTGCTGGAACATGTCACCATTCCTCGCTCAAATCTACTACCAGTGAAGTCTTAGAGGATTACTTTTACACTCTGAGATGGATTCGGCGTTCTAGATTCAACAAGTGTTCGATCGGAATCAGATCCGTACTTTGAACTTCAAATCTAACTGCTGTACCTTCTGCTTTTCAAAATAGTCCTGTATAGACCTCGATGTGTAACGTGGAGCCAGGCGCTTCATATCGAATAGGCAATACCTGTGTGGTGACTGACTCTTACGTCATTCTCTGCTACGATAAACATTCTCAATTATACGTTAAGACCTAAAGATATCTTTTGGTTTAATAGTATCGGGCTTCCACACTTAAGTACGTTGGCTTCAAAACCCCACGAGCGTCAGCAAGACCCACACCTGCAAGAAAACTTATCATGTGCCACAAATTTGCGAATACCTATGGTAACCTACAAATTCATTCTCGACCACACAACCAGTATCAAATTTTATAAAAAAAATTGGGCCAGCTGTGTAACACGACTGAATTTATCTGTCTTCATAGAAGTTTTCAAAATTATGATATGAAAAAAATTTTCTTGCTATCATTGAAGTTATCGGCTATTCCACCCTGAAGGCGCATAAAAAGAGTGAAACCAGTCCATAAATCTTGTAATATACTTTAAGATATCAATCATTTGAACATGATAATAATAATACGGAAATTTTGAACATGTTCGTAGTTCATAATTCTAATCCCAAACATGATCGAATATTCGTTTGTCGGACAGTGTTATATTCACATAAAGCACTTTTACTGTTACTATTTGACAGTAAATAGTTAATGCTTGTTAAACCAGAACTGAAAGTAAACTTCTGCTAATGAATCGATTTCTCTTGAGACAATTGCTTGTATTCGACTGAAAGGGGAAAAAATGCATTTTTGCAAAATCCAATGAAATTTCGATAAGTCGAAGCTGGAAGTAGTAGTAAAGAGTTCAATTTATTGTATTTAATAAGGTTTTAGAAAATCTTTTGACTTTGAGTAATGAAAAAATGTTGAACTATGAAATGTTCAGTTTTCGAAGTTTATATATTAAGTATTTTTGTCTAAATGTATATAAAACAATAAATTTACGAAGGATCCTTCATATGGTGGCATGTTGTGTGTACACATTATTTTCGACGGAATTATTTAGAATTTTTATTTCCCTTTTGCACACTTATTTAGTACAGTTATGATAACTTTAGGAAAAGGTGGAAGTTCGGTTCTGAAACCATATAGATCATCATCTAAACTTTGGCGATAGCCAATCCTTAGACATAGATATTGCGAAGAAAATGTCATTTATTTAATCGGAACTGGCATCTCCACCAGAAGTGTAAATTCTTAGTGAGCCCACTACTCTCAGTAGAATATAAAGCTGAATCCATGTCAGTGACTATGTTAGTTCTATACTAGCTGATTCTGAGAAAAATAGATGTTACAAAAAAAAATTTTGGAACGAAATTGGAAAAAAAGCTGAAATCTTTATTGAATCTCCCAGCCCCTTAAAAACTAATGCTAAATCCATGTCAATCATCATCCAAGCATTATCTATGGAATAGTTTAAAAAATAAATGTTTCAAGAAAATTGAAAATTTTTTAGACAGAAACCGGGAAATATCGAAAGTTGTTGTTGATACCCAGACCGTCCGACCTACCAGAAAGGTGTAAGGTAACCGTTTAAACGGCCGGGAAGTGCCACCCAATTTAGACCAGAACCCAGTGGGGGAGGCATACACAGGGACCGTATCCTTCTTCCCCTACCACCAACCTCTCGGAAGGACTTACGGACCCACATGTTTAACGTAATCGTACTCCGCATGAACACGGCGGCAGTTGTGGCAGCGTGCAAATCCAGCGCGCAAACCACCGGACTACCGCGCCCGAAATGTGCCAACAGCACGCGGTGTTCCCAGGTGGTCACCCACCCAAGTACTAACCGCGCCCGATGCTGCTTGACTTCGGTGATCCAACGAGAACAGGTGTTTTCAGCACGGTAGGGCCGTTGGTTCGGGAAATATCGGAAGTGAAAATCCTTATTAACCACACATTTATCACCTCTAAAATTTGTTGCTGGATCTATACCAATCATCATCTGTAGCCATTCCTGAATAATAAGCGTTTCAAAGAAAAATTTTAAACCAGAAGTGAAAATCCTTAGTAGACCCCTAACCATTTGAAACATGTTGATGAATCTATGTCGTTATCTACAGCTGTTCCTGAAAAATGGATGGTGCAAAGAAAATGTAAATTTTTGAATCGATAGTCAATCAATCGATAGTCATCTCCAGAACCGGAATTAGAAATCCTTAGTAAGACACCCTACTTCCTTTGGAATTTAATGCTGAATCCATATCAGCCGTATAATCCATATCAGCCGTATATGGGAAATAAGTGTTTAATAGAAAAATTTTTGAAGCGGAAGCACAGGATCCGAAAGTAAAAATGTTTTGACAAACCCTCTACCTCTTCTAAAATTTGATGCTAAATCCTACCATATTTAAGTTCTATATCTAATCTTGAAAAATAGATGTTGAAAGGAAAACAAAAATGATGAACCTAAAATGAAAACAAATTGAAAGTATAAATCCTTAGTCAGCTATGCTACATCCTTTAAAATTCGATACTTAATCCATATCAATCATTGCCTCTTTATCTACAGTGGTTACTGAGAAATAGATGCTTCAAAAAAGCTTTTTGGTAAAAACATAGGTGGAAAATTTGATTGCCATCAATATATACTATCTTCCCATGGTAATATTTTCAAAATATTTAATTAGATGTATGCAAGATTCAACAGAGTGAGAATACATAACTTAGTAAAAGAATGGCAATATTTTTATTGAACACACATATCTATGACGAACAGTTTTTGCAGTACTTGTAATTTCATTATGTCATTTGATAAGTTTGGAGTACATATTACCTATAGAAAATTACATTTAGGACCAAATGGCACCTTCCTACAATGTCATTGACACATAAATTGAAAAAAAACGTTTATGGCCATAAATGGCCAGAGCTGTTGCAGAATTACCCAAAAAGTTTCTCAGAAATGACCCAAACAAAGCCTCAAAGTGAATTTACTGACCCCAATTATAAAATGCTCTTGTCAAATATGGAGTGTCAGCCCTACCATGCTCATCTACCCCAGATTTTCGCAAATTGTGTTCATAAGTATTGTTTCTATACGACACACAAGTAGATGTTCCACGACAAAATGGAATGTTGATGAATGTAACATTATAGAATTTTTTAAATTAAATTTATTATATTTGACATTCAGTCATATATTTACCATATACAAATAAATTGTATAAATACTCTTAATATATTTCTGTGATATTAGATTATGTGATCGAAATTATTCTTAAATATTGTGCAATTAAATTTTGTTATATATTTTTGTTTTTTGGTAATATATTTTTATGATCATATAGGTGATATTGCATTAATGACCCACCTTTTGTTGCTGCCATCAATACTTTACCATTAAGTACTTCTGTAAAACAATTTAATAATGGGAAGTCAGTAATTACTTTTAATTTCAAGTAAAAATTGATTATTATTGGTAATATTATATTTAAACAATTTAGTAAGTTTAAGAAGAGTTATGTAATTCCATTAGATTCAAAACAATTTGTTTAATATAACATTTCACTGTATAATATAAATATCTATAATGTGGACATAAACCAGATTTGTTTTCCATGTTTTGATTATCTATCTCTTTGTTAACTCTAATCAAACTCTTTGTTGCTCTTACAGTCAGTGGTGTAGCCACGGTACTTCATATTTACTCATGCTGCTTGCAGTCGTTGACTTTTATCGGTCGTTTTCCGGGTGTTCGCAAATTACTGTAGTGTTGATTCAGTATTGAGAAATGGGTTCTGGTTTTAATTTCGTCTTCTTGACTTCGAGTTTGCTAATTCTCTAGCATTAACGAAGGGGATCCGGCGTAATCTCGAAACAACTGTACTTTACATTTTTATTTTATTTGTACTTGAATACGTTGTTCAAGTTTTCATTAAAATCTCTATGTCCATAGACTTCATGATTTTCAAATTTCATCGTCTTTCTGGTCCAGAACTCAATGATTTAAAAATCGAGATGTGTTTGGAATTAATAAAGGACAGCAGGTCATAATTAATACGATTTAAATTTTAAAATTTAATTTCAAAAATATTTCTCTAACACTTTAAAAATTACTACATGTTTCGTAAAAATGAGAAACGTTTTAGCATTCACTGCAATTACACACCTTATATAAACCATTTCTATTTAGGTAGTGTAAGAAATATATTTTCTTTCACATTTATTTCTCAGTGTTGACGTTTATACTTTTTTTCATTTGACCTTGTGGTTTGAGCCAGTGATACTTTTAGACAGATTGACGGACGTCAATTTCAGCTCGGATAAACCCGTAGAACGCGTTCCAAATAAAGGAAATATTTTTACAGAACTGTCTGTAGTTTGAAAATCTTTTTTGATCCAAGCAGGATTTTAAAAATATTTTTAAACAGCCAAAGAGAGAATAAAACTAAAATATTTTTAGATTAAAATATTGTTTACATGTTCTTCAAGTAAATAGTTGGAAAATTGAATATTTTGAAACTCATCAAATTCTGTCCGTGCTTAAAGTTTAAATTACCGTTAATTATAATGTTTAGTTTAGTAGAATTGGCGCGCTACATTAATTGTGCGGCAAGTATAGCTTTATCAATACTTGTACAACAGCTATCATCCGTATCAGATATTCACATCATCTTGAACCCCCATACGACACTGATAAAGTAAAGCGCTAATCATTTGTATATAATTGATTAAATCGATTAGTATGTTTTCTAATTAATATTTAGAAATTTATTCAATTCCTAAAAATTAAGTTCATTGATACGTAGCTATAAATTTGAAGGATTGTTGAAATATATCTGATAAAATTTTGACATAATTAAGTGCAAAAGTAGATAAAAATGTACAAAACGATATATATATATATGTGTGTGTGTGTGTGTGATATTTGACTTGAATAATCCAAGGAAGATACAATTTAAGTTATAAAAATCTATTTTATTCGATGCTACTGGGAATAAAGATAATTACATGTTCTGGACGACTCCTGATCATCGACCAGCTCTTACCAAATCTGTGTGCCGTCTGCGTAGTTCTTTACAAGTGCAAAATACATTTGACATCAGAGAGGGAGGGAGGATATAAAGCATGTGGCTGCTATCCTAGCGGTTTAGGCTTTAAAAATGTGATTGGGAATGCAATTTAAATGAGAACGTTTACATAGGGTTAAGTTTAGTGACCATATATGGTATGATCGAGGAAGCGTCTGCAGACTTGTTAATATTAGTGGCGTGGGATAGAATTTAATGTAGTTGCAATATGTGCTGGACATGAGACAGGAATTTTGAATAATAAGATAGAGGTGAAAGTAAAGGGCGCGTTATTGGGAAATGCTTAAAATGTATGTATCATATATATATATATATATATATATATATATATATATATATATATATATACATATATATATATATATATATATATATACATATATATATAATATCAAGAAATGTAGATGGTTGAATTCAAATGAAGATAATCGATGGAAATAGCCCGGTAGTTTATGAAATAGAAATTAGTGACTAAACATACATTATGATATTACGCAAAGCAGCTAATTGGATGGATTTATAAATAAAAAATTATGTGGATACTTAAAAACGAAAACTATGTATTAAAAACCGAAATGACTAACAACCCAACTCGAGCATAGATATTAAAATAAAGTTTTAACCTATGTAACTATAGATATGTACAATATATAAACATGGAAAATATTAACAGGTAACTCGTGTATATAAAAGGGGGAAATCTGTAGTCGATTAGTTAACTATAGACTAAGGATATACTGGCAATAAAAATATTAATATAAAAAACATAGATCAAAAACATAATAAAAAATTTATCAAGAATTACATGAGAGTATACGAGGCAAAAGATGAAGTATGAAAATTGGCAATAAAGGAGGGGTGCAAAAGAAATTTTAAGTACATGTTAAAAACAAGAAAGATCAATCATGCTTAAAGCATTGATTATGAAACACTTTCCAACTTCAATGCAATTTTATTTAAACAAGTCTAAAATGCAATACATTCCTCGGTAATATTTTGAAACTTATCACAATACTGCATTAATTTATTATATTTGAAAACTTAAACCTTCATCGAAAAAAATGAACTTCATTAAAATGACGGCATTGAAATATAAATTGCCTGGTTTAAACATCTCTAAAATGTTATACATTCCTCGGTAATAGTTTTAGAATTATCATAATACTACGATAATTTATTATATTTGAAAACTTCATCGAGAACAACTGAAATTAATTCAAATGACGTCATAGAAAAAATAACAAGCCTGGATCTCTCTATAAAAACAGGATTTCATTCATAACTTTCTCCCATTCATTTCATTCATCACAATACTATAATAATTTATTTTATTTAAGCATTATGTTTAAGACCATGGAGCTACAAAAAATTAAACTCTATGCTTGAAACTTCATCGAAAAAAATCGTCCTTCTCTTTATGAAATCAATTAATATTTCATTCATATCAGCCATGCAGACTCCATGGACTAAATTATTTTGTGTTAAAAAAATACAGGAATTCTAATACAACTCATTCTATATATTTTGCTGTTTACATTTTACATAGGTGAAAAATAGGCTTAGTTGTAGAAATAATCAAATTTAAATAAGCATTTAAACTCAAATATATTGTCATTGCGTTGTTTCAGTATGTTGATGCACAGAATTTAAGCAAAAATAAAGTAGTTTTAGGACGGATACAACACTCAATATGAATTAAAAAGAACTTAAAAAATCACGATTTTGAAACAAGATGGATGCCATATATCATTTAGAAGGGGGTGATGTGATCTTTTCATATCAAGGTCACGTGATCGTTTCGTATAGGAGGTGTAATTATTATTTTAATTTTTATTTAAAAAACTACTGAATATATTTCGCTGAATTTTTTTTATATATTTTATGGAACAATTTGAATATTACCTAAAATTTTCGAAGCAATTTGTGAATTTTAAATCCGCTTAAAAAATGTTTGAAAAATTAGGTCCCATATAGGGCTAAATGTATTTCATTTTTTCGACCCGGGTTCAATCCAAAACTAATTGGGTGATATTATTCATTTATGTTCCCATAGGTTCTACAGACCGTCTGAACAACATACTAAAATTTCATTTTGATTAAGTCATTTTTACGGCAGTTATCGTGCTAACGGACAGACAGACAGACAGAATGAACAAAGTCATAAACACTTTTCAACTTTGTTGTAAAGTGTTAATAAATGTAAATCAAACCGAGCTAAGCTTAGCATCACATAAGCTGATCAGATAGAAATATAATAATAATGAAAATGTAATAACAATAATAACTTGATAAAAAATATCAAAACACAGTAACATACAGTTCAAACCAATAGAAGGTGATAAGCAACTAAGCTAAAAGGAAAAGAAAGCACATTGCTTAAAAAGTGGTGGTCAATTTAAAAATGCACGCATCATCAGAACAATGCATAGATTCTAAATTAAAACAGAAATAAAAGCGAATTTCTAACAATGGCGATAGTATATTACTATAAACCCCATTGGCACTTTCAACTGGCTGATAGAATATAATTGATGAAAAGGAAATTAAAGTAAAATAAAATTCAGAAATTGATACAATTACATGAGATCAATCCACGTGGTACAAGAAAGCCAAGGAAGAGGCGAAAAAAACGAATTTCATTCCGACCGGCAATACGCACGCTCACCGGAATAAATTAGAGAATAAGCGGAAAAGATATGATCGACTTCTAAAACTGACTGAAACTTTTGAATATAAAACTGACAATAGGATTCTGGATATGAGGAGAGACATGGAGAAAATAAAGGGTTATATCCATAAAAAAAGGTATCGCCAACTAAGGATAAAGTATTCAATTGCAATATTTCTGCGATAAATACTTGAAATTAAAATTTACCACTATCTTGAATATTTTGTAAACAATATTGTTAATATAGTATTAATAAATAAAACATAAGTTTATCATTTGAAAGAATAAATGTGTTTCTAAGATAAAAAAGTTTGAAAGATAAAAAGTGTTTCTAAAATGTGTAATTTATAATATCGAATATGGTTAACTTTTTCACTCTTTTAAGATTTTAGAAGTCGCATGATACCTTAAATTATGACTGGTCATTTGTGTTTTACTACTAATACACTTGTAGTATCCACTCAGAGCATCTGTGTTCTAATGCCTTTTAATAATCACTATCTATTGGTAATTTGCTATCCAATCTGTAGACTGTGAGTCTCCATTCGATTTTTCAAACATTACTATTCCATAGTATTTAGTTCTGTTTGTCTCGTATTCCTTATCAGAATAGAGGTACAGCTCTGGCACTCCTAATTTCTCAAGACAGTCTCGGACTCATTTATACGACTCTCTTATGAACCATCCCAAGTAACACACATACGGTATTATAACCGTTGTTAAATATTTTATACGTTATATTTTCGTATGTGTTATACGATAAACGGTAATACATCGGTTATAATACCGCTAAGAGTAAACGGTATATAAAAATACCGTATATCATACGTATGAATTGCCGGGTATGAACATACCCTATGTAGAAATACCGTTTTAAATACTTATGTATTACTGTTTATTATACGTTAAAATAACCGTTTTTATTACGTTAAAGATACCAATTTATCATACGTAAAAATAACCATTATCGCTCCCTTCTTTTAACCCCCCTGCTCAAATCCTCTTTCAGCTTTGTTCTCGAACCCTTTTCCCGAAGGCATTTTCATGGATTACCGTTTATCATACATTATAAATAACGTTTATCATACGTTATAAATACCGTTTATCATACGTTATAAATACCGTTTATATTACATTAAAATTACCATTTTTCATACGTAAAAATAACCATTCCTCCTCCCTCCCCTTGGGGCTTCTTGCTAATCAACGAGTTAGTATATATGGAGGGAGTGCGGTCCTATCTTCCCCATGCTAGTAGCATGGACAAACACAGAGAAGGTGTAGTAAGGACGAGAAGGACTTTCATGATTTGGCGATTTATCGCCTAAACTGTGTAGTGTACCTTCTGTTTTTTTTTAACTTCTATTAAAGTCGAGGATGAATGGGAAGTTATTACACGTGTTATACGTTATAAGATTTTAAAAAATATGTATGAAGAAAAATACGAAATAGGATTAGAATATTTTTATTACCAAAAAATTTTATTACTAAAGAATAATTTTGTTAATGAAGTCAATTTTGTAAAACAACTTGAACTACAAAGCAATTACAAATAAAATATGATATGAAATAGATTACAAGTATACAAATTGAAGAATATGTATAATATATTTAAAAACAATTATAAAGTATATGAAAAAATTGTGTGCATGCTTGCTTAAAATGTAGAATTCTTCACTTTTATCCAGATAAACTTTATCTCTGAAAGTTATGTTAGCATTATCCATATCTGCTTTGAGGCGTAATACGACTGAGTCATTTTTACATCTAATTTATTTTAATATATTGTATGTGTACCGTCAAATATAAAACAATGTAATATTTGCAATAATAAAATATTTAACGTTCCCGAGGAAAACTGAAAAATATAAAACTTTATAATATTTCTTATATAGGGAAATATATATATATATATATTCGCTATTTTATCTCATACGAACTAAAAAATATTAAAATATGTGTAACAATTATTGCCTTTTCATCTCTTCCTCCTGACAACATCTTTATTTAATTCCCATTACCCCCCCCCCCCCCTTCCTTTTTTTGAGTTTTTCGTGTGATATTATTTCATTTAAATCATGTTGTAACTAGTTGATGAAGATGATATATGTAGTCCTATTTCAATATAAAATTATTACTTTTGAATCACCTAAGCTAGGTGTCCCAATAGCTTTATTTTCGTCAAATTTCTGTAATTATAATAATTTGGACTTCAATTTATATTAGTCGCACTTGAAAGACTCTGAAACACGACTTTGGTACATAAAACATGATGTAAGTAAAAATATTTATATTGGTGGAGCTGTTTCTACATCAAAAAGCCTATTACTTAAATTATGATGAGGAGAATGTAAGGTTCTTTTAGAGTTAATATTTCTCATTTAATAGATTGCTAACGCGTGATCAAGAAGTCGGTGATTCAAATATTTCTTTGGGCAAGGCATATTTCTTTCTCGAAAACTAAACAAGAGTGTAATACCAAAATACTTCTACTACACTGGGAGTTTGATGATATATCCTTTTATATTTAATTTGGGAACAATCGAGATGTTTATATGAAATTAATTCTAACCAACATCGGCATGTATAAAATTTATGCGGAGAGGGTGAGGGGGGGGGGGGGCAATCTCAAGGATAAGATTAATAACATCGACTTATTAAGTACAATTTACTCTGAACTAGAAATGAGATCATGCTCATATTTCAGATCATATATCTTTATATAAAATGCACTGAAAAATTGTGATGTAAATTCTAACTGACATTTTCAATGAATGTAAACTATTATATTTTATTTTGAAAGTAAAATTTTATCATACGACACGTCTTTACGCTCATTATCTAAACACCCTATGTTTCTTCCATAGCCACCCAATCTTGCCAAACGTCGCCAAACATCGCCAAGTTCTACCTCGAAGGGAAAACATATGAGGATACCGAAAATAGCTCTGTAACTATCACAAAAGTACTCCGAATGTTTTTTTAAAGTGTTAGAATGATATTATAAGTCTTCTGCAATATCACACACACCAAAAATAGAGCAAAACTTCTAATAATATAGCATTAAAAGCAATAAAATTAATAGCCAAATGAAATGCACCACTCTAAAATCTAGCAAAATTACTTCTTAACTATATTTGTAAGATATATAATGAAAAAAAAACTTACCCATGGAAAGAGTAAAGTCCTCCTTTTACATGCTTTTCCTTGCAGCCGTAAGCACAACAGTACATAACCATTATTTTACGATTTATATTTCTCAAACACGCTCTCGGTCAGAAATCGCCATTGAAATGTACAGGGTCACAGTCGGAAGAAAACGGGTTCTCAGGAAATTCGTCCTGACTACAACTCCCTTTATCTTTGGCCCCGATTGCAACCCTTAAGCTCTCTCCATTATATACTACCTCGATGTTGCTAATCCCCTATCAGATTTGTCCTCCAACACAGGTGGTCAGGAATCTCCCTTCCTGTTTATCCTCACCCTCCCAAGTACTAACCGCGGCCGATGCTACTTGATTTCGGTGATCGGACGTGACGTCACGTAGTTCTCGAAGCTTCCATCAACTGATTTTTACCGCGGCGGAAGAAGCATAGGTTATGCGTATCTGGCAACACTGAATGGAGTTAGTCATTCTTTCCCGTTCATGCCGCCTGTGTTGTATGTGGTTTGTATCCTTGTATCTTCGCGTGTGTTGGTTTGGTTCACACGTTGCTTAATTTATATATTTTAACTTATTCAATTATATTTAGCTTTAACTTTTATTTTATTTTATATATCTTCCTAGCATTATTGTATGCATATATTACTTTTAGCATTAAATATCGCTTTAAAAGCAAACGGGAAAAGTGCGTGTTTTAAGCATCGTAGTATGTGTGCATACATGCTCGGAAAAATTACTATGAAAAGATGTAGAACCAGTAAGTGAACAAAATCGTATAAACAGAAACGGTATTCTGCAAATACATAAAATTAATTATAAAAAATGTATTCTTTAAATGATTAAAATAATTTTAATATTTAATACTGTCTAAGCGGAGATAACGTGGTCCGCGATTGCATTTGTTGTCATGCATGCATATTTATTTCAAATCTTGTAAAATCATAAATTATTTTTTTCCATATTTTTATATATTTAGACTTAGACAGGTATAATTACACTAAATGAAAGTTGCTTCATTTATGACCCAACTGCAAGTAAGAATATTTATTTATTAGTGTTGGTTAGTGTTTATATTAAAATAATTTTAATCTATATAACAGTAAATGAAGCAACCTTCATTTAGTGTAATTTCATCCGTATCTAAAACTAAAAATACATAAAAAAAACATGTAACAGAATAATTTGATTTTACAGGATTTGCAATAAACATGCATGCATAACAACAAATGCAATCTCTGTTCACGTTTTCATTTATTCTCAGCTTAGACAGTGTTAAATATTAAAATTACTTTATTTATTTAAAGTATATTTTTTTAACACTTTACAACAAAGTTGAAAAGTGTTTATGACTTTGTTCATTCTGTCTGTCTGTCTGTCTGTCTGTCCGTTAGCACGATAACTGCCGTAAAAATGACTTAATCAAAATGAAATTTTAGTATGTTGTTCAGACGGTCTGTAGGACCTATGGGAATATAAATGAATAATATCACACAATTAGTTTTGGATTGAACCCGGGTTGAAAAAATGAAATACATTGAGCCCTATGGAACCTAATTTTTCTAACATTTTTTAAGCGGATTTAAAATTCACAAATTGCTTCGAAAATTTTAGGTAATAGTCAAATTGTTCCATAAAATATATAAAAAAAAATTCAGCTAAATATATTCAGTAGTTTTTTAAGTAAAAATTAAAATAATAATTACACATCTTATATGAAACGATCACGTGACCATGGTATGAAACGATCACATGACCCACTTCAAAATGAGATATGGCATCCATCTTGTTTCAAATTCGTGATTTTTTAAAGTTCTTTTTAATTCATATTGAGTGTTGTATCCATCCTAAAACTACTTTATTTCTGCTTAAATTCTGTGCATCTACATACTAAAACAACACAATGACAATATATTTGAGTTTAAATTCTCATTCAAATTTGATTATTTCTACAATTAAGCCTATTTTTCACCTATGTAAAATGTAAACAGCAAAATATGTAGAATGAGTTGTATTAGAATTACTGTATTTCTTTAACACAAAATAATTCAGTCCATGGAGTCTGCATGGCTGATATGAATGAAATATTAATTGATTTTATAAACAGAAGGACGATATTTTTCGATGAAGTTTTAAGCATAAAGTTTATGAATTGTAGCTTCATGGTCTTAATTTTTAAATAAAATAAATTATTATAGTATTGTGATGAATGAAATGGAGAAAGTTATGAATGAAATCCTGCTTTTATGGAGAGATCCAGGCGTGTTATTTTTTCTATGACGTCATTTGAATTAATTTCAGTTGTTTTCGATGAAGTTTTCAAATATAATAAATTATCGTAGTATTATGATAGATTTAAAAATATTACCGTGGAATGTATTGCATTTTAGAGATATTTAAACCACGCAATTTATATTTCAATGCCGTCTTTTGAATGAAGTTCAATTTTTTCAATGAAGGTTTAAGTTTTCAAATATAATAAATCAATGTAGTATCGTGATAAGTTTTAAAATATTACCGAGGAATGTATTGCATTTTCGACTTTTTTAAATGAAATTGCATTGAAGTTGGAAAGTGTTTCATAATCAATGCTTTAAGCATGATTGATCTTTCTTGTTTTATAATTAATTTGATATTATTTGCAGAATATTGTTTCTACTTGTACGATTTTGTTCCTTTAATGATTCTACAATCTTTTCACAGTATTTTTCTGCTAATGCAGGTGCAGTATGCTATAAAAACGTAATACTGAATAACATGCACTTCATTACCTTAACAAACTCTTTTTAGTTTATAATATTTCTTGTTATTTAAGATTTTTTTTTTTTTTTTTTGAAACAAAAGTTTAAAGCTTTTACTTTATCGCTTTTTAGAAACTTTTTACATTCAGGAAAATGGGCATTTTTTTTCCATAATTAATATCGTCTCAAATTAAATATAAATTTTTTATAATTAATTTAATATTATTTGCAGAATATAGTTAAAGTATTGTGTTAATTCTTACGAAAATGGTCATTTTTTCCCATGATTTGTATGGTCTCAAATTTAGTGATGGTTTTTTACACAGACTCTGTTATGGCATCTGGTGTTTATAAAATGCATCTTTCTTATAAGAAGGCATTTCCTGCCAATTTTTTTGCAAATTTAATGCTATTTAACTTGTAAAAGGAAATAGTCAAATGTGCATAAAATCAACAAGAAAGATCAATCGTGCATAAAGCATTTATGAAACACTTTCCAACAGCAATGCAATTTTATTTAAACATCTCTAAAATGCGATACATTCAATGGTAATATTTTTAAAATTATCACAAGACTAAAATAATTTATTACATTTGAATACTTTAAACTTCATCGAAAAGAATGTACTTTATTCAAATGATGTCATTGAAATATAGATTGCTTGGCTCTCTATATCATTCATCCACTTTTAGTCCATTCCTTTCATTTATCACAATACTGCAATAATTTATTTTATTTAAAAACTCTAAACCATGGACCAATGTTTGATCATTTAAACTCAAATATATTATAATTGTGTTGTTTCAGAATGTCGATGCACAGAAATCAAGCAAAAACAAAGTCTGATACAGCATTAAATGTAAATTAAAAAGAACTTGAAATCACGATTTTGACACAATATGCCATATCGTACTTTGAAGTGGGTCATGTGATCTCTTCATATAATATGGGTTTAATTATTACTTTAAGTTTTATTTTAAAAACTACCGAATATATTTTGCTGAAATTTTTTCCATATATTTTATGGGATGATTTGAATATTTTCTAAAACTTTCGAAGCAATTTTCTCATAGGTTCCACAGACCGTCTGAACTTTGAACAGCATACTAAAATTTCATTTTGATAAAGTCATTTTTACGGCAGTTATTGTGCGAATGGACAGACAGAATGAAGAAAATGAAGTCATAAACGCGATGTTGTACAGTGTTAATAGGGAAAAGATCTCATTATGAACAAGAGTACATTTTGAAATTGACACTGAAAAAAATGTGAAAACTTATGAAAAAATATGAATAATTGTCGAATTTTCATTAAAAAATATCATACAGAAGTCTTATTTATAAGCATTTTAAAAATGATATTTCGATATAATTTTTTTAAATACATGATACTTTGAAGAAATAAAAATAAACATACTAGGAAGACATTTAAAATAATAGGCTACTTAGAAAAAATTAAGAATAAGTTGATACAGGGGTGAAATGTTAGAAAACACAATACTAAATTAAAGCAAATTTGATAACAAATGATACTTGGAAGAAGTAAAGAAAGCCTTATACTTAAAAGAAAATAAACATGATACTTAAAAGAAATATAATTAGTCGAAAAAATGCGAATTCATTTTATAGCAGTTTGTGTTCCGTGCATCTAGAAACATGTTCTACTTGGGCTTTGTGCCCAAGTAGAACTCACTGTGTTCACTCTTAAAAATCATCACAGTTGCATACCACCGTTGATCAGAGATGTGTAGTTTTAGCATACACAAATATAATTTAAAATAGACTATCAACTTAATTACAATATTTTTGATATATTTTTAGTATTGAAGTTTTAATATGTCCCAAAATTTTCTGTATTTTAAAGTTATTTTCAATTTAAAATAGCTTATCTTTTAGATTCAAAATTATATTTCATAATGTAGTAGATATTATAATTTTTGCGATTTTTAGAAATAATTAGAATTAAAAATATATTTAAATATAAACTGAAAATAAAGGAAAAAATCATTTTTGCATTAAGAATAATTTATGAATTTTAAAATAATACTCCTGAAATTATATGATATTTTATAATTATTGTATTAACAATATAATGTAAATTAAAATAAAAATGATATTACATATGGACAGTGATTCTAAGTATTGTGAATTTTGCATACATGACACATTTGATGTATCGTATCTTTGTAAAAAAAATGATTTAGATGAATGTATTTTAAAAATACTGTTTCAGGTTGTGTTGATTTCAATATTAATATGTACTTAAATTTATAAAAAATAAATTATAAATTCAAGTACATTATTGAAATCAACACAATCTGAAAATTTGACATCTACTGTAAAAATATATTCTCCTAGCTCAATATTTTTGTTTACAAAGATGCATAAAATTTGTAAATGTCATGTCTGCAACATGCACTGTACTGTAAAGTTGTCCAATGTGTAATAAATATGTATATTAACACGTACTAAATACGTGTAGAAGCACAATATGAACATGTACTAAATACGTGTAGGAACACAATATAAATGTATGGGAATACATTATAAATGCTTATGGGAACATGTTATAAACATGTATGTGGATATACGTAATATACACGTATGTGATGCGTAATAAACAAGTATCTGGATATGTAATAATAATGTATGTAGATATACGTAATATACACATATGTGGATATACGTAATATGCACGTATATGATACGTAATAAACATGTATCTGGATACGTAATAATAACGTATGTGGATATACGTAATAATAACGTATGTGGATACATAATAAACACGTATGTGGATACGTAATAATAACGTATGTGGATATACATAATAATAACGTATGTGAATATACGTAATATTAACGTATAAGGATACATAATAATAACGTATAAGAATATGTAATAATAACCTTTTTTATAACTGTTGGTATACCGTATTCTAACGTACCGTTTTTGCGTAATAATTACGTATGGCCTGACACGTAAAGATTACGTATTGCTTGATACGTAAGAATTACGTATTTGTGCTACCTGGGATAAACCATATACTTATTTAATTTAAATTAACTTCAGATCAAATAATATATATTTCGTAGTGCAAAAGGCGTTACAGTAATTATGACAAAATCCTGTTCATAAAATTCGCATAATTAAATAACTGTTATTATTATAATTGATTAAATATTGTTATTAAATATTATAATTACAGATTGTTCATTAGTATAATTAAAGAACTTTTTAAATAGTTTTTTGTATTTTAATATAATTCGTTTTAAATGAATGTGTGCACAAAATCTTGCTTAAAAAAATTACACATATTTGAAGAAAAAGGGCGCGGTAGCCCATTGGTTAGCGCGCTGGAGTTGCACTCGGTAGGCCCGGGTTCGATTCCAGCCACTGCCAAAACTGCCGCCGTGTTCATGCGGAGTACGATCACGTTAAACATGTGGGTCCGAAAGTCCTTCCGAGAGGTTGGTGGTAGGGGAAGGAGGGTACGGTCCCTGTGGATGCCTCCCCAACTGGGTTCTGGTCTAAATTGGGTGGCACTTCCCGACCGTCCAAACAGTTACCTTACACCTTTCTGGTAGGTCGGACGGTCTGGGTTTCAACAACAACAACAACATATTTGAAGAAGTTGATGTATAAATATTAAATTGCGTTAGAATATTACTATTACTAATTGTAAAAAATTATAGACGGATCCCTTACTTTATAGTGAGACTTTAATACTTTTACATGTGTTTCTGAACCACCCTATTAACCACAGCCAAAAGTTACATATTTTCATTACATATATAACGGTTCACGCTATCTACCCGTTTACTTTCCCGACAAATCGAAGTTCATGAAAAAATTCAAACATATTTCCCTAGAATACAGGCATTCACTTTTTGATATCTTCTTAAGTATTGAACTAAATTGTCATGTTTAATTCCGTAATTCACGTAAGCAATACCACATTTACACTGTAGCTGTTACCTGTATACTTGTATAAAAATAAAGAGTTCAGTCCTATATATATATACTGAAGACTGAACTCTTTTTATTTGCAGAAGTTTCGAGAAGCAGTTTGTCAATAAAACTTTCAGTATATGAACAACATGCAGTGAGCTGAGCAAATATAGGAAAGAAAGTGAAGACAAACATGTTACAATGCATTCACCTGAAATATATTTACCAAGCGAAAAAATATGAATTTTGAACCACATTCTCTATAACTAATTTTCAAATCGTATAACTAATAGAATAAGAATACATAATTCCATACTAAATCATGAAATATTTGTAAAATATTAGACTTATTTTAAAAATGTAAAATAAAATTAGTCGGGTTCAAGAATCAAACCTGAGCCTCCTGGTTTATTTATAATTTAGCTACCTCTATACCACTAATATTGTGTAAGACATTTTTTAAATTGCCTTACATTCGCCTCCCTTAAATAAGATCGAGAGAATCCCCATCCTTCTTTGCCACCACATATTGTAGCTCGTGTGCCAATTATTGGAAATTACAAATCATGGAGTTAGAAAGGAGACAAAACTCCTATGGATGAAACGTTTGAAAATGTCATAATGCTTTGAGAATTATATCTGTCTCTAGTGTTAGTAAAGTAGCTGCTACTGCAGTTGACACAATAGAAAGGCGTAGTATTTAGTGTATGTATTTTTATTATTTTTAAATTAAGGGTTCCCTAATTATGAGTATAATTAACCAGTATTCTTTCATAGTTGTAGGGTAGAGTACAGAATATCGGGAAATAAAAATAAATTGAAAGGTAAAATTATTTTAAATACGTAGGAATATCCTTTATTGTTTCAGTTCTGCTTTGCAATGCGTTAATAATTTACTTTTACAAAATTTACAGTTTAAAGGAATACTAGCCGAATACCCGTTGAAAATCAACAGTCTCGCAATAAGCAACCCCTGAATATTGTCATTTTTTTAATAATTCGCGTTTCACATTTATTCAGCAAATCGAATATTTTATTGTGCGAAACCCCTGAAGAAGGAAATATTGTAATTTTTAAATTGCGCACGTCTTCCTCTCGAACTATCTACCAGTACACCAAATTAAAATCTCTATATCATCCCGAAGCATACTATTTTATCATCTCCCCTTTCGAACGTTTTTCTGTGGAGCACACCCATAAATGAACATTTTTGAAAAAATCTATTCGCCTTGGGTTTCTTATCAGATGGTTAGCCCATATACCAAATATCAAGCCTCTATCATATTTAAAAGGAAGCATGTCTCATTTATTTCGAAAATCGAACATATTAGCGTGCGACACCCCCTAAAGTAGCAAATATTGGAAATCTGAAAATTGCACTTTCTTCCTTTCAAACTATCTACCAGTAGACCAAATTTGATGTCTCTATCCTATCGTGAAGCATGTTTTTCTATCATTTCATATTTCGAACGTTTTTCTGTGTTGCACCCCCTCAAATGATAATTTTTGAAAAACTGTAATAATCTTAGGGGTTTTTTATGAAATGATTATCCCATATACTGAATTTCAAGCCTCTATCACATTGTAAAAGAGGCGTTTTTCATTTGTTCGTCAAATCGAACATATTAGTGTGCAGCACCCCGTACAATAGCAAATGTTGGAAAACTGAAATTGCACACTTTCTTCCTTTCTAACTATCTACACGTATACCAAATTTGAAGTCTCTGTTTCATCGCGAAGCATGTTTTTTCTATCATTTCACCTTTCGAATGTTTTTCTGTGGACCCACCCCCATAAATATGCATTTTTGAAAAACTCCATTCTTTTTGAGTTTTCTATTAAATGATTTGCCCATATACTAAATATCAAGTCTCTATCACGATCTAAAAGGGGTGTTTCTACTTCATTCCGAAAATTGAACATTTTTGTGTGCGACACCCCTAAATTAGAAAATATTGGAAAATTGAAATTGTACACTTTCTTCCTTCTAGACTATCTACCCGTACACCAAATTTCAAATCTCTATCTCGACCCGAAGTATGTTTTCTTACCAATTCACCTTTCGAACGTTTTCCTCTGGAGTACCCCCTTAAACGAACATTTTTGAAAAACTATATTCGTCTTGGGTGTTTTATCAAATGATTAGTCCATATACCTAATTTCAAGCCTTTATCAAATTTTAAAGGAGCTGTTTCTCATTTATTCAGTAAATCAAACATTTTGGTGTGCGGCACCCCCTTTAAGTAGAAAATATTGGAAATCTGAATTTGCACACTTTCTTCCTTTCGAACGATTTACCCATACACCAAATATGAAGTCTCTATTTGATGGCAAAGTATGCTTTTCTGTCATTTCACTTTTCGAACGTTTTGATGTGGAGCACCCCTTCTAAAAAACGTTTTCGAAAAATTCGATTTTTCCAGGGGGTTTTATCGAACGATCGAGCTGTGTACCAAATTGCAAGTCTCTATCTATTCAGGAAGTGCCTAAAAAGCTTGACAGACAGACGGACACTTGGCAATTAGTATATATAGATTTTAGGCCTTTCGTCATAGAAATGCATACAATACGGGGCTATTTATATAATCCCAGCGCCGCCTGAATTATTGTCTCAAACGATATTGGCGATTTCTTAATATGAAGTTTTAACTCCTTATTTTTACCCCCATGTTACAAACTTTACATTATAAAAGAAGATGACTGTCTGGCTGTGTATGTCATTTATACCCAAAAATCTATGGTTCGGAAGCCACGAATTTATGTACGGGGTTAGCTCAACTCTCGGTACGATAGACCTCGTCGAGGGTTTTTATATTTTTAATTATAATTAGGTTTTGTTATTTTATGAAGCATGATGTTGACCAATTTTCACACAAATCGGTTCCTTAGCGATCAATAATATTATCACAGTGTTTTCATCTTGACATTATCTAAGAGTCCGATCCGCTGTGAAGTGCAGATAGTCAGGTTTAGATGCAAAGGTCTGTTTAATGCTGATGTTATGTAAACCTTTTGCATCGGCTCCATAAATTGTGCTTGAAATTACTGCCCTTACTGTCGCCACGCAGTCTCATATTGTGTGTTACGTATCGTTAGCTATCTCCGGTTACAATGAATTGCTTGCTCTTCATTGTAGTAAGTTTGGCATTTCTGACATCACATCACTCATATCTTGTGTTTCATTTTGTTCCTTAAAAAGAATAAAATCAAATTCTAATTCCACTTTTATTTCGCTCTTAAAAGTATTGTTTCCATGCAAAAATCACTTTTCGATAAAATGTAAATATATACGTTTCAGAGGGTGCTTATTACGAAAAAAACAATTTTTAGCATTCCCATTTTTGTGTCTGATAGCCAGTATGTCTGTTACCAAATCGACGTAACTCTTTTTTTTCAAAACTACCCAAACAAATGAAACCACATTTTTTACACTATTAAACTGCTATTCGAACTAGTAAACTATGTTGCGATTGCTTCAAAATGTTACGCGAGTCCTGCGCAATATGCGCAAATGTCATCTCACGGCATTGCAATAACCTCTAAACTGCTTAACTGACTGAAATCAAATTTTGGAGTAATGGAACATGATATATGTTTGTAAAAACAATGGAAAAATTTATTTGAAGTGTTGCGCTATGCCGTACGCATTGTGCACAGGAACATTTTGCACTGCGATGTTTCCTAACAGGAATTTTTCCAAAACTACACAACCACCTGAAATTAAATTTTATGCAAATTTAAATAAAGTCCCGATTTGTTATATTTTTCAGGTATCAGAACGCTCGAAATAGTTTTGCATTTCATTGTAATATTTCCAAAACTACTCAACTGAATGATACCAAATTTGTTATTTAAATACACTATCACATAAGTTGTGTTTTTCATAGACGTGAAAAATCGTTATCAAGAGATTATTGTCGCCAATTGGGACATAATCTAGAAAAAGTCTCCTGGTAATATGCATTTATTTGCAAAAAAGTAAAATATAATTATGTACATTAATTATGTTGTTTTTTATTTCAGTTATTGAAAACAGTCTGAAATTTTCAGAGCACGACAAAAACATTCTTACAATCTACTGAGGAGTTGCATTTTTTGGAAGATGATGTGCGTAAAGCAAAATTATGTTCTTTATTTTATTTTTATTTTTTTATTTTATTTTTTTTTTACTGAAAAACAATGGCATTTCGACAAATTGCGGATTTTTTTCCAGTCTCCTGAAAGAATAAATTTGTTCTTTGCAAAATGATGTACGTAGATCAAAATTAGGTACTTTGTAGTTTTAATTATCTTTTTTATTTTAAAATTTCACAACAAATTATGGGTATGAAAATACTTTTAAATGCGTTATTGGATAAGGAACTTAGGTTAACGCGGATACATTATGCTCAAACTGCGCATTAAAAACTACAATTTTCCCATCAGGACGTCAAGTTACAAGGGAAAGCAGAGGAATAGTAATGCACTATATACACTTTTTTCACTTTGCTACACTCTTAAAACTGAAGAAGAATTTTAATTCTCTTGCAACATTTTTTAATTAATGATAGATATAAGAAGAAAGCAAAAAATATATAAGCACAAAGTAGATCTAAATTTCCAAAAATATACTTTTTATACTTTTCCAAAAAACAATATACCCCAAGAAAACTTGGAAGAAAAATTTCCAGTCGTTTGTAACCAACTCAGTTTCTAACGACATCTTTATCGAATAAACAAGATAAAGCAATAAAATTGACACAACTCTGAAATAAAGTAGATAGAATTTGATACTAAACTTTTTTGCTAGGCGTTTTATTTGCCGGCAATTTTTCTGTCTTTGAAGTCAATTTTAAATTTGAGGTTAATCAGATAGTGATTCAAAAAGAATTTTTCACTTGCATTCCCAAATGCAGTTGAAAACTTGCGATGCTATGAAGGTTTTCATATTTAGTGAAGCATATCACTTTGCACAAAATCAATAATGAAATGGTTCCAACTTAGAATGCAACATAAATAAATATTAGATTTTATATTTAATCATCAGTCACCCAAATAATAGAAAACTAACGGAAATTTAACGAAAATTAAATACGGGATTAAAATATATTTCACACATCTGTCCTCGGATACTTGAAATTATATTCATTTTAAAAGTCCAATTACTTAAATATCTACTTTTGTGTTCAGCATGTAGTGTTAACAAACGTATATCGCTCGTACAATTATACTTAAATAATAGTCATATATATATATACATATATATATGTGTGTGTGTGTGTGTGTGTGTGTGTGTATATATATGTATATGTGCGTGTGTGTGTATATATATATATATATAGAAAATCAATAGAAAGTTGTTGTTTAACAAGAAGATATAAAACCGATTAAGATAACAATAGAATGGACAACAATTGATAGAAGGCAAACAATTCCTCTGGAGGTGCATGCCCAATTTTTGTCTTCTAAAGTGTTTTTCGTTAAATATCCTTATTAAAATGAACAAAAAGGTTATTTTGTACCTTTCCTTGTTACAATGCACAAAATGGTTATTTTGCACCCTCAAAGAGCTTATAGAAAAACCATACAATAAAATTATATAATGAGTAAATGAAATTTTACCAGATTTGAAAGAAAAATATACATAGCAAAAATCTCACAATGTGCTTAAAAACGGCATATCATCAACCGTTGCCACTTATAAAGATAAAAATCAGTGTTGCCAATAACATGTATATAACATGAGATATGATAAGAAGTGTAGATACATGTATTAAAAATAGTTTTGATTTAAAAGTACAAAAAATAAGTGATTATTAATGCCATTGTGATAAAATATTAGAGAATGATAATAATAATGCTAATAAAATATTAAAGAATAATAATGCTATAAAGAATGCATTCAAAAATATTTAGTTAAATTAAACTTATTTGCAATACTATTTACCAAATATACTGGGCAATTATATAATTTACTAGTATTTTTATGATTATTAATATGCATATTATATTTTAATAGATAATCCATGAATTTTATATAACTGATTAATAATTACTTTACGAAATAATTGAATGTTATTGCATGAATTAAATGGTGATAATTTATTAATATTATTTTATCATATAAATTAGTTGTTTTCTTATTGGATGGGTCGATTGATTTTAATCCAAAAATCTAATATTATTAGCAATTTATTGATGGTTCACTAGGCAATAATTTCATATTATCAGGATAGAAATCTAATTGAACATTATTAGTATCTGAGGTAACTAAACAAAGCAAAACCTCAACATATATATCTGTAAATATTTGGTAATCAGTAGAGGTAAACGTATATCACCTCTTATTAAATACTACATATGGTGTCAGCATTACGAAATGTTATATGATATGATACAATTATTTCTTTATACAGATAATAACAAGAATTATTTCTCAATATATTTAATAAAATTATCCTTATTCCAGATATATATCTAGCGATTTAAGTAATACAAATAATGAATACACTTTCTTTTTTATTCAATATACAGATGATATGAATTCATAGAGTATATTAATATAATATTTTTAACATTTTATTTCAAAATTTATAACTCTCAACAAAAGATTAAAATAGTCATTGTATAAGAAACTAAATTAAAACTTAATATTAGTTCATTGTTAAAATCACCAGGAAGTCCCACATGAAAAAAAAAACGTTAAAAGGTTTCATTTATCAAGAATCACCAACATAAACCCTCTTGTCAACTGTGTTCATTTTTTAATCACTTAAGTTTCTCAAATCGTTCTTCAATTTTTCGTTAGAGACTGCTGTCAACAGGCAATAATACATCGTCTAAGTCATTTCGAAGGCAATTTGTCAAGCCGAAGTTGATCTTTCTTATAAGACTTTCTAAAATTAACAGTTTTAGCAGAGGGAGCTTATTGAAAATATCTTGAATGAAATTGTATCTCTTAGTTTCATATCTTCAATGAAATACATAAAATTAATTAAATACCTTGACTGAACTGTTAGTATTTGTATATAATGCCATAAGAATTTATCTAAAATTTTAATGAAGAAACATAACGAAACATTTATAACGATGCATTAAAATCAAAACTAGCAAATTTATATATCAACATGCAGATAGAGCCGAAGCTGCTCTTGATATAAATGTGTGTAAAATCTAAGCGCATTCATACTGCTTTTCAAAATTTCTCTATTAAAACTTTCCATTAAATTTAATTCCTCTATAAAAATTAAAGTATAAGAGAATGCAGATCTAAAGAATAAAGCATTATAATTCCTTTTGTAAATCAATGTACAAAAATACGAAGTTTAGTACATATACAACAAAATAAAGACCCTAAAAGGGTACCAAAGTCATTCCTGAGTCGTTTCTACCCTGATGCAACAATCATTTTAAAATATGTGAATCATACTACTTTAAAAAATTCATTAAAACTGTAGTGTAAGAAACTTAACATTTTAGTTTATAATTAGAAATTTACCCAGAATTAACATGGTCGTGAATCGAATAGTTGTACATTGCATCGTTGCCGCATTATAGCCCACCATTAGTTATTTGATCAAGTTCCTAAAATATAATTATTACAATATTACGCATTAAATTCCACAATTTTAACTTTAAAAATAAACATTATTTATTATACATATTATAATTACGATTAAACTTTCATAAATTTTATATACACTCGTAAGAAGGAGAGACTGCACTTGTGAGATCGAGATTTTTATATAATGCCCAAATTCATATACTCGACTTATTTATGTAATGCAGATTTGCTCATACCCTCTATTCGTCGTCATGGACATGCTTAGCCTCCAATTGACTCTCCAATTGACTCTGAAAGCACACTCTTGGATGGTGATTGCCTCCAATTGTACTTAAAACAGCACTCTTAAGCAGTCATTGCATCAATTATATAAAGCGCACTCTTGAACATTTTGGGCTGCCATTGCCTGAATTCTTTGAATAACACTACACCTTCTAGGACTCTCACTGTCGAATGCCACCGCTACTGAACCGTCGGTCTCTAATTGTCGAATTATTGCTACTACTGGACAGTCATTGCTTGAATATATCTTAAATTCTCTACTTGTTGCCACATCATTTCACCTGAGGTCCACATACGCCCTCTGTATCACTATGTATTGTTCCTGAAGGCGATGTAGCAACACTTCTTTATTGGCCATCTTACTATCCAATCTTCGCGCCAAGGAGATTTCTGACCTAACCACACCTGCAATTTATGTGCACTAAATTTGTTGCGGCCATGATCCCTCGGGTCGAGACTGCCGTAAAATGACGCCTACGAGTCTGCGCTTTGTTTCTCAGTACATATCATATAAATTTTAAAACTGCATAAATGTCTCCTGGTCTCACAAAAACATTAAATTTAATTCCCCTATAAAAATAAAAGTATAAGTGAAGGCAAATCTGAAGAATAAAACATCCTAGTCCCATTTGTAACCCAATATACAAAAATATATAAAAGCATCCATATTTGTTTCTAAAAAAATTCCAGTAAAACAATAAATTTAATTTCCCTAAAAAAATAAAAATATAACTGGAGACAAATCTGAAGAATAAAACATTTTGGTTTAATAATAAACAATCTACATAAATATGAAATTCAGTAAAATAAACGACAAAAGGAAAGCTTTGAAATGGTAGCCAAAAGTTATTCGTGAATCATTTTTACCATGTTGCCACAATCATTTAAACACATTCCGAAATATATGAACTTAAAATATATTTTTTATTACATTTAGTTCCCCTAAAAAGAAACATAAGACTCTCTGTTCTAGCTTTGCAAAATTATTTTCACAGGCAGATCTTGAAGTATGATACAATACTATTTTTATCCTGTTATAAAAATCGGTTAAACCCAATAAAAAATATGAGGTGCAAAAATATGTAAAATAATAAAAAGAAATAGTGACTGAAAGTATCAATTAAAATAACAAAAATGCAAGTAATCTTGTATCCTAAGACCATAACTGGTAGAAATAGAATCCACTCAATATAGTGCCGTTCATTTATAAAATTTACTTTATATCAATTTTTTTATTAATTGAAACATATAAAAAAGTAAAAAACTATCTGCCGAATAAACGCATTTGACCTAATTTCGTTGCAAGCAACATAATATGATTTTCTTCAACCAAATTCAGAAGTTTTGGAAAATAAACATCTAAATAATGCTATATTAATGGAAGATTTAACTTTGCGTTTTTTATAATTATCTCAATAACCACTGGTCCCAGAAACTTGAAACATAAGTAGGGGTTGCCCGCACTGAAATAGAGACTAACTATATCAAATTTTAAAAAAAATTCGTCAAAAACTGTGGCTTTGTGTATAAAACAGACCAACATAATTTCCATTAAATATATATTTAGATTCATCTTTGAAACGTTACAATTAATTGTATAACACTGAATTAATGATAATGTGTGTTATACAATTAATTGTATAACACTGAATTAATGAGCATAACACATCCTTGTATAGCATTACCAAGAATACTCTTTTCGAGAACAATTTCGATTTTATAACGATCATTGTTTCTCTTCATTTATTTTTATACTAAGAATATTTTGTACTGAGAATATATATTTTATACTAGGAATTTTATACTAAGAATATTTTGTACTTCTCTGTTGAATTCCTCTAGCCTTACTTGCGTCTGTGTTCCTCATTATCTTGTAATCGAATGTTTATAGATTTGCTGCTATGTAGTTATTAACGCACCATCTGATTACTTAAAATTTGTATTTTTTTTTTTTAATTCGTAAATTTAGTTCAATGAATGCAGTTTAATCGGCTAATTGCCTTGACTAAATTCTCGGCCAAAAACAATCATTTTAATATTTTATGGCCCAACTTAAGAAACCAAATACTTGGTTCAAAATTGAAAAAGCACTTGGAAAAAAATTTAACAAGAAAAACACGTATATTTCTTGAAATTCTTTGGTTTTCCTTTTTTACCTGTCTTGCCCGGGCAGAGCTTAGAAGTAACAAATCATGCAATCATTCGCAAAATTTCTGTCTCAGCTGATCATTCGAAACGAAACACAGAACAAAGATGTCGCAGTTATAGTGGAAGTTATTACTATTGAAATAGAGAAGAAGGGCTTCTATAGAAGCCTTACTAAAGTGAAGTTTATGATGGAAGCGACAATGAAGAAATTTATTTTCAACTGAGTCCTTTTTTTCATTAATGTTATATTACATTAAAAATATTTTTATATTTATGGCTTTCAATTGAACTTGCGCAAGCTGATATGATTATGTTGAAACACATGTAAATGTAATATTACGGCAGATAACTACACATATATTCACAGTAATATGAAAACAACCGTTGACGATTAAATCGTTATAACTGGAACCATGCGTAGACGTCAACAGAATTTCGTAATGTAACTGTTCAGTTAATAGGAGGCTATGACCCTGTAATCCCTTGTATACGCCATTGGTTTCATATAGAAACAATCTGACATAGCAAAAGAAATGCAACATAATATTACAATCTAAAATTCCAATTTAAAATTTAATTCAGAACAGCACATATCATTGTGCAGAGTGTTTCAAAAAGATTGCGCGACTTGGTTCCATTTTAATAAATGCTTCAAATAAGATAGACTTTCAGACCACGACCGACAGTTTGGGTCACGTGTCTTAGGAAAAAAGTACAAAATTTAACTTTTTATAAGGACTATCTACGAAGGAAGTCCCAATTCGCAAATTGCTCTCTATTGATTTAAAGATCTTTTGAAACACAACCCGGTTCTCTAATTTACTATGAAAAATTGTCAGAATTATAGGACTTAAACTACTATGATCCGATCAAGTAAAACGGCGGTTTTAGGGGTCGTACAAAAATTTGCATTCGATAACTGAGATGCGTGCGCATCTTTAGCAAAAATTTTGTCTAATCCCCAATTATCTATCGAAAATTTTAATTAATTCTATCTTGAATAATTTTTATCGTATGACTTTGGACCTTTCTTTATTTGACTAATTAGACTATGGGTAACTATTTTTATAGTTGTAAAAGTATTCTAGGGGATCCGATACATTTTGTACATTTCACTGAAAGGTTATACATGATCAAAATTTGTATACGGCATTAGTCATCGATGTTTCATGCATTACAACCTTGTGTTTACGATCAGTCAGTCCTTCATAAAATACTTTGCGATCTTGCGGTCTTTTTTAAACGCCCTGTATAGTCATATACAGTTTAAGCTATTGGGAATATTTATTTTACACAGCTGATAAAAGAGTAATTTTTCTCTGTTCTGATAAAGGAGTAATTTTTCTCTGTTATGCAGCTTTTAGATACAATGCACATTTCAGTAACTGGCTGTAAATGCGCTTGAAAATGACGTCCATAATATAAAAAAATTATTTTGATAGTTGTTTTATAATTCGTAATCAAAATGCGTATGTAATTTAGAATTTGATTCCCAATTCATGTAGTTATTTTTATTTTCTTTTAACGAAAATTTCCACCAGCAGGAATAGAATGCGCCTTTGACTTTACTAACTGAGCTATACCAACGCGATTCTCTTAGCACATTTTTTACTTTTCAATAATGTAACTAAATAGCTGTAACTAAACAACTAATTATTAAGAGAGAACGGATTCAGTTTCTTGAAGAGTTTTGCACACATTGCCAAAGAGGACGCGGTAGGCCAGTGGTTAGCGCGCGGGAATTGCACTCTATAGACCCGAGTTCGATTCCCTCCGCTGCCAAAACTGCTGCCATGTTCACGCAGAGTACGATCACGTTAAACATATGGGTCGGTAAGTCCTTACGAGAGATTGGAGGTAGGGGAAGGAGGGTAAGGTCCCTGTAGATGCCTCTCCCACAGGGTTCTGGTTTAAATTGGGCGGCTCTTTCCTGCCGTCCAAACAGTTACGTTACACCTTTCTGGTAGGTCGGACGGTCTGGGTCTCAACAACAACACATTGCTTAAGAAACAGTCAAACTTGTGCTACAGCGGTTGGGGGATGACCGAATTAGCATTTCCATAATTAATTGTTTTGCTGTGTTATATGGCGGTAGTCATTTTTCTGCTATTAATCAATCCCCTAAATTATTTGGGGTAAGCATCCTATGGTTATATTCCATTTCAAAGGTTGCAAAGCCGGAAATGCTTTCAACATCCTGGCGTAATTCAATTGCCATGAGTACGAAAATAGACGATAGAGGAGCTAAGCTACAGTGGGATGACTTACAACCACTAGCAACTGTTCTGGTAAACACGCCAGCGAATGTGTGCTACGGGTTGATTAATCCATATATTCATCGTCTAAACAACGCCAGGTAATTATCAGAGTGACGGAAATTTTACTTATATATATATATATATATATATATATATATATAATCGAATATCGAATTTCACTGAAAAACAACTTAAATGACCATGTACATGCGAGTAACTATACTATAAGGCAACATATAAAATAAAGTGATGAAACTAATCTATATATTAGAACAAAACAAATTAGAGTAGCAAAATAACAAGCCAATCAAAAACCGGTACAAATAACGTATGATACAAAAGCATACGACATGTGTTGTTGTTGTTGTTGAGACCTAGACCTTCCGACCTACCAGAAAGGTATAAGGTAACTGTTTGGACGGCCGGGAAGTGCCACCCAATTTAGACCGGAACCCAGTGGGGGAGGCATCCACATGAACCGTACCCTCCTTCCCCCTACCACCAACCTCTCGGAAGGACTTACGGACCCACATATTTAACGTGATCGTTCTCCGCGTGAACACGGCGGCAGTTTGGGCAGTGGCTGGAATCGAATCCGGGCCAACCGAGTGCAACTCCAGAGCGCTAACCACTGGGCTAACGCGCTCTACATACGCCATGTGTGGAATATATCAAAAATAAAATGTCACGTAAAGGAAAAATATTGAGGAAAAAGTGCAAAAGGTATTAAAGAAAATCATGGTCATTAAAAACCACTTGAAATTTTAATAAATGTAAGTATTATAAAACGCTGAATAAACGAGAGCCAAATTAAGGTTAGGGACACGAAAAAGTACATTGATACAGAATTAATCGTATAGAAATGCAATCATGAATTTTGAATTCATCAGGGATCAGCTTAACTATTGATTGCTCCTGTGTTTCTATGTGATATACACTATCAAAGATAAAAATATATATCACTGAAGCCAACACAGCGTAATTACAACCGAATTAAAAATGTCGTTAAAATCTTAAAATCAAAATGGATATTTAACGACGGAAAACATCCACCTGAAAATTAACACAGATTAAAGTGGATTAACTGGAAGGAAGCTCACTGTGCAGCAGAGATGAATGAAAAAATAAATGTGGAATGAATTGAACTAAAATCAATTAAATAAGCAAATCGGTATTAAGAAGAGTAACGGTAACATATAGAAAAGAAAAAGAGATAGTTGTTGAAAACAGATAAGACATGAAATAGTAGATGTGTGTTGCAAAAATAACAACTATAACTTAGTAATAATAAAATTAATCACAATGTAACAATAGGATTATGAAAATATACTTCAAATTATTAATATTACTATTTATAAAATTTCAGACTAATTGTATAGCTTTGTAGTGATTGTAATAACTCTTTATTAGAAATTTCAAGTACTCTATAAAGTTGATTCACAATACCGTTACAAGAAAGGTGTAAGGTAAATGTCCAAACAGTCACCCTACACCTTTATGGTAGGTAGGACGGTCTGGGCTCAACAACAATACCGTTACAAAATAATTGAATAAAATTACATGAATGAAATAAAAGCAGCTTATTTGATACTCGTATTAATGTTATAATTACTATTTTTATATCAAATCAATTAACATTATGACTTACACAAGATTCGATATGTATATATATTACAAATGAAAGATCTAGGAAAAGTACAAGGAATATCATAAAATACAAGGAAAAACAGAAACAAATAAAGGCGTGCAAACGGGATATCAGTAATGTCTAGGGGGATTGTGACCCTTATATCTGGTTAAAGCGTGCTTTTATTCCCGGGAAACACTCCCAGAAACAATCAATCGCCCGAAGCAGCTCCAATTCGCGTGTACAGGAAAATCAGAATCCTAAGGGAATATCAAAACCAGAAAAATAAAAGAATCATAGGACATCCCAACATGGGTTCACACCAATATATGGAAAAGGGAATCCAGAGTCTAAACACATATAAGAATTAAAAGCACAAAGTTACAGTGAAGAAAAAGTTTCTAAATAGTCAATTGGCAACAAGTCTTGGAAATTAGCATACATTACACCATCACCACGTAGTTTTTTACAAAATGCTAAGTAATAAGTTTTTAGAAAGCCGAGAGGAAAACCGTTCTTTAATGCTTCATTTATCAAATGTTGTTCACATATATTTCGTTGTTCATTAGTAGAATTTAATTTACTATATCTTACAAAATGATTAACAATCAAATTTCCCTTACCCCAATACTCATATTACTACTCCAAGGTGTGATGTAATTAATATTACAATTGAAACTCTTACGTTTATCATAAATTTTGTAACATAGATGATCTTGAGGATTTCGATATATTGAGATATCCAAAAACACCACTTCACCACTGTTATTTTCTGCAGTTTCAATAAGTTCAAGGTTACTAGGGTAAAAATTAAAGTCAAATTGAAAATCTTTAACAAGATGGCCGATCAAGATGTCATCCACGAAACGGAAGTACATAATCTCATTGAATATATGTGTACCGTTTTCATAACTGTATAAATATAAATCCGCCAGTAGTGACGAACAGCCACCACCCATAGGTATTCCTTTGATTTGTTTAAAGAAATCAGTTCCATTGAATAAAATGTTCTCAAACAAGACCAATTTTACCAGATATTTAAACTTATTATAGTCGTAGGATAAAAGTTGAGTATTATTATTATATGTATCCATTAAAATATCATATAGATCTTTTAAGTCGATGCAGTTGAATAAATCTTTAAAATCGAAACTCTTAAAGTATAACTTATCCAGGGTTTGTTTCAGACGTGTTATTACGTCATATTCGTTATTGATCATTACAGAATCATATGATTTTAACTTCTTCATTACTGGTTTTAAAATATCAGCTAATATTGCATTTGCCTTTGTCAAATATGAACCGCAACCAACGGTGACTGGTCTGAATTTCACTGGCTGTTTATGTAACTTAGGTATAAGTACCAAATAAGGGAATCGAACATATTTAATCTCATGTCCTATACGCTTGTATAATACTATAATTATGTTCTTATTTACACCAATGCCACACTGTATTTTCTTGTAAGTATTATCACCTTCATAACATTTTTTTAAAAGATCTACGTAATATGGTTTGCAAGTAAATGCATAATTATTTGTTACTTTGTCCATGTACGTAATAACAAATCTATTTTGAAATTCCATTAGCAACTTTTGCTAAATGTGTGTGTGTGCATATATATATATATATATATATATATTAGTTTCTCAACATATAATGTTTTTTCTTTGAAAATATTAGCTGCAACTTTCTCTCGCTAAATCGGAAAGGAGTCAAAAGAACTTAATTGCCCTCCAAAGCTTGTACCGATATTAACTTCAAATAGCGAAAAGCGAAACAAAAAAAGAGAAACAGAAAGGTTAGAAATGTTACAGCGGATTTATTTGAACCATTTTGTATCCAATATCTACTGCCTCTTTCTGATTTTTCTTTTTCGTCATAAAATTCTTTTATTTCATTACAGAGGGCTGAAAACAGCAATCGTCAATTATCCTTTTCGTTCGTTCGGTGTATTGGAAATTTTTTATAGTACGGCACATACAATAAAAGTTTAAATAATTTTCAAATTTAAGTTTACTATTATTTTAAATTAATACGTTATATTACTATATTTAGTGCATAGTGTCAATCCATTATTGAATTATTTATGACAAGTAGATAGTTTAAATGAACAAAATAAAAATAACTCATGACGCTACAAATTGAATAAAAGTACCTATTAGTTATGTCAATGATAACTATATATATATATATATATAATTTAGCAAAAGAAATTATTTATTTATTTAAAAATTACATGCTACAAGATATATATATATACACACATACGTATAAACACATACTCCTGTTTATAAAAATTGCAACGCTATGAAAGATTCATCAGAGTTGAATGAAATTTATTTCACAAACGACCTACATTGATACAAATAAACGATTAAAAATACAAAACAAAAATACAATATTACATGTCGGAAATCAGTATTTGGCGAAGCCCCCACGCACTACAATAAGTACTTCTATACGACGTGGCATCGAATCAAACAGATTTTGAATTTGTACCTGAAGAAGAGCATTCGAGGTTGCTTCTTTCCGAACCCCCCAAAATTCAGCTGTATTAGCTACAGGACGAGAGTCACGAGGAGACGTCAACCGACCAAACCTCAGACAGGTTCAAAAGGTGACATATCCGGTGAATAGGCAGTTCAAGGAAAAAGCTGTATCTGTTGTGCTGAACAGAAGTTTTGAACATTCCTAGCAACATGCGAACGAGCATTGTCCTGTTAAAATACAGCTACAGGAATGCGTTGAAGGAACTTCTTTGATGTACCGGTTGCTGTAGAGATTACCCACAATTCTTAGCAGTTGAGATCGTTCAAGGTACCCAATGGCGCCCTAGACCGCCACACTTTGCGTTCGTAGAGTATGACGTTGAATAACGGAATCCAGAAAGTGGAGTTTACCGCTATAGCATCTAGCGTGATTGTGGCCATCACTGTACACAAATTAAACGGGAGTCATCGGAAAAGACGAATTGTTGTCAATTGGTACGACAGTGTCTATGTTGATGAGCCCATTGTAGCCGCAGGCGTCGACGGTTTTGTGTCCGGGGAATCCTGTACGAAGGAATTCTTGCACACAATCCATGGTGCAGAAGATGCCGACGAGTTGTTGGAGCAGACAATGACACACCTGTAGCAATGCTTCAACGTTTTGTCAACTGTCAGTAGAAGAGAAATGACAGTTGAGGGGCCGCAGGCGGTACTGCACCGCCTCCCTCTTTTGGGAGGGGATTTCCCTCTTTGGGGAGGATCCTCTCGGAGGGTCTTTAGACCCCCAGGAGGGAGGATCCTCTCAGAGGGTCTTTCCCTCTTTTGGGAGGATGCCTTTTCCTAGTATTGCGAAACAGGGCTCGGAGTGAATTGTCTTGAGGGGAGATGACCTTCGAAAGTGGTTTCAAGGGATGTCGCAATCAGCGATTGCACAATCTGCAATTGTCGTGACGCCGATTGACCTTTCACCGGAAGAGGTGTCGCAAATTGCACAATCACAGGAGCTCTTAGCACACGACCTCCCTCGACGCTGGCTGGGAACAAAGTGATCGTTCTTATCAGCGTGACGTAGTTAAAGCGCCCTCTGGCGAAAGTTGATGAAGTGCTGCCTTCTATCGGCATTTTCTTTTTCAAAAGAATTTAATTTCTAACTTGTCAGATACGGGACTCGAACTCGGAATCATCCGATTACAAGCATAGCGCCTTACCCGCTACGCCCCGGCGTTCTTATCCGTTGATTCTTAGCATCCAAGTGATGATTGTGAAAGAAGACCGAACATAGAATATTTTTCGAGGCTCGACGTGTTATGAACAGATTGAATAGTGATGTATTTTATAAAGGGATTTCGGTGCGTTTCAAAACAGAATGTTAAGTTACGAATTGAATATAAAATTGTGTTGTGAACACTATGATGTTTTAATACAAATTGAATACACAATTTCCAATCAATACAAAAATTGCATTAAGTGGATTCTAACACTACGATTTTTTAGCACATGTTTTTTTTAAACGAATTGAATATTCAAGTATAGTTACGCATTTTCAAAATTGTGTTAAGTGAACAAGATTCAACCCTTTTAAGTGTGTACTTAAAACAAATTTATACACGTACACAATATATTTGCTAAGTTTTAAAATAGCGCACTATACTTAGTTAAAATTAAGAGAACAAGATTCAACCCTTTTATGTGTTGTGCTCTTAGAAACAAATTTAAACGCATTATACTTAGCTAAAATGAAGTGAACAACCCTTTTAAATGTGCACTTAAAAACAAATTTATGCACGTACAAAATATATTTGGCAAGTTTTAAAATAGCGCATTATACTTAGCTAAAATTATGTGATCAGGATTCGACCATTCCAAGTGATACACCAAGTGATACCAATGTGATTTTTTAAAAATAAATCTAACTATCGAAAAGATTTTTTTTCTTTTTATAAAAATAATAATGAAATGATTTCGAATGAATATTGGAACTCACATGCCACGTCTTCACAGCTTGGTGTCCACACTGCAAATGAGTTATAACCACGCTATTAAAAATGACCTTATATCTATGATGTCAGCATTTTGAGCTGTTGCCACCTATTTTTTATTATAGTATATTTTAATAACTGGTTACTTCAAGGGTCTGATACTAAATAAACAAGTTTGAATGAGATTGATATATAATTTCAAATGTATATTCGATTTTTTTTTAATATATGCTTTAATTTTTTTTATGTGTTGTAAAATTTAGTTTTCGTGCCGGGGTTCGAACCCGGAACTAAAAAGCATCCATGGACCAGTTGGTGAACGCTCGGCCAACCGCTCCATAGACGCTTGATAACAATTTGCTATTTAACCTTCTCTACCATATTTAAACCACTCAGATGACTAGCGGCGCCCTCTATTGGAAGAGAACTTTATTATTTATTCAATAATTTTTCTTTTAATTTAGCGAGATGATGTGTGTGACTTTTTCGGATTACGTACACATTGTGTACATACCCCACGATGAAGATCGCAAAGGATTCTGGGAGATTGATGCATATCGATTTAAAGATAGAATATTAAGATTTAAAAAATTATTTTCATGTGCTTATAAGAAGAATAAAACAGAGGGACGTCTCATTTCGAAAGATGGCTTCGCGTGAAGAGGTTATCGTTACGTGTGTATATTTTTTCTTACTGTTTGTGGTATACATTGTGTCGGAAGTCTTATTAGGAGTGACTCTACCGAGAAATACTTTATTACATTTGAATGATACTGTTAATATTTCCCTTGCAAGCTGATGGATTTAACATATCAAGACCCCCGACACCCTGCCAGCTTTGGTGGAGTAGATGCTCTGTATCGCGCTCTTCACGGAAAAGTGAGCAAGAAGAATATAAAGGCATGGTTGGAGAGTGTAGACGCCTACACACTGCACAAGCCTGTTCAACGAAAATTTTTAACGAATCGTGTAATTGTACACGGCATAGACTATCAATGGCAAGCGGATTTAGCCGACATGTCTTCATTGAAAAATTATAATGACGATTTCCGGTATATTTTAACCTGTATTGACATTTTATCCAAATACGCATGGGCAATACCACTAAAGCAAAAGCGTGGAGCAGATATTTTAGAGGCTTTTCAAACCATATTCGCAGAACGTATTCCCAAATCATTACAGACAGACCAAGGTACTGAATTTAAAAATAGCTAAAGGTACTGAATTTAAAAATAGTTCTTGCTCAGTGTTGGCAACAGTGAGTCAGAGAAGGCACGTGTAACCGTCACAGAGACTCAGGACGCCCCAGACAGACAACTGTTCGAAAGGATCATGTAATCAGGAGATGAGCCACGTCTACACCAATGGCGTCTCTATCAACCATTCAAAGGCATTTGCTATCCGCCATGCATCTCGCATCAAGGGATACTATTCGGAGGCAACTGGCAGAAGGTGGGATTAAGTGACGACAACAATTAAAGCGCCTACATCTGACTCCTCAACGTAGGCAGAGCTGTCGGATTGATGCCGAGCATGGTCAGACTGAGCAATGTCTGATTACAGGCATACTGTTTGTTTACAGCGACGAATCATGCTTCTCTCTCACTTCTAATGACCACTGTAAACGTATGCAGAGGAGGACTGGCTAGCATCACAATTCCGCATTTGTAGTCGAGCGGCACACGACCATCACACGTAGTCTGACAGTCTGAGGAGCCATCTCATGTGACGGTTGATCTCCTCTAGTTGTGCTGCAAGTCAGTCTAACGGCTCGCTAGTATGTCGGCGATATTCTGCAACCAATTGTTCTGCCTATGCTGTCAAGACGCCCATATTCCATTTACCAACAAGACAACATTTGATCACATTGGTCACGATTTTCTCAATAAAATTTTCTAGAATTGAATACCATCCCATGGCCATCCAGGTCCCCAGATCTATCACCAATAGAACGGACATCCTGGGACGGCAATTGCAGCCTTCTCAGAATATCACTGAATTACCTGACCATTTGCAACATTTGTGGTAGAATCTTCCACAGGGGGACATAAAAAACTTCATTGACTCTATGTATCACCGAGTTGCCATCATATCTTAATGATACGTTTCTTTCCTCCTAAATTCTAATCATTTGCATATTTCCTCAAACGACAGATACTTTTATTATGTAATAAATATAAATATATATATATATGTCTAATAAGTTTGCGTCTTTCCAAAACCTCCAAAAATCCGTCGCTATCCTTGAGAACTGGATCTTTGCGCACTTATATCGAACGCGAGGCAGAACTTACCGAACCCCGATTTTCAATTTTAGACTCCTGCAGCTTTAAAATTATCAGGAGTTATTTATAAAATTTTTTTAAATCCTTCCAATTGACTTAGAAGGCTCAATCCGCGCACACTCATATTATCGAATACAGACAGAATTCAACCAAACCGGATTTTCGATTTTCAACTGTGGAGGGGGCAAAGAAAATCAGTGGGTGTTTGAAACGTCTTTCCAGGCCTTCCGATGGATTAGAAGGCTGAATCTTTGCAGCCTTATATCGACCACGTGACATAATCTATCTGAGCCCGTTTTTTATTAAAACGGCTATTTCCAATGGTATGCGCCATGCATTGTTAAACAAAATTATACTTGTTTTAAAAAAATTCAACCTAATTATTGAGAAAAGTCAATTTCCCTGTCTTTAACAGGCTTAAATACTGATAAATAAAAAAAATTATGAATATATTTTATTTGATTTGAACACTTAACCAATTCTAAATAAAAGCTTAACGTGAAATCTCAAATAACACTTATAGATAACAATCTTAGTGGTCAGGCCATTATTCTACTCTTCAGATGGATACATTGCATAATATGTCTTGTAAAGAATCAGAAGATAAAATAGACTGCATGGCTAGACGTTACACCAAATAGCTATCTTACATAGTGAAACATTAATCAATTATTGCCTAAGAGGAGCACTCGTCTAATCACTTGTCTAGCAAAGGAAATCTGTCGGGTATTGCGTTGATGTATTTCTTACATATTTGTGGAACACATTATTGTTTATTTCATATAGTGCAGCAGCTTTAATCACTGAAAATTCCTATGTATAAACATAAGTATTTATCTTTACTAAAAGTAACATCACGGAGAAATTTATAACGAAACCTCCATATGGTGACAGATGGTGCGTGCAGTTCAATTTTGCCAAAACTATTAGGCATTTTAATTCTCTTTCGCATGCATAATTCGTACAGCCATACGAATATTTGAAAAAACCGGAAAGGTAAATCCTTAGTCAAACCCTCCAACACCATCTAGAATTTGATGCTGAAGCCGTATTAGTCATCATCTAAACTCCTCTAACAGACATGACATGCATGTTTTTGACAGACAGATTGAGAGAGAGAGAGAGAGAGAGCGACAATGAGAGAGTAGGATAACCCAGTGTTTAAAGTACGTGGATTGCGCACGAAGGATCTGAGTTCGATTCTAGGCTCTGTCTAAACAATCTCTGTGTTTAAGCGGAGTACGATCACGTTAAATCTGTGGGTCTGAAAGTACTTCAAAGAGACTGATGGTAGGGAAATGCGGATAAGGTCCCTATGGATGTCGCCTCCATTGTGTTCCTGTTTAAATTGGGTGGCACTATCTCGGCCATCCAAACAGATACCTTACACCTTTGGGTAGTTTCCGGCCACACAATAAGCTACCGTAAGCCTTAGGGTTGGTCGTGTGGTCTGGACCTTCAAAATCTTTGGGTAGATTGGATGGTTTGAATCAAAAGAAAGAGAATACCAAATAAAGGAGTGTACGGTGACTGACTCTTGTGTATTTCTCTTTTAAAGCACTTTCCTAATTATACGTTCGGACCAGAAGATATCTTGTGGCCTAATCGTATAGTATCAGGATCCCACACATTCAATTGTCAGTCACCGTACACTCCTTTACTTGGTATTCTCTTTCTTTCGATTCAAACCATCCAATCTATCGGAAGGTTTAAGGTATCTGCTTGGACGGCCGAGTTAGTGTCACCTAATTTAGACAGCAACACAATAGAGGCGACATTCATAGGAACCGTATCCTCAGTCCCCTACCTCCAACCTCTCTGAAATACTTTCAGGCCCACAGATTTAACATGGTCGTATTCCGCTCAAACACGGGGATTGTTTAAGCAGAGCCTAGAATCGAACTCAGATCCATCGTGCGCAATCCCTGTACTTTAACCTCTGGGTTATCCTACTCTCTCTCTCTCTCTCTCTCTCTCTGGGTCTGTCTCTCTCTCTCTGTCTCTCTCTTTTTCTGTCTGTCTCTCCCTCTCTCACTCTGTCTGTCTGTCTATCAGTCAGTCAAAAACGTGCATGTCACGTCTATCAGAATAGCGTCGTCCAACTCCATAAAACTTGCTGATTCTCAGATACTTGCCGTGGCTAGGAGGGAAAGTTTTGAGCTTCTTTTATAGTGATGCTATCTCATGAGTGGCGTTGCGATCATCGTTGAAGGTTGCGTGTTCGTTTTTTCGTTCCACTCACCACTGTGGGAACGACCGCTCCCATGAGGGGGAGAGATAGAATACAATCACTCATGTGTGGGATACTATACGATTAGGCCAAAAAATATCTTCGGGTTCAAATGTATACTTGAAAAAGTGCTACACAGCAGAGAATAACGCAGGAACCGGTCACCACAAAACTATTTAATAAGAACAGGGAAGTTCATCTCAAACTGGATTTTTTAAAGACCATATAATCATTGCAATATAAGACATATTATGAAATTCACTTAATAAACAACTAGCACTAATATATCCGGAAGCGGACACAGGTGACGGTTTTGCTTACATGAAGTTCCATCATCACTTTTATAACACGTATTCTTGCTACAACAGGATATGAAAACATTATTCAACAGATTGCAAAATCAGACATTTTTAATAAATCACTATATATCGTTGTGTAACAAGACTAACACGTTTTCTTTCTTTCTAGACCTTCCAGTAGGGGGAGTCGTAAAGTATTTTCAGACCCTACAAAAGCCCTCCGTTGAAGGCTGAAACTTTGCATCATTATAATATCGGCCAAAGAACAGAATTTAGCAACGTTCGCATTGAGTGAGTGCTTTATAAAATCTTTCAATTAGAAATAAAACACCAGTATTTAGAAATCATTATGAAAATTCTCCATATATCTAACGAAATAATCAAGTAAATTAAGTTTCATTTGTTTATTTTAATCAGTAATAAAAAAAACCTTATGAATTCCAGCTCAATACATTTAAAGGTCAGCTTCAATTATTTTTTATCCCCACAAAATCCAAGTATGCAATTTTGCTGTTAAATTCATGTACATCTAGTCTTTTTTTTATGTAGAACATTTCTTCTGATATAGCTTCTACGTCTCTCTTTTTCTCATAAAGGAAAATTTAATGACAAAATTCGTTTCTAGTTTCCAGGAACACCACCAATGTACTGAAGTTGAAAACCCGACTTGTAATTAAATTCCGATCACGATAATTTTCTTAGACTACATCACTTAAAGTAAAAATATATCTTAATCTACTGCTAAAAGTAAGAACAATGGAACAAATCACAATCACATTCAACATACTTTCCTTTAGCGCAACGAAATTCGTCCATATGCATGCTGTTATCAGCAATTGAGTTTTTCCAATGATTTTAATATTAAACTGAAAGCTAATTTAAAGAAAATATTTTAATTAGAAATGTAATTACAGTTTTGCATTTCATATTAATATGTAAAAATATTATCCCTTTAAGTATTCTCTCTCTATTCTTGCATCACAAAACACTTTAGTGAAACAAAATATACAAACCTTTCATTTTAATTAAAATTACTAAATAAAGATTTTTAATTAAACTTTACAGGTATTTAAGAAGACAATAAAAACCATTTAAGCCTTGTGTTAATAAAATATTTTAGACACTAGACTGTGTTCATATTCTTTTAATTCTCCTGAAAATAGCTGTTCAATAGGAAATTTACAGAAAATAATTATTACTTTAAAGTATGTTAAGTTATAATAAGTTTCTAAAGTTTGCTTGAAATTAAAACAACTAAACAATTTTATACTCAAAGCACGTCAGTAGATGTGTCCAGTATTGTTTTCAAGCACTTCTTCTATGACATTTATTATGCGTTATAAAATAACTGTAAAGTAATAATTAAATAATCTGAAAGCACGTTATCTGAAAAAACCACCAAGAATCAAACCGACTACCGGTCACTTGCTACTGTTTATTTGCATGTTATATTATATGTTATATGTATCTATACACAGTTACTACGAAAATTATTTAAACTGCACAAATTTATTTAAAATGCAAATTATTTAAATTGAAATTACAATAACTGATTTGACGATGACTGGTTTTACGAAAATTTATAAACTGGGGAGTTCATTGAAAAACTTGTTTCTTTCTCATAATTTATTTTTTTAAATTTGATTTTCGTTTTTCGACGTAATTTGTGTTAAAAACAATGCGGTATTATACATGGATCGACTCCAAAGAACCAGGAGAACATTTAATAACAATGAACCTTTTCTCATAAAGAAAATGCATAAAACGGGCAAAAAAATAGTGATGATGTACGTGCTGACGTAACGTAATGGCTTGAACATTGTATAGATGAAAACGTTTCGCAAGATGTACCTATGAGCTATGTTTCAGCTCTCTGCGGGGGTTCTGGGAACCGAGAACGAGTCCGTAAAAGGTGATGTACGTAAATGACTTAAAGATGCTGCATAATTCCATGAAAATTTAATATATGGAAATGTTTCGCGAGATAAATGTGTGAGTCAAGTTTCAGCTCTCTACGTGTTCTGGAAGTCGAGAAAGAGTTCGTCAAAGATTGCAAAATCCACTTCAACGATAAGCGCTTGCGATTTCGTCCCAGTAGTTCAACGGTAGAGTATCGGCTAGCCAGTTTGGAGATCCAGGGCTCGATTCCCGGTTCGGCAGCAAGATATTTTACAATGGCGCCCGAACAGATTAATCCTGTAGGTTACTGCAAAGATATTTGAAGTCTGAAAGCGACCCTAGTACGACCAGTATGAATTCAGGGCTCTGGAAGATTGGGCTCCAATTTTCAATTAAGAGGATAGTGACTACGCAGGATACTAACCTGGGGAAAAATAGTAGTAACCGGAGGATAACTTAGGGAAAAGTAGCAGGAGGTATTCGGTCAGTAGTCAGTCAGATTGTCAGTTGCCCGCCAATCTGACATTAGAGGATGGAGAATGTAGAGTACACTTCGACGATAAGAGCTTGCAATTTCGTCCCAACAGCTAAACGGTAGATCGTCGACTGGCCAGTTCGGAGATCCAGAGTTCGATTCCTGGTTGAAGCAACAATATTCTTAACAAGATGTTGAACCAAGGGACAAATCGTGTCCATGTGAAGTTGATAAGAATAGTAAATATTAGCGAACAAGAATTATTTTTATGTTGCTTTTAAATGACAGTTTATTCTCATTTTCAATTTCATATTTGTAACGTCCGTGGATAGAACTATAAAATATGATACGTCAGTCAATCAGTAAGCCACATCCAACTGTGTGTATATAAAAAAAGATAAAAGAAAGTACTATTAACATTAATTTAGTTTCTTACTTAAAATTGGAAAGCAATTTTAAGAAAATGTTGCTTAATAACATACCATGTCAAAAATATATTTTTCGAAATTATTTCTTATAAAAATTAATTAAATTATTAACATGTCAATTCATTAAACGGGTAAGGCAAAATTTTCATGCCATTCTTCATAATACTGCACTTGTATTACTAACAAGTTAAATTACATAAAAACTGTTTGAAAGCGCATGTTGTTTCCCTGATACATTAAAAACTCTTTACGGAATGTAAAATGTTATACTACAATTGCTAATAACATTTTAAATGAATGGTCTCTTGACACTTGAAACATATCATTACACTCTTTGTTGAAACTTCGAGGCTGAATTGCAGGAAAAGAGCTTTGATGTGTAGGTTAATTATACTTCCTTGTTAAAATGCACTTAATGATTAATTATTAAAACATTTAAATTGTGATATATAAAGGAGCTATGTGTATACTTATCTATTAGCAAATAAATATAGTTCTATAGAATTAACTTACGTGAAAAAATATAGTGATTTTATATATTTTATCATAATATATCTATAAAACAACCATATAATTAATGTGAGACCTGAAATAGATCTCACATTAAGTGTTGTGTTATGGTGAGACAGTTTTATACTAGTTATTTATTGATCTAGAACTTCGGACAATATTGACAGTCTGGATGGCACCGCGTTTTACAACCCGTGAACCTAAAGGTCAGAAAACCATAAATTTAGGGGTGAGGATGTGGAATGGTTCCATTGGTTAAATAAGTAACCAATGGAAAAAGGAGCTTGTTGCGTCACACTGAATGCTACGAATGAGAGCAAAGGGGGTATTTACACCCCCGACAAATGGAGAGAACCACAACTTGTGACCTAGGAAGGCCACCGATCAACGACTAAGGTAGTGATGACTTAACAACGACAAGAGAGTGATGATTTAATACGACTTAAGATAACTTCGACATTATGACTTGTGCAGATACTACAGAGATGACTTGATATACTAAGAGAATGAAATAAGTGGGAGTGTTGGACTCAGCAGTACAATATGATCGACGAAGTTACGAGTGGATGCAATACACTACGAGTTGATGCGGGTAATAAAGACGACATCAAATACGTGCTACGAACAAAGTCCAAGACAGATTTAAAGGTATGTGCCCATTGAAAATGATATGTGGTCCTAACTACTATTTAGGCGTTTCCGTTTTGGTCATATATGTCCCCTCCGCTGAAATGATATAATTAAATATTGTAATTGAATTTCTTAAGTATTTATGTTTTTTAATAAATGCTTTTGTTAAAGTTAAAATGGTGTGATACGTTTAGCATTTTATTAATTAATAATTCCTTTACAGGACTCACACAAAATGTAAATAATTGGAGAGTTTATAGCGGCACAATAAAGCATTGTACGATTAAATAATAAATCCACTATGTATGAATTAACGGCCATGTCAATCTTAATGAGCTTAATATTAATAGTTCAAATATTTTTATTTGTGTCCCACAATTAATATATTTAGCATAATTATTCTAACTTTTTCATTATACTCACCTTCGGTGCAAAAAGTAACACTTCTATTCCAATTTAAACAAGAATCTTATCAACATCAGATTAACGCATAAGTTACCTAATTTTGTGATAATCTAACTAATAGTTTCTTATATGGAGTGGATACATCCATTACGCACTAACAAAAACGATGAAATTACGCTACAAACAGCTGATTCTTGCTCTAGGAGCGCAAAACAGATTTTGCTATTGAAAACTGAAATACTAATTATTGATCGAATTACGAAACTTTCACAAAAATATACTATTTAACTGTGTGGAAATTAAAAATGAATTTAAAATTACAAACACCATTTCCTTATCATTACTTATTCTACAGTTTTACAGTTTGAACTTCACAATCTAATGCCACAACTAAAAAACATTGTCTTAATGTACGTACAACGATTTTCTATTAATAGTTTAATTAAAAGATGAATATAAATTATTCTCTTTGCTTTTATAAAACTTGAGGAATAATTAAAGACATTGGCACATCTAAAATGTCTTTTTTTTTAAATATGAATCGGCAGTTCTGAAATTTGTTTTTAAGATTTTCTCGAGTCTTAAAAAGCTTAATTAGAGAGAATGTTTATGGAGCAAAAAATCGGAGTTTTTATTAATGGAACAATGTTTAAATTATTTCTTTGGAACACACATTACGAGATCATAAAACCTACATGCTCCTTCAATGAAATTTGATGCAAAAAACTATTACGAATTTTAATAGTAATTATTAAAACAAATGTTTAATTAAGTTTTAATGGCGTTTCACTTAAAAAGAAAGTTGTAACAATTAAAACACTTTTTAAAACCGGTTTTAAGATTTTATTGATTGAAAATGTTTTACTGTCATTGTGTTTCTCTGTTTTATGAACTTTTTCGGATTTATAATGTCACTGATATCAGAAAATCCATCTGTTACAGAAATTAAAATGATATTTTTTTTACCGATGAATAGTTATATTATATTGAAATTTTATACACAAATGAAGTAAAAATCATAATCGTTTTACAAAATATAGCATTAGAACAAAGTATTCTACATTTAAAGCACAAATAAATAAATAATTTTAAATACAATTTCACAAAGGAATTCATTATCTATAACTTAGAAAATTAAGATGCAAATCACTGGAACTCACAGCGAGTTCTAGAAAAGAAAACAACGTTTTATACACCCATTTAAAACAGAAAATAAAAGCCATGTTGGGGCGTCATAACTTCCATAAACGTAACGCCTTGAAACACCGTAGCAAAAGACATGCCTCCAGTTGTGATGTCAATATGCCTGAGACTTGTTTCCTGATCGCGAATGAAACGAACAAAGCCGTTACTCCCCGTCCAAGGTCAAAAAAAGGGATTCCGCTAGTCTGCTGGGACAGATTCTAAAACTTATGAGAAGTTTTACTGCAAATTACTAAACTAATTATTACAAAACTAAAATTTAAGAAATAACTTTACTTGAAAAAATTATTAGACTGCAAAGATATCCCTCCATATTCATGACAAAATTGAAGCATATACTGCACATATTTCGCTGAATTGGCAATTTTCCTTTTAATATGAAAAAATTGTCATACGGACTCGCTTTTAAATCTCATTTAAAAAATCGTTCTTCGATCTTTCCGATAGTGTCAAATTGGAAATAATGTGCATATTTCGTTGAATTGGCAATTTTCTTTTTAATATGAAAAAATTGTCACACGGACTCTGTTTATATCTCATTCAAAAAAATCATTCTTCAATCTTTCCGATGGTGTCAAAATGGAAACACTGCACATACTCTTAAACTCGGTTTCCATATAACCCGGTAGTCTTATAACGCGATTTAGCTATAGTATCATCATTTAGCTATAGTAACTATAGTATTATATTTAGCTATAGTAACACAATTAACTATAGTAACATGAATTTTTCTATTACACTTTTACGGTTGAAATTAATGAAGAATTTCCTTAATTTTCATCCACATACATCACCGTTTTCCAATTTCAGTTATCAGGGAAATCCCCTGTAAATGCAAAAATTTACAGCATTGATGTGGCAGCTCGATGATATTATTGGCTGTACCGCGTTCACGTGACTTTCTTTATCCAATATATGCACCGAATTTCCGTATTCATCATAACATGGTGCTCTAATAAAGCAGTTTTATATAACGTAGAACGAATCAGCCTGATTTATATGTTGAGTTTCACTTAAAGCGGTTCCCATATAACGCGGTACAAATTGTTCTGTTTTGTACTACTTCTGAGTTTCTTATAACGCGGTTTCCATACAACACGGTATGCGGTTTCCATATAGCACGGTACCAATTAATCTGATTTGCACTAATCTGAGTTTCTTATAACGCGGTTACCATATAGCGCGGTACAAATTAGTCGCTTTATAGGAGGGTTGACTATATATATATATATATATATATATATATATATATATATATATATATATATATATATATATATATATATATATATATATATATATATCCTTAATTTTCATCCACATACATCACCGTTATATATATATATATATATATATATATATATATATATATATATATATATATATATATATATATATATACTCAAGGTTAAATAAATGGATTGCTGAAAATAAACACAAATAGATTAATTCACTTGAAGTCGCAGGAAAGAAATAATTCCTTTACCCTAGAAGTAAATTTCAAAGAAATAATAATAATTCCTATCTCGGAAATTGTTCATCCGATTAAAGTCAAATTTTCAGAGAACACTTATAATATGGAAATAATTATATATTCCAAACATGAAATTTTATTTTTAAATTCACGAATTCCAAAACTAATTAATAAAATAGCTCCCAAAGTCTAGTTAAAGTCTGAGATATCGTCGCAGACCACCTGCGGAAAAAGGTGCTAGCATTCCGACAGAATCGTCTGAGTAAATCGATTTAACGATATGCCGGGAAATGGCCTATTTTCGACTTTATAGTTCATGACTTTGAAACTAGTGTGACTTTTAAAAAGATATCACCGAAGCGCATTATAGGGAGACCTGAAGCACCTCTGTTGCAAATTTCGGCGATGTTCGATGCTTCGATTTTCCATTACAGACAACATACACACACAGATACAAAAACACACTAACATATTTTATTATATAAGATTGCGAACTCAAAATTAGTGTCTTGAAACATTTAATAGCATCTGAAAAAAATAAAATATTTGTGATATATTTTTTTTTACATCTATTTATAACTCGTAATTTTCTCTCTATACATATTATCTCCGTATTACTTTGAAACGGTTTTCTAATATACTATTTTTACTGAAAATATCTTCCGAGTTTATAAAAACTTAATTAGATACAATTTCATTAAATGTTTAAAAACAAAAAAAAACGATTAGAACAATGTTTTGATGCTTCCTTAGAGACAAATTATTTGGTGATAAAAGCTTCTTTCATGTAGAAGAAAGATTTTGGCGTAATCTCATCAAAATTTCTTAAGGAATTTTTAATTAAATTTTAATAGCTTTCCCTAAGATTAATAAAAATTAAGCCTTTTAGATATCGCTTTTAAGAATTCTCCTCTTATGTGATTCCTTTTGAAGTTTTATTTTGTAATGACAAAAAGGAAATGTTAATCTTGTTCAATTTATGAAAAATTTCAAAACATGAAAACAAGTTAGATATAAATAATTATGTATCTATTTTGAAATGTTTCTGCAAAATACAAGAGTTGCCTGAAAGTTAAAAATTCTTTCCCATGCTGTAATTTTGCATCAATAAACTTTTTATTCAGCGAACATGCCCAAAGTAATTGATTTTGATATTTTTATTTTTCCCTGTTTATTTAGTTTCTCGGTAATATTCAATTCCCATCCCCTAAACTTATCATTAAATTGATAGTAGTGCATAGCGCTCGCTAACAAAACTAATTTAAAACAAACGAAATCCTAATGTTAAATGATTCATATTAATTGGCAAATTGAAATTTAATCATAAACTTGTTTGTGATTATAGTAATTTTTTATTTCAACACTCATTTTAAACTGTTTGTTATAAAAACAAATTGCTTGCATTTATCATCTACATATTGGAAAATAATACTGCAAAAATAAAAATTAATTCATTATGTCTTATTGAATTGGAAATTGAACTTATTCCTTACAGGGCGACTTGATAAAATAAATAATAAAGTTAATGCATGAGAGTTTAATTAATCTTTATAAATGATCCTATATATACAGTTTTGTTTATAATTTATTATCAGTCTGTTAAATATATCTCAGTTTGAAAATAAGTTTAAAACGATTTTACTATTTGTTAGTAAGAATATTATAGTCATTTAATACTGAACGTGATTAGATTAAAATATTTTATTCAATTATAATACTATATCAATTTCGTTTAATATAAGTAATTCGTCACATATCCTTTGTTTCATTTACAGCATTATTCGATTCATTTACAGCACTATACAAGTATGTAGAAAATGCGTTTTGTAATTATATAACTCGCAACATTTTTATTTGCATATGCAAAAGAGTAATTAAATGATGACAAGCCGCAAAGTTAGATTAATTTGATTAACTATTATATATTAGTAGATAATTTATTAGTTTGTAATTAAATGCCGAAACATATTGCTCAAACAACACTACTGCGTTCTGTTTACAGATTAAATCATTCTACTTTTCTGCTGCATATAGCGCACCAATGTATTACATTATCCACTGCAAAAGAAGTTATTTAGTTGAGCTTTCAATAAATACTCCTAATTAAATTTAATCCATTTGTTATTTGCACTTAATAATTATAATATAATACATTCTGTGGTGCACATTTTAGAAAAAATACTTTAAGTTGGCTTTTAAACTTATATTCATATTTAACATGGCCGAAATTGTCGTAAATCGTGGAATCCATTGCATTGTCCTGATATTACCCATCTTATTTGTCTTCAGTGCGAGTTCTGCAAAAGAATATTTATTAACATAATACGACAATTAATTGCAGCATTGTAACTTTTAAATAAATTATTTATTAACAACATTTGGTTGATTATTAAATTAATTACAACATTTATCATATTACTATTTGCGGAGGATATTGCAAATGTGAGACCAGTTATTATTATCGACATAATCTAAGACCTGCTACAATATTTAATAAGCACATACCTGACCATAACGCTTGCATCATTGTATATTGTACTGGTACCAACAAATGTAGTACTGATACTCGTACTGGTTTTGCTCATTTTGTTGCAGTCTCTTTGGACTCTGACTGTCGTATAATTGCATATTAGGACACTTTTTGTGGACTATCTCCGGACTACTCTGTGGCACACACTCTTAAGGAATCACCAAGGCAGTCTCTTTGCTCGTTGACGCCTTACTCTCTGGAATGCTCTCTCATCTCTTACTATTCTCTCCGGACTCTCTGCGTAATATCTCTATGAAAAATCTCTTCTGAATTGCACTTTGAAGTCATCGTGAAATCTATTGTAGTATTTATGTGTCGTGTCGAAGTTCTCACTATTGCACTCTAGTTGCCGTCCTCATTTGCCTGCGGTCTGTAACGCCTCTTGTCGCTCTGATTGGTCGACCTTAGAGCAATGCCACCAGACACTCTGAACATTGGTTCATATCTTCAACCACTCTCGCGGCTACATGTAGCCTCTAACTTTTATTACCTACCATGACCTTTCGGGTCAGGTTGTCATAAAACTGGCGTCCTTTAGTCTGATGCCATTGTGGAACATTAAGACAGTCATAAACATTGCACATGAAACTGTCTCACCTAATCTCTCTCAAATCTGGTTTCACATACCTATTCCTGGTCTCACACATTTAGTAAGAGAAAGTAATCTTATAAGATTTGAACTGTATGATTTCGGCCAGTTATTCTAAATTTTGTTAATTACCTAAATTTACCTTAAGAATTCAAGATTGAGAATGAATAATTAGGTGCATTACCTCATCACAAGACATAAAACTGCTGCCATAAAAAATACAATTAAGGGAAAACAATTTGAGCTAGGACAAGGCAGTCAAATTTCCTAGAGCCTCGGAGATAAGTAAAGAGCAATTTGAGACTATTCGAGATGAAAATTTCAATATGAGTATTCTCTAAGATAGTTCCAAACCCTATGAGTTCCGAGATACTAAGAGCTGATATAGCTCGAAACAAAAAACCAAATTGATATGCACGATACTTTCTATGCTTATTTTAATAAGTAGCAACAATAAAACTAACGATTTTCAGAAAGATAGATTAGGAAAATTCATTTTTTTTCCAAAAATATCAGTTTGTAATGTGTAATGAAAGTCATGGTGAATATATCACAATGTACCTATTTTGAGCACTTCATATTGTACCTTCTTTCGACACATCATATTTTACCTATTTTGGGCACATCATATTTTAACCTATTTTGGGCACATCGTATTTTGTATATTTGGGGCATACCTTATTAGACCTTTTTAAGCACATTATATTTTTTGAATAGAAAGTTAAATTTATTTATACATGGTTCCCTCATGCATCCCTTCAACTTTCAATTGAACTATTTTAGAGCTCCAAAAATAGGGTCGGTGCAAACCACACGTTCTTCCATACTATATAGAAACGTCCTGCAACTCTGTAAATGATAATTTTAGCCTATCTTGATTCGTTTTTGAGATGGGAATTTTTACTTTTCAATTCTCCGCTAGAGGCCCTGCAAAATTTCTCAATCGATAGAGCATAGTCGCTTTCCTATTTATAGATCCTGCTTTTGCACGCTCTAGAACATTTTAATCAAAAATTAAAGGGATGTTTAAGGACTTACAAGGGGGCACTGTATGTTACCTATTTTGGGCACATCATATTTGACTTATTTTGAGCACATCGTACTTTTCGAAAGGAAAATGAAATTTTTTATCTGCTAAAAATTAAATGCTTGCATTCTCTCTTTTCAAAATGGTGTTCAAATAGTATTTGTCACGGAATGAATAGATTTTGAGCTGCAATAGAGAGATCAATTCTCTGCAGATTTACAAATTCGCATATCCCCAAAATAGCCAGTCTAGATGCGGCGTCATTCTGCATTGCAATGATAAATTTTCAGAACGATTGGTATAGGGAAATCCAATTCATGAGCAAATGGCTGCTTAGAGATTTATTTCTTACAAAATGAGATGTGTGGTTGAAATGCATGAAAAAGAATCTGAATTTCAAATAAGTGTTTCTGTGCCAAGACTCTTAATGGGGTATGAAGATCTTTCGTCTGAACAAACGAAGTCTGTGTTGTACGATGGATTTTGGGTTACTTTGAAATATAATTTTTTTTATTGAGGTTTTCAATTTTCCCGTTATCATATTATGTAATGCAAACGGCGAATTTTACATTGTTTTTGAGTTCAAGATTTTAAAGTATTAGTAACGTAAACCCGTCTCTCCTCATTTATATTTTATCACTTGTTTCTTGTACATCTATCTATCTGTCTCTCTATACATATGAATTTATATATATATATATATATATATATATATATATATATATATATATATTTAACTAAACATTTAAAGTAGAATTAGAAGAGACATAGTATAGCAGCCAAAACTGAACGAAAGAATCCATTTGATTACTACATAAAAAATAAGGGGAATGCAAGTCAACAAAAAGAAAATTAGACAAAGTAAGCACTCTCTCTCTCAAACTCTCTCTCTCTCTATATATATATATACTGTATATATGTATATATATATATATATATATATATCCTCAGAGACTAGTCCTAAATATAATAAATTCAGTGTATCACGATTGCAATCCATTCAAATGCTGACACAATTTTGGTGGCTAATAATGTAATAATAATAAAACTACAGATAATTAAACAAAAAGTTGTAAAATATAAAAAGTACAAATGTTTAAAATTACACGTATTTGTAAAAATGCAAAATATTGAAATAACAATAAAATGTATAATTCAAATAAGGAAATAATGTTCATGAATATGTAATGTTTTAGAACAGTTTCTGTCTGCAATAAAAACATGTTATGTTTGCCAGCCTGTAGAAATGCATTTCTACCCACATATTAGGTATTTATGACATGCTCTGTTTAATTGTCAAAGGTATTATTAGAGCGAACTGAGCATAGCTTCTTTTGTCAGTTACTTGAATTGCACAGTCTTTTTGATTAGCTTTTTATAATTTTTCTAACATATCTAGAATTCTATAAAGTATAGGTTGTGACGAAGTCCCATTCTTGATTTTAGACCTCTGTTCCGAGATTTCAGGTGTTGTCTTATGTAAAGTCTATAGAGAATTCTACGGGCGACCTTCCCGTCTCAATTTAATAATACATTATTTCTACTAATATAAAACTGAAACTCTATGGAAAATGAAAATTATAACCGAAAAAAATATATCCAATGAATAAATCGGTAGTTATTTAGACGTTCTATGAATTTTATTGGCAACTATCCAATCATAATTTAATACAATAATAATTGGTACTATAATAACTTAATTTAATACTATAATAACTTAAATCCGACGTTACTATTACCAATTTGAACATTTTGAAACCACATGTTCACATTTGGGCTAGAAATTCTATTTACACTCTCAGTAAAAACACACTCACTCTTTGCAGAATAATTAAACATCACTACCGCATTATTGGTATTAACATATACTTTTTAACCATTTCAGTTTTACATATTACGGTTAAAACATATTAGATCTCTTACCATGTGCAGAGTATTTCGTCCTTGGATACCCGTGTGTTACTAATTTATATGCATATTTAAAATGTTGTAATGGAAAAATAATTTCTTCTGATGCAATACATGTGTTTAATTTGCACATTTTTGGCTCATGTAGGTGATTTGTAAATAGTTTTGTTTCCTCAAATATGTCTTGTTACGTTACAAACACAAGATAAATATTATGCAGCAGTCTTAGGACTTGAACCAAATGTCGGTGATATGGTTTCACCTGATTTACTTCACATAATAAACAAGGAAATTGACTATTCTGAACTATTTTGGCCAAATATTGATTGTTGATGTGATTTTTCAATTCGAACTTTTACTCCTTTTTCGTCAGAGGATTAAGAGTGTGATACAGTGCAAATATAACGATTACAAAATATAGGCCTTGCAAATAGAATGCATATTTTTGTTTACAGATGAAAAAAGCAACAGGCTGGCACAAAGCCCCAGACGGCCGTTTTATCACCAGTTTTGACGCGCCAGTTTCTATGTTGGGGCGGACAGTAATTTACTGCCCAAGCTATGAAAGTATGGCCTCGTATCACATGCACTTCATGACGCAAATAGGATTCCAAGGCAAAGAGAGATGTCCGATGGAACTTAACATAAGCTCCACCCACAGACCTAGAACCAATGGTAGAACAAATCGCCAAAGCCAATGAGCAGAAGGGGGAAAACACAAAGTACCTCGTACTAGAGTTTGTGAAAAAGAGATATATACCTGATTTACCGTTCACATAAAATGACTTTCTAGAGTCTTGAGATGACTTACTTGTGGATAAGATGACATTTTTAACTTTCTTACAAATAAAATGACATTATACTTTCTTACGAAGTACATTGCAATTAAATTGGCTTTAATAAGCCGAAGTGTGTTCCTGTTATTAAAAAAGTAGTAGTGTGACGATGAATGTCACGAATCGAGTGTGTAGTAAATAATGTGTGCGCTTAGAAAATAGGTCTGTCTGAGAATGGCAGATGACTGGACTAAGAGTCCAGATCCAACGAGAGGAATCAAGAATGAATCCGGTAACCATTTACATAAATATTTTGAGGAAATACTTTGAAGGCTCAGTAGCCAGTGTACTAAATTAATAGTATTCGTACGGTATCACAAAACGAAAACAGCTCTAGTAACTGTTGTGTTAATAATTAATAAATTTGGTAAATAATATTTAATAATAAAATAATTAATAATTAATAAAATTTTGTTTGAGCAATTTAATGTCTGTTTATTGGATAAGTGAAATTAATTTTATTTTATTAATCACATTTTTTTTTCAGAATATACACCGGGCAAAATAATAAATTAATTATGGTGGGTTATCACTTCGGCAATGTACAGAAATTTACGATTAGCCGCTAATTCTAATCTTACAATTAAGCCCGTTAATTAATTATATTTTTTAATACGCCACAACCTGTAATTGCACTTTTTGGGCAGATATGCAACGACTTGATTATTGGACTCTAATTTTTTCAAATACGTGTGTCTCTCTTCGAACCAACTCCCTTCGACCCTATTTTTTGCAGCTCTAAAATAGTTCAATTGAAAGTTGAAGGGATGCATGAGGGAACCATGTATAAATAAATTTAACTTTCTACTCAAAAAATATAATGTGCTTAAAAAGGTCCAATAAGGTATGCCCCAAATATACAAAATACGATGTGCCCAAAATAGGTTAAAATATGATGTGCCCAAAATAGGTAAAATATGATGTGTCGAAAGAAGGTACAATATGAAGTGCTCAAAATAGGTACATTGTGATATATTCACCATGACTTTCATTACACATTACAAACTGATATTTTTGGAAAAAAATGAATTTTCCTAATCTATCTTTCTGAAAATCGTTAGTTTTATTGTTGCTACTTATTAAAATAAGCATAGAAAGTATCGTGCATATCAATTTGGTTTTTTGTTTCGAGCTATATCAGCTCTTAGTGGGGATGGTAGCAGTTCTAATTCTCCTATAACGGTTCAAAGTAATTTTTAACACTTTACAACATAGTTGAAAAGTGTTTATTCTGTCTATCTGTCCGTCCGTTAGCACGATAATTGCCGTAAAAATGACTTTATCAAAATGAAATTTTAGGATGTTGTTCAGACGGTCTGTGGGAGCTATGGCAATGTAAATGAATAACACCACACAATTAATTTTGAATTGAATCCGGGTTGAAAAAATGAAATCCATTGAACCCTATGCGACCAAATTTTTCAAACATTTTTTTAAGCGAATTTAAAATTCACAAATTGCTTCGAAAGTTTTAGGAAATATTCAAATTGTCCCATAAAATATATAAAAAAAATTTCAGAGAAATATATTCAGTAGCTTTTTAAATAAAAATTAAAATAATAATTACACCCTTTTTATGAAGAGATCACGTGACCATTATATGAAGAGATCACGTGACCATTATATGAAGAGATCACGTGATCATTATATGAAGATATCATGTGACCCACTTCAAAATAAAGTATGGCATCCATTTTGTGTCAAAATCTTGATTTTAAAAACTCTTTTAATTTATATTTAGTGTTGTATCCGTCCTAAAACCGCTTTATTTTTGCTTAATTTCTGTTCATCTGTATTCTAAAACAACACGATTACAATATATTTGAGTTTAAATGATCATCAAACTTTGATTATTTCTGCAACGAAACCTAATTTTCACTTATAGAGAATGTAAACAGATTAGGCTGGCTGGAAGATGAATTCTATAAAAATGTCTGAATTTCTTTAACGCAAAATTATTTAGCTCTGGAGTCTGCAATATAGATGATATGAATGAAACATTCATTGATTTTACATAGAGAAGCAGACGATTTAATGCCAGACTTTTTCGATGAAGTTTTACGCATAGAGTTAAATTACTTTTACCTTCATGGTTTTAAGTTTTCAAGTAAAATAAATTATTGTAGTACTTTGATGAATGAAATAAAAATGTATGAATGAAATATTTACGGCTTTTACACAGAGAGCCAGGCAGGGCGATATAGCCAAGTGGCTAGCGCGCGGGAATTGTACTAGGTAGGCTCTGGTTCGATTCCCTTCGCTGCCAAATCTGCCGCAGTGTTCACGCGGAGTACTATCACGTTAAACATGTGGGTCCGTAAGTCCTTCCGAGAGGTTGGTGGTAGGGGAAGGAGGGTACGGTCCCTGTGGATGCCTCTCCCACTGGGTTCCGGTCTAATTTGGTTGCTCTCCCCGGCCGTTCAAACAGTTACCTTACACCTTTCTGGTAGGTCGGACGGTCTGGGTCTCAACACCACCAACAACAAAGAGCCAGGCGATTTATATGTCGATGAATCAAGTTCATTTTTTGTGTCATTTGAATCAAGTTCGTTTTTTGGATGAAGGTTTAAATTTTCAAATATAACTAATTATTGCAGTATTGTGATAATTTTAAAAATATTACCACTGAATGTATCGCATTTTAGAGATGTTTCAGTAAAATTAGAGTTGGAAAGTGTTTCATAATCAAGGCTTTATGCAAGATTGATCTTTCTTGTTAATGTGTTTATTTCATTTCTGGTTAAAATTACTCATATGTTTCAACTCACTGGAGAATAGTGATCATGTTCCTTTCTATGATTTTACTTTAATAAAAATGCAGTATATCCCTAAATATTTTCATTAATTACTTTCATAAGTTTTCCTTTCGTTAATTTTAAAAAATTATATAGCCTGTTATCGTCTCAGTAGAAGTGGGGGATTTTAGTCTCTGTGTGATCAATAACAGAAAAAAACCGTATCTTGCTAAAATTTTAAAATTTAATTTATTAAAGATAAACAACTTTTTAAGTATAACATAAAGCAAATGAACTACTTTTGTACTGATGTCTGTTTGAATCGGACTCGATATCCCTGAAAGAAATAGATAAATTAAAATAAACTAGTGAGCGATTCAGTCCCTAAACTCTGGATTGTCGTCAGTTTTTAACAATAAAGGACTATAATTATTACAATTGCAATTAATATCATTTCTCTTCTATTAACAACCTACTCAAACTGTTTTTAAAATACCTGTGGAAGAAATCAAAATAATAATAACTAACATAAATAAAAATATGTGTGGGTCATTGTAGACATTAACATTATATTATTTTTCTTGGATTTATGCTTTTGAAAATGTTTAAAATGTCTATTCTATTTTAATATACCTGCAAATATAGCCATTTATAATGCTCTTCTGTATGAAAGGAAAGTTTAAACGACTATAATTTAGTATGAATTTCGCATATATAACATTTGACACATAACCTATAATTAAAAGTTGCAGAATTTCTACTGCCAAAAGTCATCAGCAATGAAGCTAATTCAAATATTTAGAATTCGTTTCAAGGGAACCCTTTCGTTATAACTTTAGCAAACAATCTTGACATTTTAATCATCAATACATTCGCTAAAACTTGCTTTAATTGCCTTTCCTTGTCACCATTCCCTTAATGTTGAGCAATTAAAGGCTTAAAGTGCTACCCGTTACGTTAAATTTGAGAAACAGATATTCCTCAAATGTCACAATATTTTTTAATGGGTTAACATAATTTTCATATTCGATGTCATTATAATGATTAATCTAGAAGTCTTCGAATGTAGCTCTGATTCAAAAATACGACTCGTCCAGTGATTATGTTTACAAGTGACATTTTAGTTGAATGATTTTAGCATTAGTTTTACTTAAATAAAATCAATTTCGATCATTTTCATCAATTTAAGGTTTAAAGGGTTATATGACTGTTTAACATTAAAAAAATTAATGTTTGTCAAAAAAAATCTTATGTGGCCAGCACGTGACTTAACTATGAATTTACTTCTTCTACAGTGAAGAAAGTATGTATAAGATCCACGGCAGTGTTTTTAACGTTGAATTGTACATTTGGCATTTTTTCGAATGACAACATGTAAAACTATTTTGACGTTCCCAATTGACATATATTTCGCGCAACGCTAACTTGACAATTACCGATAATGATAGCAACCACAATAAGCAATATAGTCTATATATTAAAATATTTATTTTTTCATTCATCAATTTGGTATCATTTTTGCAATTTTAACGATATTTTCGTCAATCTGGGGCGAAATATCACAAAGTTGGCAATTATTCCTTAAATTAGAACCAAGTTTGCCAAATTTATTGCCACGCGTTACAGATAAAAGGAAAGAAAATTTTTTTATAAAAATGACTATTGGTAAATTGTTAGGCGTCAAAATACAAAACTATTACCCAAAGTATTTCCTCTCATGAATGGAACGAACTAAATCCACTGAAATGGTGTTATCAAATATGTCACTTAATATTGTATTTGAAAAGTAAACATATATCAAGATAGTTAAAAATTATTTATATAACAATATTGAAGATCCTGACTCTATAATGATTCTTTCAAACTTTCATTCGGAAATTGGGGATCTTTCGAACATTCGATTGCACTTAGCATCAATATAGCCAGCATTCACCAATTGTAATATTTGTACCAAATTTCGTTTCAAACGCTTCATTCGTTCGTGAGATATCGCGCATCCACAGACTCATGGACATACACACTAACATGTACACACGCACACACATATGCATACATATACATATATATATGTATATATATATATATATTAACACATTCACCACTTCAGAAACGTTAGATTCGAGATCAGTGATGCTTGAAACGTAATCTTCAGTCAAAAACCCGAAATCAAATTTTCAACCCCGTCACAATACTTATACATTGTACTACGTAAAAAGGGAAAGTAATATATGTGAAAATATAAACTTTTCTTACCATTTAAAACAAATTCACATGACAAAATTGCTACAAATACTGCAGTTATGGTCCAAAATGTCTCAGGTCATATATATGGGAAAAATTATTAAGAAATAACTTTAATGTCGTTTTCCCCAGCATGTAATTTCGTGACATTTCGCGCAAGCTAACTCAGAAACTCAACATTTTATTATGAAATTTTCAGAATATATAAGGTGTTGAAGACCCAGACCACACGACCAACCCTAAGGCTTATGGGAACTATTTGTGTGGCCGGTGAATATATAAGGTGTGTTAGTCTCATTCAGAAAAGGCAGGCTGTTAGACTAGAATAATTATTGTTATTCTACTATACCTTATTTTAAGGAATTAATTTACACGATAGGTAGCCCCTATCGGTAGCTGAGAGACGCATAAATCAAGCACCTTCTCATGCTTCCTTGACTGCTGGGGTCGTAGACTCGTATCCCACCTGAGAGCATGTATGTTGTAGTGTTCATTAAGGTTGCAATGTGTTCCGCACCCTGTGATGCGCGTAGGCAGCCACATGTGACTGCAAAAGTGTTTACGATCCGATCTCGTTATGGGCAAATAATTAGTTAATCAAGCGATTGGTCATAAAAAAAGGTTAGTCTCTGTAAAGAGAAAATATTTTTTTGTTGTTGTTGTTTTTCGCTTGTTGCAAAATGTTTGTGAAGATAATTGTGTCAAAGTTAAGTGTCAAATTGCATAAATTAGAAATGCATTTCAAATGAATATTAAGTTATGTTCACAATAAGCAATTGCTCCTTAAGTATAGCTTGATATTAAACATTTTGTTTCGGATGTAAAATTATTTGAGTGATATTGCTCGTAAGCTGTTGTATTAATATTTTGCTCAACAAATTGTTCATAGCGTTTACCGCTCTATTAAAAATATTTTTTTATATAATGTTTTAAAAAATATACATTAAGAAAAGAAGATTTATCACTAGAAGAAAAATTTGTTTCTAGAATGTACAGTTTATACGATATAAAATGTTGAATATGATGATTTTTTTTAACTTTATTATAAGATTTCTATGATTCCTTAAACAGTTAGTTAGTTCAGTATAGCTTTCATCCTTACATTTGAAACTAGAAAGTTGGACAGGATACATATCAAGCTACTTTATTCATTAACATTCGGCATTTTTATAAGCATCCTGTAAGTTCAGTCATTACCGGCATTTTTATATAAGCATTCTGTCAATTCAGTCATTATTTGCATTTTATTTTAAGCATCATGTCATTTCAGTCATTATCGATATTTTTATTCAAGCATTGTGTTAATGCATCAAGTATCGATGTTTCTATAGAACCATCCTGTTTGTTTGGATAATATTGTCATTTTGTATAGCCAGCCGGCCAGTTTAGTCAGTATCGGTATTTATTTATAACCGTAAGTTCGGTCAGTATCGGAATTTTTATATAACCATCCAGTTAGTTCGGTCAGTATTGACATTTGTATATAGCCATTCTGCATACTGTTTTCGACGACTGCTTCGACGAGAAGAAGTAGGATTTTGTCGCAGTTGCGCAACGGTAAGAGCATTAGCTGGCCGGTTTGAAGATCCACGGTTCGATATCTAGCTGGTTCAGTGAAACCTTTATAAGTTCACTTTCTATTCTATCACTATTTTTGAGACAAAAAATAGGGTGAGCTCTGTGTTCATGGTATTGAGCATGGTGTTTTTTCACCATCATGGAGCATTAAAAAAAATTTTGAAAAATTTTCCGACTTTTTTCTGTAGAAAATGTTTGAACAGATATAGCAACTAAAGTTTATACCTCCTAATGCTTTTTTGACCAATGCGACTTTCAACCATATCTCAATGAAGGATGTATGCATTGAAATGTTTTAAACTTTAAAATATGTAGTTTTATCATTAAAAAAAAGAGCATTAGGAAATATTTTCCTGAATGATATTTTAATTTGAAAAAATCAAGATTAAAATAAAGTAAAAAAAATAATTTGCGAAACAAACATTCTGAAGAGATGTCGTCTTGAAAAATATCTCACACATTATGCAAAAGAATACGTACATGTACGACATATGTACAACAATTCGTTTTACAGAAATAATGCTAATTGACCAGATTCCGTATTTTTAATCGATTATCAGAAAAGTTATGAGAAGAAAATATAAAGGTCGAGGTATTAAATCCAAGTTTTAACCAGATGTTTTATATTGATTTATAAATAGGCACACTTAAAAAATATTGTACCAAAATGTTGCTTCTGTTCCTGTTGAGAAATAACTATAAAATTTATGATTTTTTTTCCATAACGGAAAAATATTTTCCCTTCCATTTCACTTTTTAATCATAAAAATGCAATCTATCAAAATAAACAATGGTATTTTCTTTTATTCACCGACAACCTGTAGAATTTATGATAGGTAACTCTAACGCAGTTGATAAAATCGGTTTGGAGGAGATTCTAGGAAAATAGATATTGAATAAGAGTTTGAATATGTTTTATCCCATGCAATTTTCTTTAATTTTTTATGCCCGAAATAATAGATTTCTACCCAACATTTCTCTCAAAAAGTAAATGCACAAAAATACACTTATCCTTTTACCACAATATAATAAATAGAATCCTTTATGTTAGAAAAGATCGAAATATAAATTGTATTTTAAAGCTAGCAATATATATATACTATTACAATATAAAATGATATATGTCAAATTGTTTCTTTCTGTAATACCAGATAAATAATGAATATTGGACCATTTCATTTAATAGTCTATTACAGAAATATCTTTATGAGTGCAAAAGAATTCACTCTCTTCACCCTCATTAATCACTTTTATAATTTTTGCTGGTTTTCAGTAGAGTAGGTGGTCACAGGACCAAACTTTGCAAAACGTCTTCAATAAAGGATTCTAGAACCAAATAAGCACATTATTGCCTATTTGAGAAGAAATCACTTCACTAGTGTCTTTGTGTGATGACATAATTTTAGCTAAATGCATTGGTATGCGAATTAAAGCCAAAAGATCAACTTTCAGGAGTAAATTTTAAGTACAATGCAACGACAATCACACAGCGCCAGGAAATAAATTTATTGAAGTCAACAATTATAGAAGACCAAATGTCTCCTTATTGAAACTAGATAGGCCCTGAAATTCATTAAAGGCGTATCCTGGGATATTCATCTGCATACAAAAGGTGATGAAATTCAACACCAAGAGGAAAGAGCTAGTTTAACGAATCAGCTAGTGATAGAAAGTAACAAGCCAAAATAAAAATGACAGACATTGCAGCTTCTAAGAGAAAGAAAAATATCCATGCGCCTTTATGAATTATAAGTATGATGACTTTCAAAGGATCTAATATGGGCAGTACATAACTTTCCCTCTATAATGCAATTAGTTTACATTATAGAGGGATTTTCTTTCACGGTGACAAAATGATGCATAATATTTAAGGTAATGCATAATATTAAAAATGATGCATAAAAATAATGCATAATATTAAGGTTTGATGCATAATATAAAAGTATTGTGACGGAGTTGAAATTTCAAAGTTCTCAACGAAAGACAATGTTTCAAGCATCCCTGAACTCGAATTGAACGGTTTGATGTAATGCCTGTGTGCGTGTGTGTATAAGCGATATCACGGGAGCGTTTATTTCACGGATTTTTTTGTACTTCACAAACAGCGTAAATACGAAGCTGATCACTGAATCGTTGGCAATTCTAGCTCCGTTAAGTTTGGTGATTTTGAAACAACGAAATTTATTCTCAAACACAAAGGCAATCCAATACTGTTCATTTGTGTGGATTCTAGATTGATTGAAAAACGTCTTATATGGCATCTCATTTTAAAGTCAATTACGGTTACTAGTTTACTATTGCAGTTTTAGTGGTGAATAATCAAGGCCTAACCAACTGTCATTCACATAACAGTTGCACCAGTCTGTGTCAAACAGCGTATGTCAAAGACGGCACTATTATCGCTTCAGGATCTATTTTTGTCGGTATGCAGCAATCTTTTTGCAACCGTCTCCTGCCATTCGATTAGTGAATCCATATCGTACAGAGAAAGGGAAGTTTTACACATAAAACTAATATCGTGGGGGAAAAGAGAAAACAGTAACGTGTGAGATAAATTTTTCATAAAAGAAAGTTTCATCCCTAGATGATTCTTTTCTGTAATCAGATGTGCCAGAAGTCTATTAATAATTGTGCAAATACTGAACAAAAGTTTGTGTATAAATATACCGAACATATTTATTAATATCAAGTATTCTTTTTAATGATTTGCTTCTGTATATCTATACATATCACAGTATACAAGAATAAAATTGAAATTGTACCTGTATTCCACATTTTTTTTCTCTTTTCTCTACGTAATATTTTTGGAAAAAATATTCCTACTATGGTAAATTATTTTCCTTGTAGCACATTTTTCACAATTTAATGGTTATTTTTCTGCATCTTTCACAATTTATGCAACACTGCAGTCAATTCTGTTGGCTGACACCGGATGCTAGATGTATGGAAAATAATGCTGTCTTTCTCAATCTAAAGCATCCTCTAAACACAACCTTTAATAACCTTTAATATCCTTATCGGAGCTTTGTAACGCCCTTTTCAACAATTTTGAATAATACTCTGTTTTTTCTTTATTTCAAAAAGATTTTATTACTCTGAAATATACAAACTTGCTCCGTGTTGATGTCGTCAGCTGATATGCGTGTAAACTATTGAATATTAACTTCCACCTAATCAATCATATAGTGTTAACTTAGCATATTCTATGAATTTGTAATGTTCTATAGTATTTTTATTATTTTTTAATGTTGAAGTTTGATGTCAAACAATACACTTGAAGATTTTAATACATTTTTTACCTTCACTGAAACACCTTTTCAAAAAGGCTTTATTTGTGTTTAAAATCATTGAATTTTTTACTCATTCAGAGATGCATAATAATAATTTTAAATTTAACTAAAAAGCAATATAAGCATTAATGCCAACTAATCAAAATCTAACTCATCCTTTAAGAAAATATTAAATTTGTATGCAAATGCCTTTTAACGACACACTTTATAAATCATACCATTTTAAATGTAAAGTTTTGTTATTAGAATTGAATGTTTCATTAATAATTCTAATTATATAAAATAAAATATATAAACTGCATTGTTATTATTATTAATTCTAGTTATAATAGAAGATATATATATATATACTTTATTAGAAACTTGAGCAACGTATATGAGCACAAACAACACAATAATGCAGCATTCTGCACACTATAATGCAGCATTATGCACACAATAATGCACTCAATAATGCATGTTGCATTATTGTGTTATTTGTGCTTATATATGTTGCTCAAGTCCCTTATTCTTTGCATAAAATGTATTTTCATTATTCATTTATTGTTGTTATCTATTTATTATTTATATTAACCTAAACGTGCTGTAACGTGATTTTTAAAAAAAATTTCAGATTGTTTCGAAGAAAGGCTGCTCTTTCCAAATGTTTGTTTACTATTTTACTTCCACAGCAGAAATGCACGGTTGAAAAGAAATCAGAAAATTTGAATTTCAAATAAGCATTTTGGTGTTCCCGATTCTGTACATCTATTTTTAAAATAGGAATACTAAATTGATATCATTGCATATATGTGAAAGTGCTGTCTTATCTTTTAAAGATTTCGCATTTATTATTACTTTCCCTACAATACATGGTAATGTACAGGGGACGTATTGCAATTGCGTCAAAAATCAGAACTCTAGTTTTCGATTAATCCACACTTTTGAGCCTTCTAAAACACGAAAAAACCATTTTCAGCGTAGCATCTGTGTATACATCTGTCTGTGTGTCTGTGCAATATATGCATCCAATGTAGCTTAGAACACTATTCTACAAACTTTCACCAAAATTTTATAGGTTTTAATTGACCAGTTATAAGGTATGTGCTGATTGGATTTTTGTGCGATTTGGAAAATAGCCTGTCTTTATTTGCAAAATGGCCCGCCAAAATCTTACTTCATAAAGAAAAATATCTGTGCATCTGTAAAGTTTGAAATGGCCTTTAAAAATTATCAATACCTGTAATACAATACTTAGTATGCTTAATTGTGTGTATAATTGGTTGCTTCGTACATTATTTTTGAAAGCAAAAAGAATAAGACCAACCCCATTTTTCTAGGACCAATCATTTTCATGTTATTTATTTATTTATTTATTATGTAATTTCTGCAAACTGGCGACGTTTCATATGCGAAAAGTCGCCAGATGAAAAAAAAATGTTTTAAAACTATAACTGATATCTTCAAATAAAATGGACCTGTCATTTTGTAAATTTAATTCAATTCAATTGTTTTTATGAAAGCATATATTAAACACTTGGAACGTGTAATCAACGTCAATTTTGTGTCTGACTGGGAAAACGTTTTCGCACCTTTTAAGGTACGCTGTGCCAGCCATTTCATTTTTTCCATACAACTTCTTAGTTCATATTTTTTAAACGTTTCTCTATTGTAAAGATCTTTTCACATATTCTACAGAATTTGATAGTAAACCAATATTTCAAATACTCATTGGTGACAAAAATTTTACAATATAATTTGTTTAACCAAAAGCTTTTGAAGCATCCGTTTTTTAATGCCTTATATGGATAGAGCTAGATGATGACTGATATAGATTTCGCATCGAATTTCGGAGGGAAAAGGGGAATCACTAAAGACTTTCACTTCCAGTTCTTTTTCTATTTTCAAAAATGTTCTTGTTTTTTAAACATGCTTTATCAAGAATGGCTTTAAATAGAACTTAGATGATAACTGATATGGATCCAGCTTCAAATTCAGGAGGAGGTATAGTAGTTCACTAATAATTACCACTTCCAGCTAAAAAAAAGTTCCTTGAAACATCTATTTCTCAAGATTAAGAATCAACAGAGCCTATATAATGATCGATATGAATTAAGCATTATATTTTTCAAAGTATTGGAAGTTTCACTAAAGAATTTCACTTCCTGTTCTGGAGATGTCACTTCCAATTCAAAATTTGTATTTTACTGGAAACATATATTTTTAAAGTCGATTATAGACAGAGTTTAGATGATGTTTAATATGAATTCAGCGTCAAATTTTGGAGGGAGTTGGGAGTTCACTAAGGATTTTCTCGTCCGTTTTATTCCACTTCTGGTTAAATAACTTTCTTTTATTTTTATAATTTTAAATTAATTTTAAATTTCCTAAATTTTTCATTTTCATTTAAACATCTATATATCAGAATTAGCTATGGTCAGAGCTTGGATAATATCTAATAGGGCTTCAACATCAAAGTTCTTAGGGGTTGGTGGATTTCCTAAGGATTTCAACTTCTTGTTTTTCAATTCCCAATTCAAAAAGTTTCCTTGATACATCTATTTTTCCATCTACTTTTCGCTCGAAAAAAACAATCCATCTACTTCTAGATTTTTTTATCATAAAGCCAGATATAAAGTTTCGTAACTATCCATTGATATTTGTAGCTGCTATCGTGTACACAAGAAATCGACCACAGACATCAGACGGACAGACGGACCTCCCTCCAAGAATAGTCAAAATATCTTCAGGAGGTCTTAAAGCAAATATTGACATTAAAATCTCAAAATCAAAATTGTTTGTGAAAACATTACTTTCGCACTGGTACGTATGAAAAAGTAAAAATTGAAAATCGGTTCTATAGATCCTCGAAAATACACTCACTACCCGACATAGAAAATAAAACACCATGAAACTTTGGCCGTATAATTATGCAAATTGCGAGATAAACGCAGCTGGTCGATGTATGCAAATAATCTAAAATGCAAGTAGGTCAGGTGATTAGAGCGCGGGATAAAAGGGGTGGAAACGACAGATAAGCCAACAGTTGTTACTGTTTTCCGCCTGCGGAAACCCATATTTCGAGATGTTTTTCGTTTTAGAAAACAAGTGTTGTTGAATGAATTTGAATGATCGTCCGAGGGGATTCATTTTAGGCCTACCTACGGTTGGAGGGTCGTACCGGCGTATCGCCGCTGAAACACTCGTAAATGCGTCAACTCTCCAAAGAATTTGGAAAAGATGGATTGAAGAAGGCCATATAAATCGTCGCATTGGTACAGGTCCATCCAGACATACACCAGCACGCTTTAATAGACGCATTCGAAGGCATATGGTGGCGGCCCCACAAACTACTACTGTCGACATTCTGCAGAAATTGCAGGGTATATTGGATTTTCCAAAATCAGCGAGAACAGTTTGTCGACGATTGGCCGAAATCAGCTTGCACTCAAACCGTCCTTTACAAAAACTGCCATTGACGACAAGACACTAATGTAAGAGATTGCGATGGTGTCTGGCTCAAGCCTCTTGGACGACTGAATGGGACAGGATATTGTTCAGCGTTGAGTCTCGGTTCTGTTTGTCGAGTGGCAGTCGCCATGTCAAAGTATGGAGACGATGTGGAAATATATCCAATCCTGCTGCGACTTTTGAACTCCAAACTGTGCGACAACGCGTCATCATGGTTTGGGGGTGCCATCGACTTCGATAACCGGTCACCTCTGATTCGTAGCCGAGGTACAATGATGGCACGACAATATGTGAATGAGGTGCTGCGACCGGTTGAACTGTCCTACCTTCAGCGGTTGCTATTTTCCAGCTAGATAACGCGCGATCGCACACGACAATCATCATCAGATAAGCCTTGCAATGTATCCATCTGCTTCCCTGGTCTTCGCTATTTCCAGATCTCTCACCCATGGAGCATGTATGTGACGTGATTCATCGTCGATGGACTGTCCTGTCCACACCTCAAACAGAGGACGACCTGTGGAGGATGGTTGAAAACATATGGTCATCCATCTTTTAGGAAACTATATGCAAGCTCATTGCATCTGTTCCTTGATGGGTTGTTGCTTGTATCGCTACAAGAGGAGATCCTACTGCCTACTGATCACCCTGTTTATATATGCCATCTCTGTCTGTGTGTCCTTTATCATCAAATTCTATTCGCTCTTTCATTGGGTTGCATTTTCTGTGTCGGGTAGTGTATATAAATAAATATTTTACATATGAAGCTACACGTGGTAAATAACTTTGCTTCGCAAATATGGCAAAATATATTCGCAAAAAATATTTTATAACAAATAAAGATTAAGTTGAAAAATAATATTTATATATGGCTCTTCATAAAATGCAAATACTGAACACAGGTTTATGTCTTAAGAGTACTTTTTAAATTGAGTATCGCTTTTATTTTACTTGAAACGATTGTTTGAAAATATACTTTCTGCATAATAGTATAACCATTAAAAGACAATGAACTAATTTTAACTAATGTTTTCTTACTCGAAACCGTTTCATTCCGCTTAATGATGTTTCACTCAACAAATACGTGATAATCCCTTTTTTCTCAAAAGGTGCAATTTGTTTCTTATGCAGAGTTTCGAGTTTATAGCTTTTATTTCCAAAATAGCATCCTCCTAAGTGGATTTTTATGTTACGCAATCTATTTGAAACAAAATTTAACTGCTTAATTAAGACTTTATCCCTTTTAAATCGAAATAAGGCGTATATTATCATTTCTCTCCTTAGAAGTACTATTGTTTGCCCCAATGTGTTTTCCAAAATAGGGTCAGTTGATCCCATCAGTAATAAAGAATCTGAATCTCCATAATGAAGAAATTAAGATGTTGCTTTTCATCTGAAAGGTTTTAATTATTTTTAAAAATCATCCATTTTACTCATCAAAACACACACTTTCGAATGATAAACTTTCATTAGTCTTCGCGGTTTCATTCAGCTATTTAGCTAATGTGATATTTATTACTTTCAATTACAGTTAAATAAATAGAAAATTCTTTTAAATCTCTATATATGCCAGCCATTGCACCCGGGCTTCGCGTGTTCTCAGTAGCAGGTTGTCATTACATGTGACACCTACACACTTAAAAGTTGTTGATAACCAGTTTTAATTGTTGACAACAAAGGGATTTCAAATTGTGTATTTATTGTTTTTTGAGAAGCAAACTGGTGTAAGTCTCTTGAAAGTTTCTTTGTAACTTCCATTTGGATTTCAAAATTTTCGAAATTTTCAATTTTTTTCGTTGATCTGAGAACCGGAATTCTGGCTCGAATATAAGTGCTTGATCATTCTGAAAATCGGTTTGGAATTTATTTAATTATTCATTTCTATCGTGACCTTTAATTCGATTTTTCGAAATATTATATATTGTCGTTCACTTGGAAACTAAGACTGGTCGAATAAGACTTAAACCAAAATTCAAGTTATAGCAAAAGTGATCAATTTTGATACATCGCCCAGTCACTCATACACTCATTAAATAAGGGGCGAGGGCACATCAAGACACTACATTACAGACATGAATTCAATCTACATATCCTATACCTATATTTCTAAAACTATACGGTGGTTAAAACACTTTGAGATGACTTGTTGGAAAGGTCTGGAATAATGTTGGTCTGGAATAATGTTAGTAGTCTGGAATAATGTTAGTAGTCTGGAATAATGTTGAAAAGTCACATGGTTGTGCCATCAAAAGCGGGAAAGATACAGCATTTAGAATTTTAGATAAAGGTAGTAATTTTGAAATTTTCTTCTCCTCCTTCTCCTTATTCAAACAACGTTTCTATATGAAAAATTACTCCGATTTTTATAAAAAAATTTCAGGTATGTTCACAAATAAGATTAGACCCTAAATATTTAAATTTCTAGGTCAAAACTGTCCCTTATTTTTAGATAAAAATTAAAAAGACTCATACATTTTTAACAAAATTATAGCATTGCAGCATTGCAAACCGGAAAAGTTTCCAAATCTGAGTTCTCTCGTTATGATATTGGATATGCATTTTATATTATATAATATTAAGAAATGGCCAATAAAAACGTTGAGTTTAGAAAATGTTCCATTACTTTACCTTAACCGCTTAAAAAAGACAAAGTTAATCTTCGAACCTGAGCATTCTTGGCAAAAATGTTGTAGACTATTTTAAAGTGTCGTCATGTTAACGAAAGAATCACCAAATTGATGAAAATGTTGCCACATTAATAAAAATGACACTATATGTATAAATTTTGAAATCAAAACCTAAGTAGGAATTTAATTTTAAATTTTTTGAATGAATTGGAATTTAAAATTAATAAACAAAATGTATAAAGTATGCTTTACTAGGGTCTGTCCTTCTGTACCAAATTTTCCAACTTTGGTGCAAAACTTAGCGACTTTTTAAAATGTCACCAAATTCATAAAATCGACATTAAATTAACAAAAATGATCCCAAATTGTTAAAATGTAAAATTAAAACATATGTAAGTAGGATATTAATTTTCATGAATGGATTCTTCTTCTTCGACCCAGACCGTCCGACCTACCCGAAGGTGTAAGGTATTTGTTTGGACAGTTGGGAAGCGCCACTCAATTTAGACCGAAACCCAGTGGGGTGACATCCACAAGGACCGTACCCTCCTTCTCCTACCACCAACCTCTCGGAAGGACTTACGGACCCGCATGTTTAACATGATCGTACTCCGAGTTAACACGGCGACAGTTTGGGCACAGGCGGGAATACCACAGTTGGTACGGACTTCATCATTTGGACAAAACTTACTAATGTGTCCATAGATTCGGCATTTTATCAGACATTAGCTCAAAGAAACTCTTTACATTCCACTCTGGTCCATCCCACATCCACCTTACCTCGATTAATCAGCACCCCAAAGGTCACGGGATCTAAATAAATTACCCGGTTGTTACCTCTCTTTCTCTTGAAATGAGATCTAACAGTAAAATCCGTGATGTTTCTCATTCCTTCATTCTGAGAAACAATTCTCTCTTTAAGTTTTCCTCCGTAATATTATCTTCAACATTATATAATATCATTTGAAGGCCTCGCTTTTTAGGCTTTCCAACATTAAAACCTTTTAGCACATCTTGGTTCGTAAATTCTTTAATGAGTCGATCAATATCTTCTTATTTACCTGTTTCAACTATAATTCCTCCTTTACCTATCTTCCTAACTCCCCTTACACTTATATTCAGCTTTTGAGAATTAACCAGGTTTTGGACCTCACCCTTTGTTTTGTCCGAACTCTACTCAGTTGTTGGATGAATTGTTAAAATATGTGTGAACCCTTTCTTACTCTTGGATCTGCCTCTTCTTCCACCTTTCTCTACTACTTGTGCATATGAAATACCTTTTTACTGCATTTAATTGATCCATCTGGACCGCAATCAGTGTTTATTGCTGAATCATAACGGTCAACAAGAAAGCCAACTCGCCTCGCGTTCTCGTTTGGACAGGAAGTGAAACCTTTATTTTTCCTAATTCAGCCACTAAATTTTTATGACAGGACACATACCTTGTCATGAAGCGACCAATATTGGCCCTTGGATCCACCTTCCGAGCAGCAATAAAATCTGCCTCGTCTCCTAAATTCGCCTTAACCTACTGATGGAGAAAGCCAATAAAATTGGTCAGTAATAGTGAGTGCTTCCTTCACTAACTTAGTCTTCGGATGGCTTTCGCCCCTAAGCACTAAGGGAGCATCCCTCCCCCACCACCACCACCACCATTTCTTCAAAGCGCCGACCTGGACGAGGCTAATCTTCCCTTGCACCCCTTTGACAGCACAGTCTTCTTAATATAACAAAACACTTTACCTAATAACTCAATAATAATTTAGGTAAACAAACAATTAAGATGCCATAAATATAACTTGTTATATCTTCACTGGTCCTCGGGGGGGGGGGGATCCTCTTGGGTAAAACTGACCTACTTGGTGAAATAAAATACTACTTCTAACATCTAAGTTCAAAACAACTATGCGTGCTCACTGTTCCTTAACTAACGATTTTAACAGTATTCTCTTTTAAGCTGTGCTGTTCACTTGTACTATTGGTAATTTGAACAGTGTTCTCTCTTAAGCTGTGCTGTTCACCTGTACTATTGGTAATTTGAACAGTATTCTCTTCTAAGCTGTGCTGTTCACCTCTACTATTGGTAATTTGAACAGTATTCTCTTCTAAACTGTGCTGTTCACTTGTACTATTGGTAATTTGAACACTATTATCTTTCTACTCTCCTTACAATACTTATCGATGTATGGATAAGTATTGAAATAGGGTCGAAAATTGGGTGGAATTTCGACGGATCTACTCGTTTCAGGCACTCTAGAACACCAACACACCATTTTTAGCGCAACGTTTGTATGTGTGTGTGTGTCTATGCAATATGTGTATCCAATCTAAATCATCAGCACTAAATTTCGTACATGAATAAAGTTAGACACAGAATAGTAAATGAATAGATGCTAAAAAATTAAAATTTCTTTGAAAATAATTCGTGCTTCCGTTTTTTTCCGATGTATTTATTCCTTGGCATTTAGCACGTGAATCATTTTATGAGTTGTATAATCTCTCTCAAGAGACCTATTTAAAATCCGCTTCGTTTACATCGTTTTCTAGCATAACTGTTTAAATTTATTTAAAAAAATTTGCTTTTAACACTACATTTTCGAATCATAGTTCAAAAATAAAAAAATAAACTGCATTAGATTTTTTTTTCAACAACAAAAACAATGTGAAAAACCAAAGTTAATTATTATAAAAATATAATTATCTAGTTGCGAAAATATTTTCACATTAGTTTTTTTATAGCATTGTTTTAAAAGAATATAATACTCTTATTTAATGGATTTTTTCTACAAAATAGTTGAGGATTGAAATTACGAATTTTTTTCTCATATGGCTGCTTCAGTTTTTTTTTTAAAATCATACATTTAATCCTCGAATGAACTTTTCATATTAAAAGATATTTCATTAATACCATTATGTTGCTTTATAAAAGAAAAATTCATAATTTAAAAACTAAATTACAGTATTTCTTTCAGAACAAGTATTGTCTTTTATGGAAAACTAGAAGGAATTACACGGGTTGTAAATAAAAGTCCGCTACCTAAATAATGCATTTAGAGATAACACTACTCAATTTTCTTCAATTTCTATGCCGTCGCCAAATTTTTACGCACGCGATCCACAAAGCAATAAAAATGCACGCTCTCAGCAAAGTAAAAAAATGAAAATACGCGGTTTTCTCAGAGCAAAAGGAAAATAAAAGATTAAAAACCTCTATCGGTAGTTGGAGGACTTATAGCTTTTAGATCGTAACGGTAGCTGTTAGATCGTATCATTATATGTAGATTAGCTGATTTTAGACTTTAAAAATTCGTTAAAATGAATATAATTAAAAATTTAGGTAATGACCTTCGAGGTGCACAGTTTAGGTATACATGCTACTGTGTAAGAAACCTCTGACTCTAAGTGAGGTAGACATCGCACGGCATCGAGGATAAGATGAACAAAAAAACAAACTAACAGATAGACAGATCCTCCCTTTTACTATTATAGACTGATTTATAATATTCATACATTATCACTATTGTATAATTGTCTACCATGTTTTACGTGTTTTTGTCTTTCTAGGCCCTCTAGAAGCCTCCGGTGACATAGAAAGCCGAATCAATTTTCAATACATACATACATGTCCTACCCACGAGTTGGAAATTACGAGTTATTTTTTAAGTCTTTCCAAATCCTCAAGCATTCCCCAGTGGCTTAGAAGTCTAAATCATTGCACACTCAAAGTATCGACCACTGGACCTATGGCTCTTAAATATACAAATTGACGCAACCTCCATTTTCACTCCAACAGGTTTAGTCAGTTATCGTCTACCTGTACAATTTCAATGCCTCGTGCATGTTACATAGTTGATATTTGATACGCAATTTAGCTGTAAAATAGGTGCTTCTGTTTTTAAAAAATGTACCAATCATATCAGAAAGTAGTCTAAAATGTTTTGATTTCTTCGAGACCCCGAGAAAAGGACGAGAAAGTAACTTTCTTTCAACCATGTACAACCATCGCTTCATCTGGGAGTCTTTGACCGCTGTTGCTCCAGCCTATATATACACTACCCGACATAGAAAATGCAACACCATGAAGTTTTGGCCTTATAATTATGTAAATTGCGAGACAAAAGCAGCTGGCCGATGTATGCAAATGATCTAAAATGTAAGTAGATCACGTGATTAGAGCGCGGGCTATAAGGGATGAAAACGGCATATGAGCCAACCGTTGTTAGTATCTGCCGCCCACAGAAACCCATTTTCCGAGATATTTTTTATTTCAGAAGACACGTGTTGTTGAAGAGAGATGCCTGGCCGATAACGCCGAAGTCCGTTTCAGCATTTGGACGATCGTAGGATGAGATTCATTTTAGGCCTACGCACGGCTGGGTGGTCGTACCGACGTATCACCGCTGAAACACTCGTACATGCGTCCACTGCTCAGAGGATTTGGAGAAGATTAATGGAAGAAGAGCATGTGAATCGTCGCAGTGGTGCAGGTCCATCCATACGTAACATCAGCACCCGTTGATCGACGCATTTGAAGGCATAGGGTGGCGGTCCCACAAACGACGACCGTTGACATTCGCAGAATTTGCTGGGTACATTGGATGTTCCAATAACAACGACAACAGTTTCTCGACGATTGGCCGAAAGAGGCTTGCACTCATACCGTCCTTTACGAAGATTTCCATTGACGATAAGACACAGACGTGAGAGATTGCAATGGTGTCTGGCCCGAGCCTGTTGGATGACTGAATGGGACAGGGTAGTGTTCAGCGACGAGTCTCGGTTCTGCTTGTCGAATGACGGCTGCCGTGTGAGAGTCTGGAGGCGATGTGGAAACAAATCCAATCCTGCTGAGACTGTTGAACGCCACACTGCTCGAGAACGCGGCATCATGGTTTGGAGTGCCATTGGCTTCAATAGCCGGTCAACTCTGACTAAGTATCAGAGGCGCAATGACAGCATGACGATATGTGGATGAGGTGCTGCTTCCGGCGGTTGCATTGGCCTATCTTCAGCAGTTGCAAAATGCTGTTTTCCAGCAAGATTACGCCCTACCGCACAGGGAAACCATCAGCAAACAAGCCTTGCAAGGAATCCAGGTGCTTCCTTGGACTCTGCTGTCTTCAGATCTCTCACCTATCAAGCATGTATGAGACATGATTAGCCATTGTCTGACTGCCCTGCCCCCGCTTCAAACAACGGAAGAGCTGGGGAGGATGGTTGAAGGCATATATTCATCCATCCCTCAGGAAACTATACGCACGTTCATTGCATATGTTCTGCTTGTATCGCCGCAAGAGGTGGTCCTCTTACCTACTGATCACCCTGTCTGCCATTACTGTATTGCATTACCCTTCTGTAATTAACATCACTTATTTATATATGCCATCTCTGTCTGTGTGTCCATTAACATCAGTCTCCATTCGCTTTTTCATGGTGTTGCATTTTCTGTGTCGCATAGTGTATATAGAAACCTTAAATTGACCTAACCTAAAGAAATAGGTTAGGTTTTAGGATTTTTCGCCTGGAGTGGACAAAATGGGGGAGGGGTTCGTTCAAGTCTCTCAGTACCCTCCTGAAACCGGACATAAAATTCTTAACTCTAGCACGGGGAAAAACCTAGCTGGACCAATTTTAACTGAGACTGTCTCAACGCTAAACATTGTTAAACGAAATAAAACTTATTAAATAAAGTTGCAGCTTAATTTTTTAAGAGTGTTAGTTTCCTTGGCAACACAGGCTTAAATACAAGCAAAGTAATAATCGACTGTGTTGTTAACGTACAACGTGTACATATTACTTTAGATTGTTTTAAATAACAGCAGGTTGTTGGATAAGTTTAATTACATGCTCTATTATCATTTGCGGCGTATATAAACCCGTCACTTTATACACAAGTGCAGACAAATTTAATTATGCGCTGTCTATGTTTAAGCCCTTTTCGTGTAATTGTCCATCTGTTACAAAACTTTAGGAATCTTAAGTATCCTGAAAATCTCATTTATATGAAAAGTCTTTCTTGTCTAATTATGATATATCTACGAAATGGGATAAAAATAAATTATTGAAATGAAAACTAGATTTTATACACAAACATTTCTGATAACATGTTGCCTGAGTCCATTATCTAAATTTTACGACTCATTTTTTTTGGTTAATTCTTTTAATTTAAATGTTGACTACACGTAAAATAGATATATGAACACTAAGTGTAACTATAAGTACGGCTGAGAAAATAAACTATCCACTCTTCATTATTTACGCATCGTTCATAGTAAAACAATTTTTTAAAAAGTACTTCATAGGGTAATAAAAATCCACTACAAATCCATGTACATAAAAATGCGTAAGGGACAATCTTCATTTCTAAATGCATACTAACTCCATAATTTCATATGACAACACCTTTCACGCCAGATTTCGAATCTATATCAAAAGGTTAACTTCCGAAACTAAGTTTTAAGTCATTTGTAAAACCATTTCTAGATTGTGTGCAGGTAAAGTTTTGTGCTCCTGATGATAAATATGTTTCCCAAACTTTCATTCATATCTTACAAAGCAATCTTTTATCAGACTAATTTATTTTAGTTATTATTAAACGACCCAAACAAATTCTACGTATTTTTCCATTTTTCAAATAATTTTTAGTATGCAATACGAATTAGGAATTTAGTATTCGAAAAAATTATGAATAGCAATCTTAATATATGTTGATAAAAGTCGATTTAGACCGACTTTCTATATGACTGTGAAAATTTTCTGCTCTTTCCTCCAGATAGTCTTATGATGTGCTTAAATTTTCATTATTATACTGATTTTCGGGTCTACTATACATTAGTTGCAAAATAGTTAATAAACAGTTCTAAAAATTACGAAAGCAGCTCTTAAGCAACTATAATCTCATTCAAGTTGGGGTTTAAAATATGGAAATGATCTCTGGTATGAATATATTCCATTGAAGATATTCAATATCTCTGGATAGAGCAATAATTCATAAAAATTTATATTTAGACTACTTGATGATGTATAATTTGTTTATGACATCAAAACTGGGTGCTTCTGTCGGATATTTTGAAGTCTGTGTTCGATTCGTTATGAAGACTGTCCATTATGTAAATTTTATGCATTTGTAGCAAATGTAATTATCTATCAAATGGTTTCTTTGAATTTGCTGTAATATGAACGATGCCTAAATACTTAATGAAGGGTGATACATTCGCAGATCTACGTTGCTAGGAACATTTTTTATGCGAAACATCTTAAGGCGCGGGGTAGAGTAAATCTAAAAGGAATTGTAATGATAATTTTACGGAAGCATGTAACGGGAGTGACTTCATATTATTGCAAATACGTAACAGAAAACCATTGTTATAATTTAAAGATCTGGGTTATTAATTACCAATTCACAAAAACAGTCGGGATCTATTTTTCGAATTATACCAAAATCTAATCAGCACCAAAGTATCCAACAAGAGACTTTATTTTGTAAATTTTTAACTCCCAAAGTTTGTAAATATTTCGCTGAGTAGTTTTTGAGTTCGAGCAAACACATACAGGCAGACACAGAGACAGATAGACAGACACACAAACAGACGTCACACTAAAAATAGCTTTTTCGTGTTTTGGAGTATCTGAAACGTGTAAATCTATTGAAAACTCCAGTTCTGATTTTTGACACAATTCCAATACTTTCCCTGCATTGCTATTAGGGAACGTTACCATGTATTGTAAAGAAAGTAATAAATTGCACATTACATTTATCTACCGTCATTGATTGTGAGTTTCCTTTGGTAGTCACATAAGAGAAAATAGATTTTGATGTTCAAGTTCAAAGATTGTTTAATATTTCTCATCATATAACATCTAGATATGTTTCATTATTTCCTCCATGTATGTTTAGAGTTCACAGAAAAGTCCTTAACCTCGCCACAAACTTTCTAAGGTTCATGATTGTACACATTAGGTCAAATTTATAGTAAATTGATCACATCCGATCGAAGGAAAGGGATTGCAGCACCCCTAAGCAAAGGATTTAAAAAATTTAGATAACAAACTCGACAACAAAGCGAAATAGGCGAGAAAAGGCAATGACAATGTTGTAACCCATTTTTCAATGAGGAGAAATTAACAATAAATGTGATTCATAAGGCATTTATTTGACACTAGAGGGTTACTGACGAATTGTTGTCATATTCAGGATTTCTAAAATAAACAACACTTCCATGCACATGAATCTAATGTACAGTGTGCAGGTTGCTTAAAATGCTCTCCATCAGTAATAATGCACAAATAAATTCGAGAAAGAATATTACCATATACTCTGACAAGCATTACGGACATCACTGCGTTCTAAAAATTGGGGATACGACTTTTTGACAGATATTTATTGCCTTCCATATACACGTTTCGTTCGTTCCTGGTGTCAATATCTACTAAATAGACAATGGTCTATAACTGTGTGGTTGGTTTTTTGTCTATCTCGTTTTGTTTCCGAGTTAATTATCCTAACATTTTAAGTTCTCCAATATGTACAATGCAAACCCTTTTATTCGATCCAACATGGTTATTTTCTTAAAAATGGATCTTACGTGTATACCCATGGATTTTTTTCATTGTACAGTTATTGGGTTACTTAAGTACTTTCTTAGGAACACTGTATAGTACAGTAATTTTGCAACTAAATAATTTATCTGTGATTCAACAATAATATCAACTGTCAAAAATTTTTCTAATTTGCAAAGTAATATTTTACCGAGTTACTGAATAGCACAACTCTTTGTACATATCTCACAAATTGATACATTTTTAAAAAGCATAAGCATAAAAGAATTACATAAAAAACATTTGCATTTACGAAGTCATTTAATAGAAAAACTAGTAAGTGCTTTATAGCACTTATTTAATAACATTTGGTAATTTTTTTAGATGTACCGTAGACTACAAAATTCAAAGCAGAAAAGTAATCGATGAAAAGAAAGCAATTTAACATTATACAAAGCGCTTAAGATTTTGACAAAATAATACGAATAATTAGAATTTTGACTATAGAGAACAAATAAAAATATATTTAAATTGATGTCATATAATATTATAAAACAAACACTATAACAAGATTAAAGCATAAAGAAACTGGAATTGAAAGACACAAATAAAACTTCTTTCTCCACACCCTATAAATATACAAAAGATAATGAATCTTAAAAACATTGAAACTATTAACAAAAGCCAACTAAATTGTTGAGACGTAAAAGCAATACAAAAACTGAAAGCTTATCTGAATTGTTGAAGTTTTTTATTCTATTAGCTTCTTTTTATATAGCACAATACTTTTTCTTGGATAACGAATAGTTATATTTATTGATTTATGTTTTCCATGGTTACAGTTAATATAAGCTGATTTTGAAAATCTACAATCAACAGTCCTATAGCAATCGACACAGTTAACAAATAAAACATGGTATTGCTTGAGCAAGAGCAGGAAAAATATCCAAATTCTTGACATTTCTATCATTTTATAATGGAAATGTATTTTTAATTGACTAGCCATTAAAAGTTATAAAAATCTTATTGCTTTTATCAATAAGAATAATTTTTCCTATGTATCAAGATAATCTAATTTAAATATCCTTTATAGTTTTTGCAATTCCTGATTATTCCAATTTCTTCAGCAAATATTGATGGTTCATTATAAATAATATTTTTTTTAATCTGAGCTTCTTGGATAGTTTCAGGGACATTGAAAACTAGTAAAAGTTGTTTCTTTAGGGAAGGAAATTTAATAGTTTAATAGAAAAATTAATAGAAATTTAATGCTTCTGTAGAAGTTGAGTTCTTAAGATGTAATCTTGGGACGAAAATTTACAACTAATTTAGCTGTTTCCATTAGGCAGTGAATCCCACAATATACCCTCAAGAATGACTCCTTTAGAACGTGAGTGTTTGGCCAGTGCAATGCGTAGATTCAATAGATGTTTGAATTTAACAAGTCTTTCAAGCATGAAAGATGAAAAAGATTTATCAATGACATCCAAATCATTAGAGGAACGTGTGAAAAGGGATGGTTCCATGTTAAATTTCAACTATTTCAAGGTTTCTCTTATATTAGCAACAGATGTCATGTCAAGTATGTAAATATTTTTATTGATTTCTTAGACGTGTTATCATTATTAGGATTTGATTATTTGATTTGATATAAATAAGTAAATTCAATTTGCTACAAGTATTGCGCTCAGGAACATTTGAGGATGAATTAAGAATGGACAGTTCAAAGCTTTGAAATTTCAACGAATCTTATTAAATTTGTAAGGCGTGTACCAATTGCACTTTTTCTTTCCCCTCATTCAAGAACACTATAATCCTTGCTTCTAATCTGAAACATAAATTTCCGCTGAAAAAAAATCCCTAAATATAACTTTCAAGATTACAGAAATCATCACAACAGTATTTCTTTGAAATCATTTATTCAACAAGTATCTTACTGGAGAACTTACACTACACACAATAGATAATATTTATAACAACATCCTTTACATAACGTTCACTGCTACCCCATCTATAGATGCATACATACAATTCTATCCCAATGATTCTCCAAACAATGTATTTCCCAAATGAGTAATCTCCTCGATACTAACCCGTACACCCCATTAGAGCAACTTACGTGCCTTTGCCAAGTCTATCTGAACTCCAAGCCGAATGTAACAAAATGGCAAATATCCCGAAATTCTAAAAGTTGTGAAGGCGTCGGAATGAACACGCAGGCATATTTTTATAAAAACAATAAGTTTATTTTTGAACTTCAGAAATCATAAAATAAACTCCATTAACGTAAATTACACATAATAAATCAGCATGTACATGGTCCACCTTTGTCTTCATCCACACACCACGTTTTACGTCGTACCAACTTGTATCATCTCGAACCATATAGTTCCGCTCGTGCATCGCACTTTCCCTTTTAATAACCCGGTTGCCAGCTCCACTTGCCGATCGCAACCTGCGCGGTTTTTATTTAAATTTAGACTCTTCTTTTCCCGGGGAAGACACTGCTTGAAAATTAAGAAGTCGAAAATAGAAATTGTTAACCTTTACAAAGTCTCTGCCATGAATCTGACTAATCACGAGAATGCGCTTCTTCGTAACTGAATTTGTAAAATTTTGAATAAATAATAATAGAAACCTCAAAAATAGTTCTTTGATAAAATACATGTGATCTTGGGAAATGTTTGCTGTTTTAAACAGGTAGATAGTAGTCCTATTAAGAATCCTATCAAATGGTTTCGATAATATTTTGATTAAATTAAGAAATTCGAATCATTATCAGCTTTGGTTGCTTTATCTGCAAAGGTATTTTGGGTTGTATTAGTTGCATCCCATTTCCACTAATAGATTTAGATTAGAAATAAAAAATTTGTTTGTTTTGTTTACATTCTGTATGATATAGTTAACGTTAAAATGAGGCTTCGTTATAGGAATAAAGAACGTTTAGTGATCATTTAAAATCAAAAATCATATAACGGCGTTGGCATAGAATTTAAATACACAGATAATAAGCAAGAATACAGCGGTTTTAGGCGGATGCAACACTAAATATGCATTTAAATGATTTCTAAACATATACGCTATGCATAGCAGGAAAAAAAATGAAAGTCATCTTTTATTTTGCAATGAGTCACGTGATCTTTCATATAATATGGATGTAAGTATTACTTCAATTTTTATTTAAAAAACTACCCAACATATTCTACTGCAAATTGTCTTACACATTTTATGTGATGATTTTAATACTTCCTAACATTTTCAAAGCAATTTATGAATGTTAATTCCGCTTAAAAAATGCTTGAAAAATGAAGTCCCGTAGGATTTAATGTATTTCATTTTTTCAACCAGGGTTAAATCCGAAACTAATTGGGTGGTATTATTCAATTTCATTTCCAGACATCCCACCAATCGGCTGAATAACATAACATAATTTCATTCAATAAAGTCATTTTTGCAAAAGTTATCGTGCGAACGGACAGAGAGATATAATAACCAAAGTCATAAACACTTTTCAACTATGTTGGAAAGTGTTAAAAATCAGATTAAATCATATTTAATAACAGCAAATTTATATTCATGTCAAAGAACCTTGTACCCACAGACATATACACATGCTACCCTATATACACATGCTATAGGTCCTATATACACATGCTGCAAAACTAACAAAATTTGAAAGTGGCTGATTAGTGTTTAGCAACCTTCAAAGAGATCCCTTTAATGTGCTTATATCTCAAAAACTAAAAGAGCTTCCTGTGAGCTATAAGATGTAATTTGTAGCCCTTTGAAAGTCATACAAGAATAAATAATTAGATTTTGTATCAAGCTCTGAGTTTTTGAAATATAGCGATTATAATTTCCTTATTTTAATATTTTAATCTATATTGGAAATGTGATTCTGTTTTGGATATTTTAATATTTTGGGTTTTTATAAAGGTTTAAATTGTTAATGGCATATTCATCATTTCAAAAAGATATACAAAACTTAACTGTGAATCGCATTAAGTACCGAGCATTATTTTTGATTAAAATGAAAATGTTGGGAAATATCCCGCCATTATTATCCGCAAAATATTCTATTCCTAAAGGCCACAATCATGAAGGAAATTTGAATATATTTCTCTCTCATGAAAACCTTTTATTTATGACTGAAGCGAACAAGCTCGTTGCTTTAATTATCAAAACGAATAGACTAAGTTGGGTTAATTGTTTTACCGTGTCAGCATTTCCTTAATGTTAAACAATTAAACGCTTAAAGCACTGATCATTACGGTTCACAGACATAACAGAGCTGCCTTAGAAGTTATGTAAAAGAATTTCTTTTATATTCGGTACACGATGTAGATTTAAGTCTGTCCGATGTATCAGCTGTTCAAACCATTAACTGAAAATCGAATTATTTGAAATGTTCATAGATTTCATTTAAGCAAATATCAGCAATTCACATCTTGTACTTTACTAACAAATATTAATTTAGATATCAATTCATGTCTTATTGAGCATACCGAATGGATTAAATAAAATATAATATTTAAAATATACATATATGCAAATATGTTCATTTTAGAATTATATTTATGAATATAATAAATTACCCGTCGTTAATATAGTGAATAAACCGCGTGCTAAATAAGCGCCAACCACGTAAATAATACATTTACAGAATCATCTCTTCAAAACACCTAAATTTACTATGCGCTCCGCAACCATGGAAAGGAAAAAAAAATAAAAGAAACAATCTTATAAAGTAAACATAAAGTAGCTATAAAGTAGATATCTTATATATTTTAAATATTTTATTTACCGAAAGCATTACATAAGTTTTAATTAAAAGGTGAAATAGTGAGGGATTAATTGTTAAACTAAGGGCTAGAAATGCTCAAACTCCCAAAGGAGGCCTGCCTTTCACAGACGTCTCTCAAAGGTATGCAAATAGGGAAATCATAGAATACTTTTTGCACATTTCCCACGCCTGAAAATGCTTGATAATAACTTATGAATTTGAGGGTAAGCTAATCTGCTGCACAATTCGATAGTGTGTCTTCGTTGCAACTGTCTGAAATACTGAAATGATTTACTTTCGGATGATATTAAAAATGCATCTTTTCTCAAAATAGCTCAATATATTGATTGTTGCAAATGGAAAAAGTTGATAAAAGCTGTACTTTCATAGATCGAGTCTTATTTTATGTATTTTTATTGATGAATTCTATTGAAAAGTGACATATAGAAAGACTTTCCTCTAGCAATTTTCCCTCAAAAATTGATTTATTTAAGATTTGGGGAATGAAAAATAGCACTAGAGAATTTTTAGATGTTGCAGTTCTTTCATAAGAAGTTTTCGAGTTTCATTTTTTTCCAATTTTCAGCGTTGAAATATTTCGCGCGATATTATTCTTCAATCCGAAATTTTTGCCTAAATAAAGTTTGATACTATGAGGTAGTTACTGTTGAAAAAATGCCGCTTTTTAAGAGTGAAAATCATGAACTGATAGATTAGAAGATAATTTATTCGTCCCCTAATACTAGCCGTGAGCGGGAGACTTTGCTTTTCTTTTAATTTAACACACAGGCACACATTGGTCAAAAGTATTTTTAAGATGACGAGTATTATTTAAGGATCCGTGTTTAACAAATTTTGCTGCAAGAGTGAGTCAATAATTATCCGCAATAAACCTACAAACTTTATTTAAATAAAAATAAAGATCTGATGTGGGCTAATCTGATGTGGGCAGCACATCAGTTAATTAATGAATATACTTCTTTAATAGCCAAAAGGATAGGCTATATGCACTGCACTATGTTTTTCACGTTAGACTAAACATTTGGCATCTTTTCTTTATGACAACATGAAAAACTATTTTGAAGTGCCCTATTAACTTATATTGTATTCAAATCTAACTTGACAATTATAAATATTAATAGCATCCGCGATAAATAATATAGTGAGTATATTAAAATATTTTTAGTCACCAAATTTACCGCGACACATTGCATACAAGCGTATAGAAGGGCTTTTCTTATATATACGTAAATGAAACTAATGCACAGAGTATTAACTCTCTTGAATCGAACGGAATAGATTCCTCAGAATAATATAAACAAATTTTTCATAATATTGCATAGTTAATGCTTTTTTCGCATAATATTACATAGTTGATACGGTTTTCGCATAATATTACAGAGTTGATACTTTTTAATTTTATGAATCTTTTTATACATTTATTTGAAAAGCGTGAAATATCTCAAGAAAGGCCCATGCTACCGTTCTAAGTATTTTTTTAAACTTCGTATAAAATGAATAGGGTTCCAGTATTTACCGATTTAAAATTAATTCTTAATATTCTTACAATTCCGTAACTTTTTAATATTTTAATTTAAGTTAATTTACCGGATTTAAATAATAAAGAAATTGATAGAAATATAAATTTAAATAAGAAAGGTCAATAATCCATAAATCATTGATTATGAAACACTTTACAACTGCAATGCAATTTTATTTAAACATCTCTAAAATGCAATACATTCAGCGGTGATATTTTTTAAAATTATCTTTACTACAATAATTACTACTAATTATTATTACTAATTATTATTACTACAATAATTTATTATATTTGAAAACTTCATCGAAAACAAATTAACGTTATTCAAATAACGTCATTGAAATGCCTGGCTCTCTATAAAAGCAGCGAATATTTCATTCATAAACTTTTTTCCAATCCTCTCATTCAGCAGCGATATTTTTAAAAGTATCACCATACCACAATAATCTATTTTACTTAAAAACTTAAAACCATGTAGGTAAAAGTACTTTCTAACTCCATGCTTAAAACTTCATCGAAAAAGGCAATAGTATGTAGAATCGACTGCTTCTGTATGTAAAATCAATGAATGTTTCATTCATATCAGCTGTACTGCAGACTCCAGAGCTAAATAATTTTGCATTAAAGAAATTCAGCAATTCTGATGCAACTTGTCTTACAGCTTGATGTGTTTACATTCTCCATACGTGAAAATTAGGCTTCGCTGTAGAAATAATCAAAGTTGGATGAACATTTAAACTCAAAAATATTGCAATTGCGTTGGCGCAGTTTATAGATGCACAGAAAAAAATCAAAAATAAAGTGGTTTTAGGACGGATTCAATACTAAATATAAATTAAAAAGAACTTTAAAAATCACGATTTTGACACAAGATGGATGCCATATTTTATTTTGAAGTGTGTCACGTGATCTCTTCATATAATATGAGTGCAATTATTACTTTAATTTTCATTTAAAAAACTTCCGAACATATTTTGCTGAATTTTTTTTATATATTTTATGGGATAATTTGAATATTTCCTAAAATTTTCGAAGCAATTTGTGAATTTTAAATTCGCTTAAAAAATGTTTGAAAAATTAGGTCCTATTGCGTTCGATGTATTTCATTTTTTCAACCCAGGTTCAATCCAAAACTAATTGGGTGATACTATTCATTTACATTCCCGTATGTCCTACAGACAGTCTCAACAACATACTGAAATTTCATTTTGATAAAGTCATTTTTACGTTAGTTATCATGCGAAGGAACAGACAGACAGAATTAACAAAATCATAAACACTTTCCAATTATGTTGTAAAGTGTTAAGCATGAACTGTATTATATTTTGGACTATGTTATATCAAAAACTTTTATTTCGACAACTTTTTCTTTTCTAAATTCATATATTTTCGATTGTGTTTAACTTATTGATATAACAGAATGGAATAGTACGGGAACATCATTTGCTACTATTTCAGCTTCTTCATTTTGATATACGCTGTCTAAGCTTCAAATGTTTCGTAAATTGGTTTACAAACGGAACCAATATTCTTTGGATTTTGCTGTAAATATAATCTTGTATAGTGAGAGCAGAGATTGTTCTGCTTTTACTTTAAAGGTCATGTGAGACCAGGAGACATCATATGAAGTTTTTAATGCTTACGATAAAACAAAACGCAGACTTTTAGTCACCGTTTTATAACAGTCTTTGCCCGGAAAGTCATGACCCCAATAAATACACGTCACACAAATTGCAGGTGTGGTTAGGGCAAAATATCCTAAGGCCAAACTTAAACTGAACTTCATTGCAAAATGAAAGAGCCAATAATGCAAAGACACGGCTTCGCACTGAAGAGCATCCAATGACAGCAAAGACGGCGTATCTGAACCCCAGGCAAAATGGTGTGGCTGCAAGTAGGAAAGTCAACGAATATAATTTTATTGTTTTCAAGTAGCGTAGTGGTTATTCATTTTGAGTAATGAGAATGTCATAGAAAAAGACGTGGTCTAACTCCACATGTCACCAAAGGAGTCGGTAAAGATGATAGTCATGATGAGCTACAGACCCGAAATACAGAGGTATGTGCCAGTGTTCATGTATGTTAGGTCAATTTTTTATCTTTGAAATAAGATTCAATAGACCTGGTCTCACAAAGTGATTTTCTCCTCCTTAAGCGTTTGTTAAAATTGGTGTAATTTTAATTAACAATAATAGAGGTGTGAATAAAGGATACTTTATTTTAAAAGCTGAAATTGTGGATTATTTTAATGTGTAGTGTCTTTGATTTAATGATTATGTCAAAGAACTCGAGTGAAGAGGTAAATGGTGGATTTTGCGCTACGATAACAATACACAAATGTTACGATTCACGACCACGTTATTTTTGGGTTATTCCAAATTTCCTAATTATGCGTGTAATGCATAAATTATCACCACAGTAAAATTAAATTAAATATTTTAAAGACATTTTTTGAAGAACAATGTAATTCATAACGCTATATTAGAATTAGCACATATTTTAAACAGATAACGCCGAGTACATCTGCTAGTCTGCATATATATATGTGTGTGTGTGAGAGAGACAGAGAGGGAGAGGGAGAGAGCAAATTTACAGACAATGATCTTTTGGGTCGATAACTCACTTTTGAACTTTTCTCAAAAAATGTCACTGCAATTAAATATGTAAATTGTTCATAGAACAAAAATACCTTTATAATTCTTAATTCCTTTAAAAAATAATTCCTTCTTTCTATAAGTTCGCGATTATCTTGAACTGGAAATAATTCTAAGAATTTTCAAAGTGAAAAGAATCCTTTCATAAAATTATTGGAACATATTGTCTTAATATATATATTCTGATTATTTATTTCTGTTTCTTTAAAACTTTGATAATTAAAAGCTGAAAAGTATTTCCGAAGTGAGCATTCCCAACTGAAATAGCATTCCTCACTGGGATTGTTGTAGCAAATTGCCTTCTACTTCGAGGAATAGAAAGTATGTATCTCCAACTGCAAAACTCATTACATATCAAGAGCTTAATGTGTTAGGCCAGTTGCTTAAGGCACAGTTCAGCAAATTTATGTAAGCGCATGAAACGGTTAGTTTCATAAACTTGATTTAAATATTTTGAGTTGTTCTCTGCATGTAATCAAATTCTAATGATTCTTAACCTTTAAATTCTACAATTTAAGCTTAAATTTTGGGTTGAATGTCGGAATGTAATATGAAGTAAATCTTAATCTTGAATTTGACTCTCTATTGAAACAAATCTAGTAACTTAAGAAGATGAAATAATATATAGAGTGAGCGGAGATGAGGGAATGGGCAAAGTTAATATTTTCTTATCTACAGATTCATGTATATAATAAAATGTTGCAGACAGTATTTCAAATTATAAAATGCATTTCTATTAATACTGACACTCATTCTTTTTACAGAAACAAAATAAAATGAACACTGGAAAATGCTCATCTGACCCAACGTATGGGTAAAATTGGCACCATATATGTGTAACCATATATGTGTATATTGGCACCACTATGGTGCACCATATTGGCACCATAGTGGTTCGTCTCAATCATCCTCCTGGCATACTTGGTACAAAATATTTCATCCCTGGCTTCAGCACAAATTTTGATGAACCATGTGTTGCACTCTTGACATGCAATCCAGTCCTTGCTTGCAGAATAATAGAAGTAGGCCTGTCGGCGTCTTCGTTTTTTGTGTGTTGTGTGCGTTTACAGATCTGGAATTAGAGAAGGACTGTCAAAGAATACACTGGCTGGAAACATATTGCCTGTATTGAACGTATTGATGGATATGGTAGATTGAGATGCGGTCAATTGTAGTTGGCTGCGGGCAATTGATTGTAGATATTCTAAAGCCCTTATATTCTAAAGTCCTTATACACCATCCTAGATAAAATAAAGATGGCAGTTTCGTTAGCAAAGACAAAATCCAACACGTTACAAAAATAACGACGAGGTGCACATTTTCGAGTCCTGAGACAGATTTCCTGATACAGACAGAAAGACATGCACACAAAACATTTCCATTTATTATATAAGATAAAGTAAAAAATTTAAATTTTAATGTATATTATAAAAAAATGTATGAAGAAATTATCCTATGGATTTGGTTCAAACATCATTCGAAAGAATGTTGTTCGTTCTTTCGATTCTGTTAAGATGGGAACTCTGTGGTAATATTTTCGGTCGCTAAAGATTCGACTTGTGCGAAAATGTTAAAACATAAAATAACTAAGCAAAAATAATGTCTAAAACTCCTGTGGATTCCTTTCAAAGTTTGCTTGAAAAAAACATTTTGATCTTTTCGATAGTGTTAAGATGGATGCACTGTAATAGTATTTTCGGTCGCTAAGGAACCGATTTCTGCGCAAATGCTAAGCAGAACTGAAAAACTAGTTCTGATGTTTAAAAATTTTAAATAAATGACTTCCGTAATATATTAGACTAATTAAACAAAATCTGATGTGGGCAGCACATGACTTTCCCTGCAGACTCATATTCGCGTCCTCTCTTTATTTCTTCAGTAATTCATTACATTGAGTTTAATTGCACAAAATAACAACCATAATTATTTAAAATTACACTGAATTTGCACTTTTAATTCAATTTTCGTTTTCATTTGGTAGCTGGGCTTATTTTCTAAAGTGGTGTAGCGAAAATGCGAAAAATCTAAAATATCTCGAGAACGACTAGTCTTAGTGTAATGGGTTTGCTCTTATTCTTTTAAACGTTCAAAATTGCGTATAAAATAAGCATTTAATTGATATATTTGAGCATGCGTAGTTTTTATTTTAGATTTTGACGATTTTAAGGCAGGTTATTTTTTTCCGAATCGTACCAAAATCTAATCAGCACCATTGAACCCTACTACAAGTGATTTATCTACCAAGTTTTGTAAAATTTGATCTATTAGTTTTTCAGCTAGGGTTGATACAGGCAATTTTTGGAGGCCATTTCGCAGAAAAAGGCGGGTTCTTTTATCCCAAATCGTACCGAAAACTAATCAAGACCAGGGTCACACACAAGTGGCTTACCTACCAAATTTTATAAAATTTGGTCCATTAGTTTCCGAGTTAGAGTGGATACATACATTGCACAGACAGACACACACACATCAATTAAATGCTTATTTTATACGTAATTTTTGACAACGAAAAGAATAAGACCAACCCCATTGCTCTAGGACTAGCCGTTTTCAAGATAGTTTAGTTTTTCGCAATTTCGCTACTCCACCTTTGAAAAAAAGTCCAGTTACCAATAGAAAACGAAAATTGAAATAAAAGTGCAGATTCGGTGTAATTTAAAATAAATGTGACTGTTATTTTGTGCAATTAAACTCAATTTAATGATGTATTGAAGAAATAAAGAGAACGTGAATTTGAGTCTGCAGGGAAAGTCATGTACTGCCCACATCAGAATTTTTATTAAGTTTCATTTTGTTTAACAATATAAAATAGTCAGCGATATACAATAACGTTTTGCCCCGAAAATAGTCGCCTTAATCGAACATTAGCTCAGTTAATTCAGTCCCATGGTCGATAGTATAAGAGTGTGATGTTTCAGCTTTTAAGCTTACTGGAAAGTTTCTCCACGGCAAGGACAGACTTTTCAACGCTCCCATTATGTCCCTTCCCCTGAGAAGAAATCGAAAATATTACTCATACAGGTTCTGTCTCAGTCGATAATATAAATATGCAGATTCAGATTTCTACATCGCCGGGGGACCGTTGAAGCTTTTGAAAGACTTTTCAAATCCCTCCCCCATTATCTCCGCCGCTGATGCAAATAGAAAATCCGGATTCTGTGGGGTCTGGAAATATAGAAATATTTTCACCCCCACCTTTACCTGGTGGAGGATTCGAATATCCGAAAAGTTGTCAAAGACTCAGCAGTTTAAGTCGTCAGGAGATATTTGGAGGAACTTTGAAGATTTAATAAAATAATTTGCTTCATCGCCTGGGGGGAATCGAAAGTCCGGCTCCTTTAGCTTCTGTTCCATGGTTGATACTATAAGTTTGCTAAGATCCCGTCTTCTGAGTTACCAGGGGTACTTTTAGATAATCAGGAAATATAAAAACACGCTAGCAAATTATATGGATTTCAGAATTTCTCGATTTTTTGTGTACTGAGCAGTAAGTGTATAAGCATATATTTTAGCTGATGCAGAGTCAATATGAAGAATTGCTTATATGTGAATTCCAGTTAATCGTCTGCTCAATATGGATCAAACGAGTAATGCATCGTAATATAATGAGTTTCTTTTGGTGAATCTCCACAAAATAGGCTAAAATCGACAATTTATCGCTAACCAAGTGAAATATTCTCTGGCAACCATCACACAGTATTCTAACTAGAAATGTACCTGCATACAAGTGCCATTCCAGTGGCTGCAAACCTAGTTTTTTATGTCTTTTTTTCCACATTTTTCAGTGTGCAGGAATGTCATAAAAAGTTTTTCCACATAAAACCAATGCTAAAAGGAAATACTATAACAAAAGCATGTAAAAGAAGCTATGCCTTATCTTTTCAAAGATTAAAAACAACTGCGAATATTTACAGATTTCTCAGCAGACATTTTGTAAAGAGCCTTGCTACCCCAACCGAGAATCGAACCCTGAATCTCCGAACTGGCCAGCCGACGATCTACCGTTGAGTTACTGGGGCGAAATTACAAACTCCTAGCATCGAAGTGGACTCGTCATTCTCCACTCTCTAATGTCAGATTAGTATACAACTTGCAATCTGACTGATCACCTCCTGCTATTTTTATCTCAGGTTAGCCTTCTGCTACTACTATTTTTACCCAGGTTAGTATCCTGTGCGGTCGTTATCCTCTCAATTTGAAATCGCAGCTCAATCTTCCAGAGTTCACTGAATCCGTATCAGTCGTACTAAGGTCACTTTCAGACACCTCCCACATCTTTGCACTAACCCATCGGATTCATTTGTTCAGGCGAAATTATGAAGAGCCTAACCGGGAATTGAGCCCTGTATCCCCTGAAATGGACTCTGTAATTTGAATCCATACAATTTATCGTGATAGCAGCCATAATGTGCAGTACATGGAATCAATAACGTTCAATACAAGACATTATAACTAACTCTATTACTACTAAGTGTTTTTTTTTTACTTTTCTGTATTCTTTAGAGTCTCAACTTGAAACGCACAGTCGTTATTTCTAGTTTAATGTTAAAAAGAAATGATAATTTACGTAACCTGTCGTTAATAAATAGATCATACATATCTGACAAAGAAAAAAATCTGATGTGGGCAGCACATGACTTTTCCTACAAACTGGCATTCATTTTCTCTTTCTTTCTTTCACAATTCATTGAAGTGGGTCTAATTGCAAACACAAAATAAAAGAAACGCAAATAATTATTTGAAATTATACTGAATTTGCAGTTTTACTTACATTTTCGCTTTTCATTTGACGACTGGACGCATTTTCAAGGCAGCGGTCCAAAAATGTGGAACCACTAAAATACCGCAAGAACGGTCAATCCTAAAGCAATACGGCTGGTCATATTCTTTGCGTCGTCAATAATTTCGTATAAAACAAGCATTTAATTGATATATTTAAGCATATTTAGTAATTTATTTCTCATTTTGAAGAATTTTTTGGTCCACTTTGCCAAAAAAAAAGCAAGTTTATTTTTCCGGATCGTACTAAAATATAATCCGCACCAGGGTAACCCACAAGTGACTTGCCTACAAAATTTTATACCCATTAATTTTTGATCTAGAGTGAATTCATACATTGCATACACCGACACACAATACGTTAAAAATATTTTTTTCGTATCCTATAGTGCTCGAATCTTGTAGATCTATCGAAAACTTGAATTACGATTTTCGACACGAGTCTAAAACTTTCCCTATACATTACTATGTATTGTAGGGAAAGTAATAGCAACTCTGTTTAACCCAAATCGCTGTGTGTTTATTTACTCGACCAAGAACATAACTCTATAAAACCCCATGTTATATAGTCAAAACTCGACGTTTGGTTTCTATTCAAATCAGTATCAAAACACCCTAAAATTTGGAATTAACCTTATTAAGCGTTGGAACATCAAGACACTTCTTAAACAATAGTTAAGAATATAACTCTACGAGCTGTGTAAGGTCCTTATTATGTTGTCATTTCCAAAGAGTACTTTAAACTTGAACATTGTAGAATTTTGGAGGCTAAAATCTCATTTTATAAATGAAGTCAATATTTTACCAAATGCCTTTGCTAATTTTCATTTTAGATGACATTAAAAGGAAGATATATCAACTAATTAAGTGTCCACGGATAGTTTGTAAAAGTATAAAAGTTTCTGAAGTATTAGTTTGCCGGTAAATACAATTTATATTAAAATTATTTATTTATAAAGACGCTTTGCTTAAAAGTTGCTAAAAAGGATCGAATCGAAATATTTCACGTTCTAGTCATACGACCAATACAATTCAGCTTGCTATTATTTCCGCTTAAACAAAACACTTTATTCAATCTCAGTTTCCAAATGATTTTCAATCCAAATCACTATGCATGCGAAATCCTTAGTTTAAGCGCCTGCTCAGTCGCGTACACAAAAGTCCACCCCTCCACAACCGTGGAAAGCAAAATAAAATGAGTAAATAAATAAAAAAAATATGATACTGTAGGAAAGAAGGCGTGCCCTAAATTCTACCATGAGTTGGGCATGCGCAGTCGATAGGGAGAAACATCCACAATTTCAATTGATCTGAATTTTTATGTGTTCGCTTAAAAAATCCCCAAAAATAAAACAACATATTAATTTTAAAAAATAGCTATAATGCTGAGTTATACACTCAGCTTTTTGCCGAACTATAGAATTGTGCTACTTTTTTGTATGTGGTTAAATAAGTATCAGATAACCTAAAAAATGCAAATTTCGATGTATTTAAACAAAATCGATATGAAGGAATTTTGCTACGAAGTCGATTCAAACATTGTTAGAAAGAACGTTTTTCGATATTTCCGATGGTGTCATCATGGAAACTTTTCAGTCGCCAAGGATCCTATTTGCTAAAATATTGCTCAACGTCGTGTTAACACATAAAATAACTAAAAAGCTAATTCGAATTTTTAAAAAATCTGTTCGAGGCGTGTTTTCCCGGATTCTGCGGTACCTCTGAAAGGAATTTCGTCACTTTTCGATGTTTAAAATCGATCGCTTACCGATATAGACACCACAGACACACACACACGCACACACATAATAATCCATCTTCCTTTATTAAGACAATTTTAATAAGACAATCTTTAGAAAGACAATCCACTTATCCCCCAAATTTCTATTAGCACTATTTCAAAAAATAAATTACACATGCTATGATAAAAATAATATTTTGTGAAACATTCGATTTCTGATATAGATAAAAGCGAAAACAATTCTATTTTTTAATCCATTGCAGATACGACGCCTATTTGCAGCATTTAAAGTAAAATAATGGTTTAAAACATTTATTTATCCGTGAATATTTAAAATATTGTTTTATTGATAGTATTTGTAATTCAAATACAATTCACAGCGTATGGAAAGTATCGTGATGCGGGCTAAAAGTCCCAATAGCGGATTTGGATGGATTTGCACGCTTTAGTATATCTTACTATAAATCAACAATTTTTTATTGGTGTATTTTAGTTTGGATATAATTATGTCGCAATGATGTTGGTCGAACAAATAGATAAAATATTACGATATTTTGAATGATTTTTGAAATAAACATCAACGGCTTATTAATATTCGAGAAAATTGGTGCAAGAGAACCTTGAACTTTTTTCAATAATCGAAAATATTTATAAAGTTATACATATGTCATATTTGTTGCAACAAGTATCATTATATATATATAATTTTTATTTAGAAGCAAACGGCATCATTTACAGAATGATATCGTAACATTTTCGAGATAATGCACTTTTTATTTTAAAACTAGAAAAGATGTCTGACATTACCCAGGATATAAGTTGCAAACCTCTGATTTGAATTTCACCGAAACTTACAGTTAATTCTTGAAAAGGGTGAAAAAAATGTTTCAATAATACGCCCGTTTGAACAAAAAAATAAAATGAACATATTGTGACATCACGACTTCCGAGAATACATTCCCCTTTATGATGGGAAATCTGTAGCAACGCTGTAGACACTGCCCAGTTGTGATGTCTTGGTAGTCGATAACTGCATTCAGAAGAGCCACAGCAAGCGTTCGAACTTAAAATCACAACTTTTAAAACCCAACTCAAAATTTCATAGAAAAGACAGCTGAAAGGTAATTCAAATTTATTATTAGAATTCGAAGATATTACTTTATATTCCTGCTAGAAATTTGAATTGTAGAAATCTCTAATTCACCGAGGCGTAAAGCAAAAATGAAATTGCCAAAATCACGCATATTTCCATGAATTTCCAAAAACAATTATCACGCGGATTCAGTTTAAAGCTCGTTGAAAAGATCGTTCTTCGATCTTTCCGATGATGTCCAGTTGGAAACTGTGTAATAACATTTTCGATCACTATAGAACCAACTTGTGTGAAAATCACTCAAAATCGAGCTTCAATATAAAATAACTGAAAAACTAATTCAATTTTTGAAAAAAAATCACAATGAGGTGCCTTGGTATCTGACATATACGATGTGCATACATTTGTAAAAGATTACTATCACTGTATCGAATTTCTTAACTGGGTTTCACTTGAATTTCTTAACTGATGTAAGCTACTTGGCCAACACATGCACAAACAAATGAGCAGTGAAACAAACATCTTTATTCAGTAAGAATGAAAAAGATCTTCAAAAATCTGATGTGTGCGGCACCTGGCTTTCCCAACACAATGCAAAGTCTTTACTGATTCCACAGAAAAATAATTATAATATAATGACAAATAATGACAATAATAACTAGTGACTTTTATTTCAATCATTGAGGAATACTGGAGAGCTCGCGACCTAACCGCCAAACGATCGGCATTTGTAAACAACAAACATGACAATAATAACAAGATCCACGGTACAACGATTTTGGCGCTAAATTATATATTACAATTGGACGCTTTTCCAGATGTCAACATGTAAAAGTATTTCTAATTACCCAATTTACTTATATTTCAAGAAAATATAATTTAACAATTAAGAACAGCTATAAAAAAAATTACTAGGATCTATCAAGCAATATAGTCCATATATTAAATTATTTTAATAACTAAAAGTTAAGCTCGTCATATTACGATGTGCATACAGTTGTGAAAGATTACTATCATCCACCCGCCTAGGGCAATTGGTCTCCAAATATCCTATTTCACATGTTAGCAATGCACTTCTCACAATCAATATTTTAATTCTTATATACGATCCCCTATCGAAATATAATTACTATACCATCCCTTATAAAACGCAATCAATTTACGAAAACCTTAGACTTCTTAACAACACGTACTAATTCCACAAATAGTGAAACTCACTATATTTTACATTTAAAATATTCTTTTCCCTAAAGGTACATGAATTATCCAAGGAATTGAACTTAACTGTCTAAAATATTCAATTTTCCTCCATTTGGAGTCAGTTTCGTTAATTTCGCGTTATCTTTTTTGATTTGGCGACATTTTCAAAGCAGAAATAGTCTACATGCCTATAATTTGCCAAAATCGTAATTATTTGGAAAATGAGCATATTTGACGATATTTAATGCATTTTTAATTTTACATTTTTGTTTAGTAAGTTTATTTAAAAGCGTGTAATATCTCGAAAACGGTTAAAGCTATCGTTCTAAAATTTATGCCATTCTGTTTCAAATGAAAAATTATGTATGAAATAATGTATTTAACTTTATTGATAGTACTGAATTTTAACATTTTACAACATAGTTGAAAAGTGTTTATGACTTTGTTCATTCTGTCGGTCTGTCTGTCTAACGATACCTGCCGTAAAAATTATTTTATCAAAATGAAACGTTAGTATATTGTTGAGACGGTCGGTGGGAATTTAAATGAATAATATCACTCAATTAGTTATGGATTGCACCTGGGTAGAAAAAATGAAAAGTATATTGAGCCCTATGGAACCTAATTTTCAAACATTTTCTAAAAGAAGTTAAAATTCACAAATTGCTTCGAAAATTCTAGGAATTATTCAAATTATCCCATAAAATATATAAAAAAATTTCAGCAAAATATGTTCGCTAGTTTTTTAAATAAAAATTAAAATAATAATTACACCCATATAATATGAAAAGATCACGTGACCCACTTCAAAATAAAATATGGCATCCATCTTTTTTCTCACAGTTAAAATCGTGATTTTTAATTTAGATTTAGTGTTACATCCGTTCTAAAACCTCTAATTTTTGCATATTTTCTGTAAATGTAAACAAATCAAGCTGTAAGATGAGTTGTATAAGAATTGCTGAATATTTTAACGCAAATTTATTACCTCTGGAGTCAGGAATATAGGTGATATGAATGAAATATTCATTGATTTTACATGGAGAAGCAGACGATTTTATAGCATTGCCGTTTTCGATGAAGTTTTAAGCTTTGAGTTAGAAAGTACTTTTACCTACATAGCTTTAAGTTTCCAAGTAAAATAAATTATTATAGTACTGTGATAATTTATGAGAATGTAGACAAGCTATTGTAAGATGAGTTGTATAAAAATTGCTGAATTCTTTTCACGCAAAATTATTTAACTCTGGAGTCTGAAGTGTATGAATGAAATATCCACTGCTTTTACATAGGGAGTCAGACGATTTATATTTCGATGACGATGTTTTAAGTTTTCAAGTAAAAAAAACTATTGTATTTCTGTGATAAGTTAAAAATATCACCGCTGAATGTATCGCATTTTAGAAATGCGATACATTCAGCGGATTGCATTTCATTTGGAAAGTGTTTCATAATCAATGCTTTGTGCATGATTGATCTTTCTTGTTTTATGATTCTTTTGAAAAGTTTTGCAAAAATTGAGGTGGTTGTCTTTTGAACGTTTAATCGCGTTTAAAATTAATAGAGTTCCTGTATTCACTAATTGTAATAATCGTGCTAAATTTAATCCAAAAAGGTCTATTTTTTCGTGAAAAAATCTATTTATTGTGATCTATTTATTGTGAGTCTATTTATTGTGATGGAGTCGAAAACTCGAATTCGACTTTTCGACTCCATCACAATACTTTTTACTATACTTTTATATATCACAATACTTTTTACTCTATCCATTTATACTATGTATGTAGGGTAAGTAACAAAGACCCCACTGTTACAAAATAGAGGACAACTGTTTAATAACGGCGATCTTTTACATTATTACATATTACAAATTTTATCAATTCACCACAATTTAATTTCCCGATTTAGTATTGCTACGGTACTTCTTTTCTCTAGAAAGCAAATTCCACTTTGTGTCATATAAATCCCAAAAAATATCCTCTAATGAAAGTTTTCTCCAAAATCAATAAAAGTAAATATACAGCTATGGGAGGTTTTCGAATTTTCAAAATCAAATTTCCAACTTTGAGAGACACTTTATGTCAAACGCAATCTAATTTCCTGTCACACCGCATATTATATACAATGTATAAGTCACGTTTTTACAAAACGCGTGCAACGAATATGAATAAAACGTCATAAAATGTATTATAGCGCAGGCTTCTTTTCAATATCTGTATTTATCTTTTGTAATATTAGCATAGTGAGTTGCACTTAGCAGAACAATGATCACTGAATTACGTGCATCAGTCAGTCCTACTGGGGAATTGAATTGATTTCTCTGGTTTGTTGCATACTACAGTAGTTTGTATTAAAATTGTCCTGGATGAAAAAATATTTAGGAAAAATATTTTTCTAAAATTCTTCTAGATTTATAAGATTTTTGGGTTAGATTAATGGAAGAAATTTTGCAAATTATATTAAGAATTTTAGTATTAATTTTGATTTATTTTAACATACTATAAAAAGTAATATTTTAAATTAAAGCTTATTAAAATATCTTTTTCGAATAAGACTTTTATAAGAAACTAATATGTAAGACTGTCAACGTCGGGAAAACAGACACTCTTTAAAAATTAAACTGAACCTTTTTTAATATTTTTTTTATTTAATAATGCACAGCACTTAGCTTCAAAAATAGTCATACTAATCAAATATTGGGTGCCGCCCAGGTGGTGAAGTGGATAGCGTCACCGGCTGCTGTCTAGTGGGCTTGGGTTCGAATCCCGAGTAAGGCATGGTTGTTTTCCTGAGGATGAAGTCAGTCTTCCGCCTTCTGGGTCCTCGATAAATGAGAAGCTGCACCCTTCTGACCTTAGTCAGTGATGCTTGCATGTATTAATAAACTTTGTAATCTTGTCTTGTGTGTTATTCTCTCTCTGTCCTTCTTCTGGTGTCACTGGACCTGTATTCGTGCTCTGCAGAAACAGGGGTCATATGCAACAACAACAACAACAAATATTGGGTTAAGTTCTGCTTCGTGGTCGATACTATAGCTGTGTAGACTTCTAGTTTACTGGGACACCGAAGGGCTTCTGGAGGGTCTGGAAAAACTTTTCAACTCCCCTTATTTTGACCACCTCAAGGAGGGGAGGGGGTAAAATATTCCAACTTGTTAAATTCTGTAGTAGCCGATGTTCGTAGACGATATTTAAAAGTACACAGATTCAATTTTCTAGATCACCAGAAAGACTTTTGAAAAGTCTGAAAAAACAATTTCTCCTCCCCCCCCCCCGGGAAGAAAGCAAAAATCTGGCTCTGTTAGGTTCTGCCCACGTGAATGAATTTATAATTGTGTAAAGATTCAATCAGATCATCGGGAATCATGTGCAGGATTAGGTCATGTGCAAAGATTCAGCTGCATCCTAAAGGATCTAGAAAGTCTTTTCGAAACCCCCCCCCCCCGAGAGACTAAATAGAAAATCCGGCTATGTCAATATCTGTACCGCAAACGTGTGAATAGTGTGCATAAGTTTGAATAGATTCAGTCTTTTAGGTAACTGGGGGTCTTACGGAGATTTGTGACGAAAAAAACACGTTAAACAATTATTATATAGATTCTCAGCCCCACCCCGGTAATGGATCGAAAATCCTGTTATGTCAGGTTCTGTACCGAAGACAATAGTCATTGTAAGTTAAATATCCATATCAGAAGAGCAAGAGTTCATTCGCTGTTTCAATCACTGAGTGCGTGAAGCAGACATCGCATCACTAGGGTGGGGTTTATCTTGTAAAGAACGAGAACAGGACATACGTGCATGCGCAGACAGCCGAAATCAAATAGGTCGTGAATATGGATACTGGGTGCGAGTTTATTAATTAGTGCGTGTTCTAATTATCCATTCTCTTTTGGCATATTTTTTATGTTCTTTGAAACAAAATTTTAAAACACATTCAGTTTGAACAATGTCAGAAAGATCACATAGACAAAAAGTACTTTACATGTCACAACTATTAGAAGTTTATATAGGATCTTTAAAACTAGAAAATCTAATGTTATTAATAGCGTAAAAACAATATTATTATTGATTTTTCAAGGATTTTATAAACAGCTGTATGTTGCATTGCTATTGTATTTGTAGTTAAATACGTTGCTCGAGTTTTCCTTATTCTTTTGCACAAAATATTTTTAAAAGCTTTTATTTAACTCGTCATGACCGATGTGTGGTTGTCTGCCTGTAAAAATGTTAACATGTGATAATAAAAAGTTAAACACTGCCAAGCTTCTAATATCAACCATTTAACTATTGATTAACTTGATATCTTATGATTTGAAGCTGCTCATGACGAGGTATGAATAAAGCTTTTACCCCCAAAAACGAAGTTTTTATATTTGCTTCTTTACTGATTAACTACAATTCTAACTTCTAAACATCCCTTCGCTTTCAGTATGAGTTTTACATTCTACACATATATATATATGTATATATATATATATATATATATATATATATATATATATATATATATATATATATATATATATATATATATATATATATGCATATATATATATGTATGCATATATATATATGCATATATATATATATATATATATATATATATATATATATGTATATATATATATATATATATATATATAATATATGTATATATATATATATATATATATATAATATATGTATATATATATATATATATATATATGTATATATATATATATATATATATATATATATATATATATATATATTATATATATATATATATATATATATTATATATATATATATATATATTATATATATATATATATATATATATATATATATATATATATATATATATATATATATATACATATATATATATATATATATACATATATATATATATATATATACTCTTTTCTATTTCCACCCAAAGCCCAAAGTTTTCTAGAGGTGCAATAGCAAATATTTAAGATTTTTATCATAATTTGTACTGCTGACCCCACCCATAACAAAAATATATCCACTCCACTGCAATCTGTTCGTATAATAGTGATGTAATGGCAGAATGGCAGAGGTATAATCGGAAAAAGTAAGGCATTTCATCATATTTCTTAGAAAAAGAAATGCCGAGCCAAAGCCAGTTTGACTCAAAAGACTTGTCTTGACTCTGTCTGGAACCCTTTGATTAAGGACCATTATTAATACTCGGTCATATAGAAGGAAATGATATTGGAGCTATCGATCAAACATCAAATGACTAAGAATCGGTGCTTTGAACAGCATTATTCATTAATATCTGCAGCGCATTGTTTTCGTACATGAGCTAGGAAATTGTGAATGTGTAAAACATTTGAACTTTTGAAGTTGTAATCTTTAACGCCAAAATTGTTAGTTGTTGACTCTATTTTTAGATTAAAATTTAGATATTAAAAGATGTTCATCTATTTAGATATAAATTTCTAAACATTTTTTGAGCTATTTCCGTGTGGTACAATTCATTTTAAGAGCATTTGAATGTATAACAATGAAACAATATGTTATTTCAAACTATGTATTTGATTATGCTGAACTTAGGAGCCGACTCATAGGAGTTTGCGTTTATAAAAACCTAAATTGGCTATTACTGCCGAAGTTCAAGCCGCCTACAATAAACGTCCGGCGAGGCAATGATACTTAAAGCTTTAGAGCGGAAAAATTATATTTATATTATTAAATAATGATATAATAGTATTTTGTTGTTCAGTAACTCTGCTGGGGACTTCGATGCCCGCGGGCATCTAACTCTTTACAAGAAGGCCTCTCGTAGGAGGCCCAATTACTATTAAATATAATATAGAACAAACAATATACAATATAAGACACTCAAAAAACGGTTACATTTTGTATACAAGTACATGATGAGTTATAGTGAAGCCATTGAACATTTTGTATGTTGAGGGTGAAGGTACTGTGGCCAAGTAAGCAAGCAGATTTATAAAGTCAGATGATATGTTAGATACATAATGTCAAAGAGAAGGAAATAAAAGAAAGGAATGGAAGAATGACCCTGAGACTTGGTTGAAATTTTGAGACGGTGTAAAGCGGAACGTAACGTCGATGTTCTTCGAGGCTTAGTGGTGTTTCTCTCAGTGAGGCTTAATTCAGCGAGGTTAATCAGGTATCCTGGTAATGACTGTAGAAAATGCTTGATTCTGGAACTATTTTTACTGCTTGTCTTGTTAGAGCTGGTTCTGTTGTGTGCTCATTAAAGTGACTGCAGACTGTCTATTTCGATGTTCATTTCATTTACTTTTTAGGAAGAATGATGAAAGAGAAGGCTTTGTGTAACAGAATGAAAAGTACTTGAGATTTAATTATTGTATTCATTTTCTCTGCGGTAGAGATCATTAAACGTGTAATTTTCACCATTGTTTGATAGCACTTTTTGTGCCAATTCTGACATCAGCTGTAGTGCTGGTAGTGATATGTAGTAATTTGAAATGAATGAGCAGCTATGGGTGTAATGATCTGCTGCGTCTTCTTCTCCACAACTGCATTGTGGTGATGGTCTGTGTTCGAAACGGTACCAGTACTGTGTAAAGAGGCTGACCCCAGTAAGTAAATGAAGAATAAGTCTGATTTTTAGGAGCATGTCTGTGGAGGTCTGTTAAAAAAAGCTTTGTAATATCTGTCCTGTTTCTGCATTTGTCCAAATCGCTTGCCATTCTTGTGTTTGTCATTGAAGCAGCTTTTTAATGCGTTTTAGTGAAAGTGGTATACGATGTGTGGGTGGTTTATATTGTTGGCCGCTGTACGTGCTAGTGTGTCTGCAAATTCATTACTTACGATACTTCTGAGTGCTGGTATCCAGTTTATAAGTATATATTTGTCTGGATATTGGAGGAGTTTTTCTGATCTATTGTGCTATGCCGTTCTTTGGTCTGTGCTGCTTCAAAGTGCTTATAATTACTTTTTCTGTGTGTATTGATGTTCTGAGATGGATGCGTTGTATAAACCAAGTTACTGCCTTCAGGAGTTCTGTCATCTCTGCCTGGTAAACTCTGTTATTTGGATGTAATATTTTGGCCCAGCGGTATGTGCAGTTGTTGTTATTAAAGACACAGTGTGACGATGCTGTGCCTTTTTTGGTTTTTGAACCATCTGTAAAGATCTGTAGGCTTTGTGCAATGTTGGCTGTAATCTTCTTCCGTGATGAACGTTGCTTATGTCTTTGGTCAGGTCAATGTTCCATATCGATTGCTTACGTTCTAGTCTGTGGAGGTCAGTGATATGCTATTGTAGATATATGTCTTGTTGTGTCGGATAATATTAGTGTAAATAGATTTGTTGTGTAATGCTAAGGTTGCTGGTGGTATCCTTGCTGCTATTTGAAGTTCTGCGTTTGAACTGGTGAATTAGGCCTTTAGTACACGGACCAAATGTATTATTTGTGCAGAAATGAGCTTACGTTTTGCATAGTGTTTAAGATTAGTTATCCATACTCCTGCTGCGCATGCAAAGATTCTAGATATCACTGTCTGGTGTCAGATTTTTAAGAGGTCAGTACTAATGCCTAAGTTGATGGTGCTAAGTGGATTATTCTTTGGTACTGCATTGTGAAACGTTGGTGCAGGGTTATTAAGTATGGAATGAAAAATATATTTTTATCAAGGGTGAGGCTCAAGTATTTCAATGTTGTTTTAATTGCTATGTTTATTCCTTCTAACTTGAAAACTGGTTTTGTGAGTACAAACTATGGTTTGCCAAAAGCAATGGCTTTTGTTTTTCTAATTGCTATTAGTGAATGAAAAGTTCTTGATTGTTGTACAAAGTCATCTATGACTTGATTTGTTACCTGTTTAATATTCCTTCTGGATTTACGTTTCGTTAGAATTACAAAGTCTTCGGCGTTAGCTATTAGTTGAGTATTTCTATTTCGATTTTAGTTTAGCAGAATTTCGTTTGCCACCAAGTTTCACAGTAGTAGCCCCAGACATAAACTCTGAGGGCAACCTCCATATATGTTTACATACTGCTTCTTTGCTTCGATACTAAAGAAAATTTGTCTGTCCTACAGATAGCCAGCCATTTATATGCTGATCCATTTTGTATCATAATTTAAAAATAAAAAATATACATCTTCTATTACTATTATGTTAATAGCAATAAAAACAAGTATTTAATGACGGAGCCTTCATGTGATGGCAAATAGTGTGCACACTTTACTTTTTATCAAACTTTAGAATATTTTTATTCTTTTTTGCACACTTATTTTGTAGAGTCATACGAATTGTCTGGAAAACAGGAAGTGACATCTCCTGAACCAGCAGCATAAATCCTTAGTGAAGCCCCAACTGTCTTTAGAATTTGATGCTGAATCAATATCAGTCATTATCTAAGTTCTATCTATAGACAATATTAAGAAATAGATGTTTCTAGAATTTTTTTTAACTGTAAATGAAAAATGAATCGGAATTTCTCAATAAACCCCCTATTCTGCTCTAAAATATGACGCTGTAACCATATGATTCATCATCTAAGCAATTATTTCTTAGGATATGCTATATCTATAGTACATCCTAAGAAATAGATGTTTAAGGGAAAATGTAATGTTTTTTTAATCGCAAGTGATACCTCCAGAATCGAAAGGGGCAATCCTTAGTGAGTCCTTCAAACCCCTTCAGAATTTAATGCTGAATTCATATCGATCATTATTTAAGTTCTATCTATATCCTATCCAGAGAAACAGATGTTTCAAAGAAATATTTTAAACCAGAAGTAGAAAAGAAACCGAAAGGGAAAATTCTTAGTCAATCACCGTATACCACGCTACCTCTTCAGTATAAAGTATAATTGTTGAATTATGAGAGGTTTTACAGCATGTGTATTTCTTTCAAAGCTCTTCGATGACACTCTCATAAGAATGGCTAGAAAAATATTATTTTAAAATAAAAATTATTTCCCCTGCGGAGACGCCATGTCCTTCCATTGGTGAAAAAAATGTCTGTAATTATCGTCTGACGTATTAAAAACAGCATAAGTTATTTCTGATCTATTTTGGAGGTAATTCTACGTAACTGAAAAAGCTTTACTATTTCAATTTCTCGGTAATTATATGATTTTAAAAGTTCATATTTGCGATTTTTTAATCACTTTGTATAATACTATCGTTAATATTAATATATTTTTCCAAACGAGTTCAAGCACTCGATTTCTTAAATAATTTAAAATTAGTATTCATTAATTTAAAAGCATTAAAGTAAGTCAAACATGCGTTTCACATTAGAAAACTGAAATAAAAAGAAAACACTGTAATATACTGTCACATAATAAACTGTAACATAACCTAGTAGAAATTTATGCTTTCATTTTTTATTTTGTATAATTAATTATATTTTTACCTCTAAGTAATTATGTCAACAAAAGGATTATATATTCTAAATATAAAATAACTGGTAATTATTCTAAGAAACCTTTATAATTAATTGAAATAAATTAATTTCAAAAATTACTTATTGCACACCCACGATAATTTAAAACTAAACAATATTATATTTCACTTTATTTATTTTTTAGCTAGAGTTTCATTTTTCGTAGACGATAACTTAACTATCTTTCCCAGAGCAAAAATTAAATGAGTTTTTAAAAGTCACAAATATATGATTAATTTCAAAGTTTTAATTTTAATTATATTCTCTCGTACAAGAGTATTTTATGTATATGATTAATTATGGACTTTTTAAAGTATTTTATGCAAAGCAAGATTACATGTGTTAAATGTATTCAAGTTTTACGGCGAAAGAATCCTATCAATGTGTAGGAACCTCTTTTAAATTAATATAGTGAACATTATCCTTCAAAAACATGTATTTATGTAAATACTAATCTTCACTGCAAATATTATTTTAATAGCACCTTTGATAATATGTTTTTCATATTATTTAAAATGATAATTATATCTTTCATTTTCTATAAATGTATTAATTATATTCACTTCGTTAAAATATGAGTTTTTTGTGATGATGTTATTTTACAGAAAGCTTTAAATCGAATGCACAACTAAATATCTCTTGAACTATTGGTCGTAGACCCATAGTTTCTATTTAGGGAATAATTTAAATAAGATAGCCCATCATCGTTTGCAAATTTTGATCATATGATACCTTTTAGCAAAAATGTACAAAATACAACTTTATACAGGTCATTTAAAAATAGTTTTTTAATTGAAAAAAAATTAATATTTGAAAAAAATTTTCAATTATAAAAATATTCTACATATCCCAATTAGTTGAACAAAAAGTTTCATTGCCATACAATCAAAATTATTGAGATATATAAATTAAAGTTTTCGGCAGATAATTGGGGACCGTACAAAACTTTTCTAAAGATAGGAACGTATGTAGGATTTTGAATGCAAATTTTATCTAACGAAATTCAATTTTTGTCTGATCCTTGAAATCCATGTTATTTTCTGTTTCTTTTGATCGAGTCCAAATGATTCAAGTCCTGTATCTTTAACAATTTTTTCACAGACAATTTTGCACTTTAGAAAACCATTTTTTTTCCAAAATATTGTAAATATGGAACACTTTGCATGCGGATGTATAAAATTTAAATCTTGTACTTATTTACTAATAAGTGTCAAGTGACAAAAGTCATCGTAATCTATCTTATGTCTATCTTATCTCTAAGTCTATCTTATTTGAAGCATTTCTTAAATTGAAACCATGGGTCTTCGATAAAGACATGTTTAATCATGTAACCTTCTTCAAACATCCTGTATATGAGATCGCCTGAAAAGAAACATTAAATTGTTCTCACTCTAAGCAATCATTTGGTTATTAAATTTTGTAACCGTATATATGTATATGTATTTCCTACAAACATTTTCGTAAATATTTGACTGACTTTTTATGCTTCAGATATAACATTATTGAATAAATAGATTATTTTATCAAATAATGAAATTGTGTAATTTTATGGCTTTAAATTTTCAGAATTGCTAATTAAACTCGTTTAGCCACAGTAATAACATAACCTCCTTTCCTAAGGGCCCTTGTCATACAGAATTTGCTCTTGAACTAAGACTTGCCTTAACAAAATATTATTACAGTTTTCCATGCTGAATAACCCAGACACTAATAACCACAATACGGAACTCTTCAACAAAGGCTAATAAACAAAGTAGCTTGTAAATAAGGGAAAGTTGTGCGATATGAAATTGAATAATATATGTTAATAACAACTAATATGAATAAGAATATTAATCATGTATCTTAGGTGACATTTTCCACTTGTTTCAAATTTCTGCTAAGGACTACTATGAAGACACATAATATTAATATAAGGATTTATTGGTTTCGTTGCAATATTTTAGCTCCATAACAAAGTGCCTAAGTTTAACACCCTATTTTATTTATTTTTTGCTTCATGTAAACAACAATGCTCATGTAGTAGTTCAGACTCTAGATGTTATAATCTCTTCATAAGCTTGCTGTTTGCTATATGCGAGAATATTGAGTATCGAGTAACTTCGTATAGTGCTATATGCGAGAATATTGAGTATCGAGTAACTTCGTGTAGTGCTATATGCGAGAAAATTGAGTATCAAGTAACTTCGTGTAGTGCTATATGCGGGAATATTGAGTATCGAGTAACTTCGTGTAGTGCTATATGCGAGAAAAGTGAGTATCAAGTAACTTCGTGTAGTGCTATATGCGGAAATATTGAGTATCGAGTAACTTCGTGTAGTGCTATATGCGAAAATATTGAGTATCGAGTAACTTCGTGTAGTGCTATATGCGAGAAAAGTGAGTATCAAGTAACTTCGTGTAGTGCTATATGCGGGAATATTGAGTATCGAGTAACTTCGTGTAGTGCTATATGCGAAAATATTGAGTATCGAGTAACTTCGTGTAGTGCTATATGCGAGAAAAGTGAGTATCGAGTAACTTCGTGTAAAGTTATATAAGAGAATATTGAGTATCTAATAACTTCGTGTAGATCTAGGTTCAGATATATGTTTCGTTATTTTTCCAAATTTATAAATTGTCTTTAAAATACTAAGGCAATCGGTTAAAAGTGTTATTTTGACTATTCTCTTATATCCTTTCTTTTTATTGAAACTTATGTTTAAACAAATTGAATTGCAATGTGTATGTGACGGAGAAATAGAATTTTTTAAAAGTTATTCCATTAAGGTAAGAATTTAAGTGAGGACTTTAGAATTTAATATTGCTATGGGGTGATTTAATAATGATTTTGAATTTCTAAACAAGTGATTCCACTAACCTGCTATTACTTTGCTTGAAAGAGTAAGCTGCAAACATTCCTTCAATTAACTGAAACAAATTTTCTTAAATCGAATGCAAGGATAAGTAAAATATATACATAACCTAATTTGTTTACATTAAAATATTCACTATTATACCTGTACGATTATTTATTTTCATACTATGTAAACAAAAGTAAGAGGTATTTTTTGCTATTATATTATTATTCATACTTAAATTATTGATTCCTACCAATTTCTGAATTTAAAAATCTTCTTATTTGATCGAAGTGTGACGACCCTGATTATTTTAATAAAATTATGTTATTAAAATACTTATTAAAATACGAAGTTTCGGATTCAAAAATTTACAATTCCCTTAAAACATCTTACTCTTGGGATCTACTATAGATATAGCTTAATTAATGATTGATATGAATTCAGAATTAAATTCCTGAGACGATGAAAGTGTTCCCTAAAGATTCCCATTTCCGCTTTCTGCTTTTCAATTTCGTTTTTCAATTTAATTGAAAATCTATCAATATTGGCTATAGATAGAGCTTATAAGATGAGTGATATGGATTCTGCATCAAATTCCAAAGGGAGTTTGAAAATTCACTAAGGATTTCTATTCCCGGCTCTAGAGATGCTACTTCCAGTTTTTTCGAAAATTCATATGACTGTACAAAATAGGTATACACAAAGAAATAAAAATGCTTAACAGTTCCGTCAAAAATAAAATGCACACACTATTTACCACCACATGAAGGTTCCTTCATAAATTTCTTGTTTTGGATAGGCAAACTCTTGTATTTTCATTGTTAAACATTGTAACATTCACAATTAATTAGCATTTATGTTTAGGCCAGATATTTTCTCATTTTTAAAGTAACTTTGTCTGGATCATTTCCTTATCGTAGTAATAGACTCCTTCGTAAATTTCTCGTATTAGATTGGCAAACTCTTGTATTTTCATTGTTAAACATTGTAATATTCGCAATTAATTAGCATTTATGTTTAGGCCAGATATTTTCCTATTTTTAAAGTAACTTTGTCTGGATCATTTCCTTATCGTAGTAATAGACTCCTTCGTAAATTTCTCGTATTAGATTGGCAAACTCTTGTATTTTCATTGTTAAACATTGTAACATTCAGAATTAATTAGTATTCATGTTCTGGCCAGATATTTTCCCATTTTTAAAGGAACTTAGTCTACATAATTTCCTTAGCACAGTAATTTTCTTTGTAAAATCTTCAAACACTCATTTTATTGGATGATATTCAGAACCTCGGTGGTTGCTTGAGTCCTCCCACGTCAAATCGATATTAAATAATCAATTGAGAGCAGAGTTGCCGTCTCCTTAGAATCTCTGAAGCAGAATCTTCTTCCGTTCACTTTATATTTTATCGGGAAGTTTGTGTGAAACGTTTATGATAGAAAACGGAATGCATAAAAACTGCTTAAATATTGATTGATTGGGGTGTATTGGGAGAAAACATGTTTTAAATATGAGCTTATATATTAATGCTTGTATAAAATGTTTATTTTAATCTTTAAATCTAAACATATAAAAATAATTTTTAAATATAAATATTAAAATAAATAACCTTGAAAATTGTATTGGTTCTGGATATCATATAAATCAACGGCGGGTCTTCTGGAAGACTTGGAAGTACAAAATCAAGTTAGACACTTAATATATATAGTGTTTGAAATACTTTAAAAATAAAGACAACCAAAACATTGGCTTAAAATTATTTTATTAAAATCTCCTTTTTACGACGTACTAAAACCACACGGTCATAGCGCTGGCGAAGTGAAAATAAGTGGCGAACATGTGCTTTAATATGGGCCATAACCGCCAGACAAAATTTACATATTAATCATTTTACATTTTTAAATACGAGGCATTTAAAATATAATTTGTTTAAAAACACGACTTACAATAAAAGGAAAATGGTTCCTAAATCAAATGGATTTATATGATTTTCTGAAAATTTAGTAGTTGCTTTATTTCGTTTCTTAACGATATTCCTATTGGTTACCATTTAATTTATTTTTTATATTTTTTTTCATTTTAGATAAAAGTTATTAAATACGTAAAGAAAATATCGTATAAGCACTTTATAATTGACCAGTATTTAAGCCTCTCAAAGGCATGGAAACTAACACTCTTACATAATAAGGTACCACATTTATTTTAACAATTTTTATTTTGTTTAATAATGTATGGTATTCAACGTCAAAAATAGTTGTCTTATTCAAAAATTGGTACAGTTTGGTTCTGTCCCGTGATGGTACTAGAAACATGCACGTTTCAGCCTCTTCTGGGTCGCCGATGGGCTTCTCTGGCGTCTAAGAAGACTTTTCGACGCTCCCCCCCCCCCTCTCATTCTGTTAGTTACTGTGTAAAATTCGTAAATCCGATCCTTTTATGTTTTGTGCATTAATCGATACCATAAGCGTACATCAATTCAATTTTCCAAGTCGCCAAAGGGCTTCTGGATGATCCAAAAAGACAAAGGCACGTTAAGTAATTATTATATTGATTGCATTTACTTTTACATAAAAGCCACGTATTAAACGGATATTTTAAATACTTTTATACATAATAAGCTTTCAATATCACTTGATCAACAAAATCCTAGTTTGTGACATATAGAATGCTTATAAAATTCATATAGTTAATCCTGATTAATATTGAAAAGTACTTGTAAAGTTTTAGTTAATCGATATTTACCTCTTGTAAGATTTACTTGAAATATTAGACTTTAAGGAGAACTACACATTCCTAACACTTGATCTTAAAACAGGAAGAAAGTTGCTTAGATTTCAATTAAGATTACTGGAGCTGATGTATCCCGGATTATTTGTGAAAGAATACGAAATCATTGTAGTAATCCCCATAGTAATCTCAAGCGTTCATTAAGAGCTCTGATCTCACAAATAATAAAGTTTAAACTGTATTGGGACGAAGAATGGATATTAGCGTAAACCGGGAGTTGGCAATTGGGCAGCTCGTAAGTGGGTCACAAGCGACCTGCAATGCAGTTTCATGAGGCCTGCGATATCTTTTGGATATTATATACTAACTTTATATACTAACTTTTGTTTCATAGCACAAAATCGTATGCAATAAAATAACATGTTGGGTAATAAAAGTGTGTGTGTGTGTGAGTTTTAATTCTAAAGTCAGCTGAATTTTCGCCATTTTTAAAACAATTAATTGAGCAAATGATTCTATACGAATAGAAACACTTTCTTTCTGCGCCATATATCAGACTTTCGATCTAGACTTTAAGTACCACGAAATTTACGATTTTCTAATTTCATATTAACTATTGTGATATATCTTCACTTTCATATGTAATATTATGCTGTAAATTTTTAGCGCCATTCTCATGCATCTAGTTCGTTCCATTCCCGGTACAAGACACTTTGGGGAAGAGTTTTGTATTTTGAAGCTTAACAATTTGCAATAGTAATTTATATATAATAAAAGCTCTTCACTTTTGTCTGTAACGCTTGGCGAACTTGGCAACTAATTTAACAAAATATCGCGTATAAATTACAAAAATAAAGCTAAATTAACGAAAATGAAGCCAAATCTATGAATTAATGATTAAAATATTTTAATATATGGAGCTTCAAAATAGATTAGCATGTTGTCATCCGGAAAAACGTCAAATGTGCAATTCAATGCTAAAAACATTGTGCCTTGGATCTTATCCATCATATTTTCACTATGAAAGAAGTAAATTCATTGCATTATATCATGTGCTGCGCATATCAGATTTCTTTAGATAGAGTGGATGTGATACTGTAATCACATATCTTGATACGTAACCCTGGAAAAAGGGAATGGTGTAAATATATTGAAATGTATACTATGTTGTAACAGCGAATGAGAGTTGGGGGGATTTCCTCCCTGTTGTGTGTCGTTCCCCTTGTTTGTAAAGTTTGGATTTTTTAAGAAATGTAAAAAATAGTTAGTTGCTTTTCTGAGCTCGAGTAGAGAGCACTCCAAGTGCGGGGCACTTGTATGTCGGTGTAGCCCGATCCGGCATGTATTTTTGATGCATCTCTGATCCGGCATCCGCGGTCCCTATCTCGGGCGGCAAATGCCTTTGCCGAGGAGCCGACGTAGTGAGTCCGGTATAGAAGGCGACTCGTAGCCAAGACGAGCCGACCCTAACTCAGCGCGAGGGCGCATTTTCTTCGGGCAGTTCGACCAGAAAATGGAAGAAGGTCGTCATGTTTCAATTGGTTGCAGTACACACAGCTCTACCACTAAAACGGCGCGGTGTAGGACCTTGCTCCTTTAGCTGTATTTAAGCCGGGGTAACTGTAACAATGCGTGTATGGAGTGTCTGCGGAGCATCAATCCAGGGCTCCTAAGCAGCAGCCAATCTCTACAAAGAAAGTATCTGATCTCCACTCTGTAGGTAAAGCCTGTACGCATGCTCACTCAAGAGCCGCTGGGTCTAAGCCGCATTAAGAGGAGGAGAAGGAAAGTGAACGGTATGCCCATCGTCATTTGTTTTTGTTAGTTGCAGTGCAACACAGCTCTACCACTAAAACGGCGCGGTGTAGGACCTTGCTCCTTTAGCTGCATTAAGCCGTGGTAACTGTAACACTGCGTGTATGGAGTGTTTGAGGAACATCAATCCCGGGATCCTAAGCAGCAGACGAATCTCTACGATAACGTATATATTTGGCAAAACCTGTACGCATGCTCACTCAAGAGCCGCTGGGACTTAAGCCGTCGTTTAAGAGGAGGAGAAGGAAAGTGGACAGTGTGCCCATCTCCAAAATAATACTTGGCAAAAGTTTTCGTCACCGGATGATACGCAACAGTGTTTTCTCTAACTGGTAGTGTTTTCCATGAACTATTCAAATAAATGAACTAAACATTCAATTAATTGTGCCACCCTTTCCTACGTGCAGAGGTCAGCTACAGCACTCAGTGAGAGTCCTATGTATGAAGGTATGGAAATTATATATTGATTTTAAAATGTGTACATGAATGTTTACGTAACTGATGTAATCCAATAGTGTAAGGGCAGGGTTTTGATAAATGGGAGTTTTGCAAAATTGAATATCCATATTGTGTTCTTAACAAAAAGTAATTAATTACAAATTTGGATTTTATAAATATGCAAATTAATGCAAAATAAACTGTGCACCCCGAGGTCAAGTTAGGTGAATTGGGAAATCATTTGTAATTGTGTATTTTGTATATTAATGTTTAAAATTGAGATTTCATGTGTTCTAAATAAATTGTTAGTTGGCCACAAAAAGGGAGTGATTAATTATTTTAACAAAACGCAATGTACTTTGGTCCAATCGGACCCCACTATACGTTAACGCGGTTGAGCCTGGTGGAACTATTTGGTGAGTATCTTTAATGTATTTATGTGTTTAACTTTTATTGTATTTATGTGTAAAATCCACCTCACCACAGTGGATACATACATTGCACTAATACACACACAGATATCACTCTAAAATAGTTGATTATGTATAAATGCAAAATTGTTATTACAAATAACAATTAAGTACTATACAAAAAAACATGGACTCCAGTTTATTATGCTGTTTAAATTAAAACTACCTTCAATCTAGTGTCTTGACTTCTTTAACACTTTACAACATAGTTGAAAAGCGTTTATGACTTTGTTCATTCTGTCTGTCCGTTCGCACGATAACTGTCGTAAAAAGGACTTTATCAAAATGAAATTTTAGTATATTGTTGAGACGGTCTGTGGGATATATGGAAATGTAAATGAGTAATATCACCCAATTAGTTTTGGATTGAACCAGGGTTGAAAAATTGAAATACATTTAACTCTATGGGATACGTTGGAAGGACTTGGATACTTACGTTGGAAGGACGATAACGGCCCCTGACTCTCTCCAGATGATGGCTCGTCGGGAATCACTTTTGATACTGAATCTCGATTCATCACTGAAGAGGTCACTATCTCAATCTTGCTGTATCCAAGAATGATGTGCCTGGATCAACGAAAAAAGGACTCTCTTCTGCTATTTGTTGAGGGAGATACACACCATTAGTCGCCGAAAGTAAAAGGCCGTCTCTGCTGGCGTCTGTATACAGTTTGCCTAGAAATTGTTGTTCCAGACGCAGCAGCGATGTCCTGAAAGAACTCTCTGGCCGTCATCTCTCGATGGAGTCGTACGGTTAATGGCAGGTATCGATCCTCCGAGGTGTCGAGACTCTTGGGTGGCCTTGGCCGGGCCTCCTGATGATAGTACCTGTTGTTCGAAATTGGTGCCATGACCTGGATACCACCATTTGAGGCTCTCGTAACCATTGAGCAACCTCCGCTTGAGACTGACTAGATTCAAACCTGCCGATGTCTGTCCATCTCAGTCCATCGTCTAAACGATTACGAGAACTTATTTAAACTGAAATCAGTCCGTATCGAGATTTTTCCTGCAAGAAACACTTCTATAGATAAAATTCTCTTATTCGGAAACGGTCACTTTCGCGTTTTCTTACGAAGAATCGTTTAGCAAACACTGGATGCTTACATTACATTCACCATTCCCCACTTAATTTATGGCAACAATTCTTTTAATATTAGTCGTAGCTGTTTTGAATTATTGCAAAACTTGTGTTTTTAACTTGAATTTTAGACACCAATAAACTTTTAGTACTATTTTAATCATAAATATATAAATAATCTGAAACATTTTATTATCCACCAATGTAACTGACGTAAGTTAAAATTTTCAAATTATAACGTTTATTAAAAATGAATAATTCCTTTTCTTTCTTTTCTTTCGTAAACAAATACCTATCCCTTAAATTTAAATACTTTTCTCACTTCATTTTTGATTAATATTAGCTTTATTTACTGTCTTAAAATTAATTGCTAAACATTTGAAACTAAGAAAGAATGTAAAATATTGAGTTTCAGAAAATTCATTTTCATTAAAATACTTTTCAAACAAATGTTTTATAATCATATTTTTAATTTCAAAGTAATACTATTTTACATTGTTTCCATCGCGAATATTTTATATCTCAATAATTTTAATGGTATATCCTCATCGTATTTTTATTCCACTTATTAAAGTATTAGGAATTTAAGTATTCTTTTGGTAAGTAGCTTGTTATCGGAAATTCCCAAGCACTTCTTTGACAATTGTTTTACTTTTAACTTTTTGCTGTCTTGTGTCGGAAGAACCCTAATATTCGAAAGTATAAGTTCCAGTCATATATCGGGTTAGTATCCAGTCATATAAAAATGCAATTTCGTCAAAATGTATTTTATATACATTTCTTTGTTATTTAAATCGAAAAAGATTTAATAAAAATCATCTGTCGCATAAGCACATTGAATTTAAATCCGTTGCCAACCGACTTGATAATTTTCTTTAAATAAATGGACCACGACATTATTTTACTATCCCTATATACATAGAGAAAGTAAACATTATGGCCCCTATATATATATAGGAAAGTGTTGTCACTGGATCTAAAATGCGAATTAGAGTTTTCGATGAAAGAGCAAGTTTCAAACATTCCGGAACTCGAATCGAACGTTTTTAAGGTGATGTCTGTGCGTGTAAATGTGCATTTTCTATCGATTCGATATCTCACGAACGAAACAAGTATTTCGAACAAAATTTGGTACAAATATTGCAATCAGTGAATACTGGAAACCGATTGATTTTAAACGCAGCAGAATGTCCGAAAAGCCTCCCCCCTCCCTCTCAAATTTTCCTATGAAATTTGGAAATAATTTACTAAGATCAAAAAATGTAATAATTATTTCTTGTGTAAACTTGTATTTGAAAACGAATGAAGCACACTTTAAAACTTAAGCATGAATCCTTCTCGAGATATTGCATCGTTTTCAAATAAATGTATGAAAAAATAACATACAATTAAAAAAGTATTGACTAAGTTAAACATGTTCACTTTTCGTATGCAATATTATGTGACAATTTATTAACTCGTTAGCTTCATTCTCATGGATCTACTTTGTTCCATTTAAGACAGCATATACTTTATGCAATATAGTTGTCGACCAGCAATTCTCAAATAGTCATTTATTTATATACTAGCAGTATACCCATTCTTCGTACATTATAAAGAAACTTAAATTTCACAATCATGTGCAAATTCTTATAGAATTCTAAATAGCATTGTTATTAAAATCGTTTTATTAAAATATTTAAATTAATGCTCCTAAAAGAAATTTAAGAATATATTCTGTTCTTGCAAGTTCTTGCTAGATAAAATTATCTGTGCAGATAGATCTGAAGTATAAAACACCCTGATCCCGTTTCTAAACACATTTACAGAAAGTGTGTAATTGAAGCAATATATTCCAAAATGAAATCCCTAAAATTATATGGAAAATTCCGTCCTACTTATATTCTCATAGATTAGAAGATCTACTCGAGTATCAGTAGAAGATTACATGTACTACAATATATGAGTTCAAAATTCCTTTCCCAAAATAAAACAGATAACCTAATAAATTGAACATATCAATAATCCCTATAAGCTTTAATCCTGAAGTCTGCAATGGATATATTCCAGTCTAAAATGCAATTTCGTTAAAATGTATTTTATATACATTTCTTTATTATTTAAATCGGAAAAGATTTAATAAAAATCGTCTGTCGCATAAGCACATTGGATTTAAATCCGTTGCCAAGCGACATGATATAATTTTCTTTAAATAAATTTGCGGAAAAATATCGTCTGCATAATGATATGTCTATGGAAGGTTGAACTGCGACTTTTTAATTAATATCTATGCAACCCCTTTTCCTAGGAACTAGAAATATAGACTAAATTTTAAGTGGAGCTATTCTAAGGCTACCCACAAATTTTCATGATATTCGGTGCAGCCGTTCTTCCGTGATGACGAAACAAAGACACACACACACACACACACACATACAGACAGATAGAAATTCCATTTTACTGACATAAAATAGAAAAAATAGACGCCCTTCTCTCTGTCTGTCTCTAATGCTTTGCTCTAAATTTGGTGATTTTTTTTGTCTTAGAGTGTATATATATATATATACACTCTAAGACAAAAAAAATCGACGCACCAAGAAGGAATTACCCAAATGAGACAATATTTATTGCGTGTAATGTGGATGTACAGAAAAAAAAATGATTAGAATTTCAGAACAATGGGGTGATTTATTGTGCTGAAGGATCTACACAAAGTGAGCACGTCAATATGGCATTGGTCCACCTTTGGCCTTGATACAAACTGTTACCCGACGTAGCATCGATGCATAAAGATGCCAGATGGTGTTCTGAGGGATGTCGTTCCAAATGGCCTCCAATTGACGAGTTAATCCATCTACAGTCTGGGATGATCGCAGGCGACGCTCCAACTCAGCCCAAATGTGCTCAATAGGCGAGAGATCTGGGGATCTGACTGGCCATGGAAGTGTGTCGTAAGAACGCAGACAATCAATAGAGAGGCTTGCCGTGTGTGGCCTGGCATTATCTTGCTTTATTCTCAGGCACAGGGCGCCTACCACGAATGGTATAAGGCAGCTTAAAGCCCCTGCTGGCAGCTTAAAGTCCCCTGGCAGCATTATCTTGCTGGAAAGTTAGCCCGGGGTGTCGCGAAATGATCGGCAATACAACAGGTCGCAGAATGGCGGTAACGTACCTCTGTGTTTTCATGGTGCCACGGAAGACTATCAGAGGTATCCGGCAATCAAACGAAATAGCACCCCAGATCATAACTCCCTGTTGTCGGGCCGTGTGACGTGTGACAGTAAGAGCAGGATCCTGACGATATCCGTGCTATCTCCAGACACATCTGCGCTGGTCGTCGGGACTCGTTCGAAACGGGACTCATTCCTGAAGACAATTCGTTCCCAATCCAAACAATTCCACGTTGATCGGGCCAGGCACCATTGCAATCGCTGTTGACGGTGCATACTGGTCAGTGATTGGCGGTGTAATGAGCGCCGCCAATATAGATTCTGCTTCCGTAGTCTTCTATTAATAATCCGGCTGATCACTTCCGTATTTGTCACACGTTAGATGGTTGATAACGACGAATCTCGTGCTGTCACAGGTGATCTGACAATCGCTCAATCTTCCCGTTCTGTCGTCGCTCTAGGCCGTCCGCTGCCCGTTTGCAGCGGACGGCCTAGAGCGGACGGCCTGAATTCTGTCAGTCTGATCCCCTTCTTGCCAAGATCGTCTAACTGCTGAATCGCTACTACCAAATGCTGAGCAATTCGTCGGTGTGCTCATCCAGCCTCATGCAATCCCTCCACACGCCTTCTTTCAAACTCCTTCATATGCTCGTAGTGGCCGCAAATTCGCCGGCGAGGCCAATCAAGGTACGTAAACGCAATCGAAATCCACTGCACCTTCTGTTCCTGAAAGCGAGGTTCGTTCCTTATACACCCCAACATGGTGCTCAGTTTCAATGCGCTATAGTTCCGACTATTCATTCACTGACTTTGAATTTTTGATCATTTGCATATTCCGTTGAAAGGTGTTTGCATGAAGAGTTTCATTACTATCGGATTATTTTGCGGGGTGCGTCGATTTTTCTGTCTTAGAGTATATATATATAGGGTGTTCGTAAACTGTTTTGACAAAATAAGAGGGGTGATAGTACCCATCAAGACGAACAATATTTACAATGGAACCTAGGGTCGCATTCCACTCTGAGTATCAGAAAAGCGTAAAGTTAAAGTTGAACTTTCAACAGTGAAAACAAGGAGAATTAACGTAATCATAAGTTGCACAATCCCATTTATTTACACCAGAGAAAGACTCAAAGTAGATGCTCAAAGTGACGGCCAAGGGCGCCATTGCACAATTCACACCGGCAAATGAACGACTGGCGCTTCCTCTCGGAGACACCTGGTGTCGTGTTTATCCTGTCCGCTGTAACAACAATTCTCGCGAAGAGATTTTCTACGGAATCTACAGGCGTCTCGTACGCGAATGATTTTATGTACCCCCAGAAGAAGAGGCCAAGCCATAGGTCCACTACGTTTAAACAGCCAATCAGCTGCAACTGTCGCTGCTGCTTCTTGTCACTGGAAATTTTCATACAGTACATGTTTGACGGTGATGTTCAGGAGATGTAATACTTCTCCGGCACGACAGCTGTGTCTTTCCAAGCGGCGACTTGTGCTTGTTGGAAGTGTTTCGAAGTTACTCCTTTCTGACACTCAGAGTGGAATGCGGCCCTGGGTTCGATAATATGTATATTGTTCCTGTGTTCCATAATATATAAAGTAAATATTTTTCCTCTTGAAGGGTACTAACACCCCTTTTATTTTATCAAAACAGTTTATGAACACCCTGTATATATATATATATATATATATATATATATATATATAATCAACTTTTACTTGCAAATAGAACGGAATATCCGCACTGTAATAGAACTCTATGTCTGCCCAAACACAGAAAAAACAGTTTCATGGGTATAAATCTATAGCTTAACGCATTTCCTTTATTTTCCTGTCATTGCTAGTAAACAGGATTTACTACGTCATAAAATGTTGCATTTGAGTCAATGCTTTTATAAGATCCCTTCGTTTGATCAATGAGGCTTATTTCTTTAAGATAACTGTTAAAGCTCTACAACCAACATTTAAATGTTATAGTAATTTAAATTACATTGAAATGTTGACAGGATTTATTCTTTTTAATTTTCCTGAAAGTATAAATTCAATTATATTTTTACAGTGCTTATTAAATTTTGGTTTACTCTTTACTCTAAAATGGATGCGGGTGTGATGACAGATTGGTAATTTTGACTGATTGGTATAAGTGACTCATGAACAATAAATAAAAAGGTACCTGTTTGAAGTAGCTTCCTGGTTGTATTGTCCCCTGATGAGGTCTTTTGCCACAGTCATTGCTGGCAAATTTATACTCGGTTCCACACCTATCTATTTTATAATGCACATTAAAACTTTATACAACGCTAGATTCAAGGAATTCTTCTCTACACTGGCATATATGAACTCTTATGAATGAATTGTCTTTCTCGACTGGTAACTATGAATGACCCCCAAAAATTGTTACATCTGAAATAAAAGACTAAATAAGCTTAAATATATTAATGAAATGCTCGTTTTCTACGTAAATTTTGGTGATGAAACGAATAAAACAAACAGCTACTAATCTAAGATCAACTGTTCTCGAGATATTCAAGTTTTTTGGAATATTGCAAAGCTGACAAAGTTTTAAATTGCCTTAACTTGCTAAGTAAAAAAGAATCGTATTATAAAGAGCCGTGCTGCCCTAACTAGGAATCGAACCTTGAATCTCCGATCTGGCCAGCCGACTCTCTACCGTTGAGCTATTGAGACGTAATTGCAAGCTATTGTTGTCAAAGTAGACTCTGCATTCTCCATCTACTAATGTCAGATTGGCGAGCAACTGATAATTTGACTGACTACCTCCTGTTATTTTTCCCCAGGTTAGCCTCCTGTTATTTTTCCCCAGGTTAGCCTCCTGCTATTTTTCCCCAGGTTAGTATCCTGCGTGGTCGTTATCCTCTCAATTTGAAATCGATGCTAAATCTTTCACAGTCCTGAATCCGTACTACTTGTACTAGGGTCACTTTCAGATCTCCTCAGACAAGCCCCATAGTATTCACCTACTTTGCCTATGATCAGAAACAGCCTTACTTGACCCTTAAAATTTAGTGTACACTGCATTTTGATGAAGTTTTTATATTACTGGCCTCATGTTAATTTTTAATAAACTCAGCGTTTCAGAAAAGAAAATTCAAAATAGTTCTGACTTTCTGTGAAGAGATCTATACACAGAAAAATTTTATCAGTTTAGCCCATATTAGCCCGAATCGAATGCGGAAAGCGAAAATATTCCGGTACAATAGAACATGTTAAGAAATATGAAACTATTTGCTCAAAGCTTTTAATATTAATACAAAGCATTCCTTTGTAATAAGCATTATTGCAAATAAAGACCGAATGCCACAAATACAGAATACAAAAAAAGAAAAGGTGAAACCATATATATATATATATATATATATATATATATATATATATATATATATATATATATATATATCATATATATATATATATATATATATATATATATATACTATTACGATAAAGTGAGACAAAATAGGATATATCCCAAATAAGCCTGAAATTAAAGAACTATTCACTACAAAGGAGGAGGCGCAAATGCTGCTCAAATTCCCTAGTAGAATACATGAATGAAAGTAGAAAAGAACGGGAGTGACCATATGAATTACATAAGAATGGTAGGGGTGGATTGCGACACCCCTTTCTTACCCCCATTTTTTATTACAACTTTCAAGAACAAACTGTATGAGAACATTCCATTCCATTCTATTTTAAATCATATTAACGTATGTCTTCCTTTGTCCAATATAAAAATCATGATCAATTATAGATTCGTCAAAACCAACGGAAGGAAATTTTTCAATTATAACAAAATTTGTCAAGATGTTGCATCAAATAATGTAGATTCTTGTAATTGTCATGAGAATATTCATAGTGACACTCATCATAAGCATATAATCTCCGGAAATCTAGATTTTATCAAAGACAAAAGACTTAAAAACCAGCTTCAACTCGGTACAAAGTACCGTATACAAGAATTTAAAAATGTATACGAAGAATTTTATAATGATCTCGACATCTTCATTTATAGATTGGCGGTAAAACACAGTTTACCAATACAAGTATTTAATGAGTGGAAATATAAATTTTACAAAGCGTTTTGTCACTACTACCCGCAGCACTGCAAAAACAATAGAGAAATTAAAGTTCCATCCTCGTTCAAGCAAATTAAAGAAGAATATGTATTAACATATACCGATAAAATAGTATCAAATTATGCCTTCACTTGTAAAAGTTCTACGTGGATACACTAAACCAAAGTTACAGGGACAGTGAAATGTATGCTTTAATACCCAGTAACGCATTGATACTGACTAAAAGAATAGAGGCACTTTACAAAAGAATTGGAATTGATATTAAAACAATAAAATATCCATATTTGGTCCTGATCCCCAAATTACACAAAATACCTGTCAAATTTCGAACTGTGACGGTGGGATGTGGTTCATATTTGGAAATAGCAAACAAAAAACTTTTGGATTTACTCATAATAGTTATGCATGATATTAAAAGACATAACTCTATTATGATAAAAAACGGACAGGAACTGATAAACCGACTAAAGTTTTGTCATAACGATATCAACTTTAAGAGTTACGACTTTCGAGATCTTTTTAACAATATTGATTTGGATAATTTACAATTGATTCTGAAAGATCTACATGAAGAATACGATCTAAAGCAATTTATAACTTATAGAAGATACATGGACTTGGTAGAATTGGTATTAAAGGAAAACATACTACACGACGGAAGCAATTTTTACAAACAAATCAAGGGCATACCTATGGGAGGGAGTTGCTCGTCAATACTAGCAGATATATATCTATCTAAATACGAAAGAGGCACTCATATCCTATCGGAAATGCCCTACTTCCGTTATGTCGATGATGTGATAATTGGGGGCTATGAAAACACCCCATGTTTTGACTTTTCATTCTACCCAAGCGAATTGGACCTTATTGAAAATCCAGCGTGTGAGGACGGATCGGTAAAATTCTTGGATTTAGCTATCAAAAAACACAAGAAATATGGAATATACACAGAGTTACACGACAAAAGAGATTCATACAGGATCAAGGTAAATCATATTATCGATTGGAATTCAAACCTTGCAAAGTATGTCTTCAGAAATATAGTAATTGGACATTTTAGAAGAAACCAAAATTATAATACTTTTAGGAAAGACTGCATTTGCAAATGTAAAAAATTTGCAGATGAAGCTATAAAAAGAAATTATCCAGTCAATTTTGTACAACATTATTACAAATCCTTTTTTAAAGAAAATTTGTAATCTGATTGTTGATATAGATTTAATATTCATGACTGAGTAACTATTATCCTGATATTTCTCTGCGCATGAGCAACTTTACTTATATAAAGAGACGTTCCATCGGGTTGGACTAGCGGATGTTTCTTCTTCATGGATTCGTTTACTTCTTTGGTTCTGAGTCTGTTCTGGTGCTTTTATTTTCGCACATTTGGGAGGCTGACCATGGAATTATGTTGGTTCCGTGAGCGTTACCCGGGTTGTAAAAGCTGCTTTAAGCGGGAAAGGGGTGTCGCAATCCACCCCTACCATTCTTATGTAATTCATATGGTCACTCCCGTTCTTTTCTACTTTCATTCATATATATATATATATATATATATATATATATCCCCGGAAGTGGAAATCCTCAATGAGTTATTTTCTCCCTCCGTAATTTGATTCTTAACCCACATCAGTCATTATCTAAGCTCTCTCTATAGCCAATTCCGTGAAATAGATGTTTCAAGGAAATTTTTTGAACCGGAATTGGAGACCGTAAGTGAAATTCTTAGCGTCAAATTTTGGAGAAGGTTTACTAATTCTATACTACATATTTGATATTATCTGAGATCAATCTATACCCTATCTTGAGAAATAGATGTTTCATGTAAAATGATTAGTTTTGAACCGGAAATAAAAATAGAACGGGAAGGATACAGCTCCTTATTGAACTCTCTCTCCCCCTCCCACACACACATACTTCCTTGGAAATTTGATGCTGAAGACAAATCAGCCGTTATAGTAATCTATATCTATAACAGATCTTGAGAAATATGTGTCTTATGGGGAAAATATTCGTGAAAACGATAGAATGGCAAACTTTTTGCCACCAATAATATAGTTGCAACGTATAAAATAGATTAACAGTGTGATTCAATTTCGAATATATTTTAAAATTATAGAATTTTATGTGGCTAAGTTGCATTTACTTTTAACACTTAAGTTACTTAAGTTTCGACATCAAAAAAAGGCAAAGAAGGTGTAAATAGTAAGTAGATAAAACAAATACCTCGGAACATATAAACTGCATTTTATAGATATAATGTCCACAGTGGCTTCATTTCTTTTTTATATCTTAAGAAATTTATATATGATATTGCAGCAGTAATAAATGTCTTCGAAATTGAAAACCGTATATTTAATTTTAAGGAATAGAATTTTCGCTGCGAATACATTCTGTAATTTGATATTTCTATCTTTAGAATTTATGTTATTTTGAAGCAAAAGTAAATTATCCTAATACAATGACACATGCAAAGTACTTATCAAAATGCAATTAACAATTAAATAAAATCCCGTTAAATAAGCAACTATTCGTAAAATTTTCGGCGCCAAAATACAAAACTATTACAGAAAATATCTTCTCTCGTGAATGGAATGAACTAGATCCACGAGAAAGTGGTTACGAGCTTTGCCGCATAATATTGCATATGGGAATTAAACATATTTGAAGATACCTTATTACGTTCTTCATTTTATGCAACTTTTTTTTATAAATTTGTTTGTGAAACGTGAAATTTGAAAGGTTCGTACTAGCGTTCAAAAGCATGTGTTACTCGTTTTCTAATGATAAATTGTACATGAAGTGATTCTTTATTTAACAACTAGAATACGTACCCGACGTTGCCCGGGATTTAGAATGAGCTGCCGTGGCGTAGCCGTGTGTGCACCCATGGAACGAAAGTTTATATTATTTTTGTTATAAGCAAACGTATTATTAAAACGTTATTTGTTTTTCAGGAACTCACTGTGAGTTCCGGTGTGGTATTTATTAGAGATTTTCCTCTTAAATCACGGGCAACGCCGATACGATTTCTATTGAGAACAATGAGAACGGAAATAACAAATGAGAACGGAAATAACACAAATCAATTTCCAAAATGCTTGTTTTGAACAAAAATCGTACAAATTTAATGCCAAATTTTACCAATGAATAACGGAATATAATTTTACTCCTCCTTCTTATTACGCTATACACTATGAGGGAAAAAAACCCTTCCCGTCATTAAATTTGTGCAATTTACTTTTATATTTTTTCATTTGTGTCACTAAAACTTAAAAAATAGACAACTTAACCAAACTTCAAAAATGGGAATTTCCGAATACTTACGTACACGAAATCTGAAAAAATATGCATGTACTTTTCATTCCGATAATGATCGAAATGCAAATTTTCTTTTCGTTCAAACGAAATGAAATCGTTTCCTGAAAAAAAAATTATCACTATTCTACAAATGAATTCACCGGAATTTAAATTAAATGCCAAGTTTCACCAAAAAACATTGTATCCATAAATAGAAACATAGAGCGTTTCCACAGCAATCGCTCGACCGCTGCGTTGTGGGTTCGAGTCCCACGTAAGGCATGGATGTTTGTGTTGTGGGCGTAGTGTGTTCCGCCCCCCTCTGGTGTGCCTGAGGCAACGTCTTAGGACGGCTAAATGGTTCACGTTCTGGCCGCTGACGAAAGACGAATGACGAAAGTTAAGTGCCTGGCCATTTAAAAAATAATAATAATAATAGAAACATAAATCTACAAAATGCACTAATATTCTAATGTAAAAGTTATTCAATGAACAATGATTTACTTTTAAGATGACAACACCAGATGGCACCATCAGCTACCGCATCGTAGAACAGTATTTCTCAACCGCCGGGCCGTAACCTGGTACCGGGGGCTGGCATTAATTATACCGGCCGTGAGGAATTTTCTTAGAGTTTGTCGTTTTAGTTTTCTATCATTTTTTATGAATAAATATTTCATGGTGGAAATATTCTAAAGATAATAATATTCATGGATGTAACGAAAAGCTCAGAACCAAAACGCCTAAATAACATATGTGCAGCACATGTCAGTGGCCTAGCCACATTTAAATTTTAGTATGAATTGTTCATTTGACTTCTATGGTGAATTACAATGGATAAATATTTTTCCTTCTTAATACCTTTTTGTTTTCAAACCAACAACAGTAAAATCAATTTAATAATACAATAATCCATTTTATACTGAATAATATTATACAAATTATGGTGATAAGAATTCGATATGGCAATGAAAATCAGCACAAATGAATTTTATGATATTGATCTGAAGAAAGTACAATACGCTACACAATTCATAAGTACAGAGATTGATAATTCAATAAAATGTTACATTTGTCAATATGTCACACCGTACACATAAATGTAAATACGCTTTATGATTATGCCATGATTAATTATTAATAATTATGTTAGTTTAATGTATGAACTTAAAAAAAATTAGAAAGGTATTTACGAGTAAATTTGTTGGGACCGGGCCCTCGTCTTATCAAAAAATAATTTACCGGGCCGCGAGCTCACAAAGTTTGAGAAGCACTATTGTAGAAGATACGGTACAAATCAGCCGTAAACTTGAAGCTTTTTTGACATAATATAACTAAAAATCTAATTCGACTTCTTAAAAAATCTCGCCGAAGCATATCGTCCCGGGTCCTAAAATGCATATATATCAAATTTCATGTCCGTACGATGTTTAGATATTTCGCTACAAATGACACAGACAGACATCTTCCTTTATTATTATACATATAAAAATACTAATCTTTTAATGATTTTTCAAAATTTCTTTCGAAAATCATGCATTATATCGAGCGGTTCATAGTTTGTTTTAAGTTAAGTGTTCTACATTTTGTTTCAATGATTTTCAAATGAAAAATTAAATAATAAATTATTGTCTATTTAACATGAAGGTCTTGGTTTTCTGATTTCAAAATTTCAATCAAAATTTTGGGGCGTCTTCCAAACATTTGATGACATTTAAAATTAATATTATTCCAACAGTCACTTATTCGAATAATCGGAAGCCTTCATTCATAAACGAAAAATTTCATTCTTTCGTAAGATATTACATCCACAGATGCACGATCGCGCTCACACACACACCTAGCCTCAAAAACGCTCTATTCAAGTCCAGGGATACTTGAAAGAACGTGCTCTTTCGTCGAAAACTCAAATTCGATTTTTAATTCTCATCACAACACTTTCCCTATACATTGCACTATGCGTGTAAAGAAAGTTAAAAGAATGTAAGAGGCAGTACTACCATCAGACAAATCATTAGACACGATGAGAATTTTAATATGAATGAAATTCAAATCTATTTCAATTACGCCAATCAACCCTCTATGTCTACTACATTTATAATTAGTAATTTCTATACGCAATTTATGTAATATAAACCTCTTATTTAAGTTTCACATACAGATAAGGAGACGGAGTGCAAAGAGTTCATTAGGGGAAGAGATGAGAAGCTGTTTGAAAAGGAGAGGTCATGACATGACAGAATACGCACAAAAGTCTAATGCTGTTGATGGAGTGTGACGAACATAACAACCAGTGGGTAAAATTAAGGTCCTGCGAAACGATGTGCTGGAAAATAGACATGCATGGCAACAAGAATGTGTGGTAACGTACCTCTTTCCCATTTAAAATTGTGATGAGGTTTGAGAATGTAAGAAAATGTAAATTAATTTAATGGTTGGCATCGCATATCCAAATCCCCGTTCAACATGCTTAACTATAATTCTATTAAATTCCAAATATTAAGTGTAAATAATAATTATATTATATTAGTTGACCTCTCTACTAATAGAATTTTGTTACAGCGGAGCAAAAGTATTCTGTATGGAGCGGTAGAAAATAGGTGGGTTAATATCAAGACACAACGCAATGGTCAATGATTATTAAAAATGATTTGGGGCAGTTTGAGAGCAGAATTTGTCATTAACATAAACGTCTTCAAAAATATTTGTTCCTGAATTATTTTATCACAGTTACATTTTCCCCATAAGGATTTTTCCCTTATTTTCATTCGAATGTCAATAGCCACTTTAATATACATAGTCTAATTTTTATTCTTCTCGCAACATTTCTAAATTAATCATTTTACATTCCGTACTCTTTATAACCTTTAAAAAGTAATCCAACTTTCATTTACATAGATGAAGATAGAAAATTATTTCATCCATTTCTAAAGTAACTAAAAATAAAATAAAAGTTAAATGAATTTTGAAAAACTAATCTATTCAATTTCAAAAATAATGAATACAGTAAAAATGAAAATAACAATAATATATCGAAATTGTTAATCTAAATGCAGATTAGGTTAACTCTTCTTGAAATACAATGTTTTCACAGACAAACTACAAATTCACAGAATGTATTAAGCTGGAATTTGTTTTCCTCTTATCAGAAATTATTCAAAGAATTTAATTCCGATCTCTGTAATTTGTCCATTTGAGATGTTATCTCAGCATATTAAACACTTTAATAACAGTTTATGGGAAATAATATGGTATATTAATAAGAATTTCATGCATAATAATTCATTATTATATATTTAGAAATAAATGTGAAATAATTTATATGCAAGTTATAAATATAGTAAAACTTTAGCTATGACCTTAGAAATTTTACATAAATTAAGAATATGGCTGTCTGTGTGAGTGTCGTCTATAGCGGAAAATCTAAGCTTAGAACAACCTCAAAATTTAGTACTAGGGTAGCTCAATTCTTGGTACGCTCCAGGAGATATTTTTTTAAGTTAAAATTAATTACATTCCCCATATATCTAGTATAATATATAGGGAAATTATTGGGACGGGGTCGAAAATTCGCATTCGAGTTTTTGAGGAGATGTATGTGTTTGTGTTAGAGAGTGTGTGAGTGAGTCAATGGAAACGATATCTTACGAACGAATGGGAGCGTTTCCAATGAAATTTTGTGCAAATATTACAATTGGTGAATACTGGAAGTCTATTGGCGAATACTGGAAGTCTTGGTTAAAATATCTAATTTAAAAGAGAATCAACATTAATAAAAATATTATTATATTTGGAAAATATATTTTAAACAAATATGTAAATGAGGCAGACGTACAAAGAAATTCACGTACATAACATACTCTATTAAAATAATATTTTTTAATTGAAATTGTATAAAATATATCTGTCTTTATTATGTTATTTTATTAACACCTCATTACTACTTTAGAAAATTAACACAAATGTTTCATCTTAAACACAATTTATAAAGAAATGTAATTAATAAATATAATCTTATTAAAATGCATTTCATTTATAAAATATTTCAAGACCTATTGCTAAAAAATTGAAAAATTAGTATAAAAAGGGCAATAGAAAATCCTTTAATTAAATAGTTACATTAGTTAACACTGTGCGATGTGTAAGTGGAGCTATATCTGTAAGAGCGTTTGCAGATTTACGTATTAACACATTTTTTATTTAAATCCCAAAATTAAATATTTATAGAAATAAAACTTCATTTAATGCAGAAAAGATATTGAGTAAGATCCAATATTTAATTGCCTTTTTCTTTATAGGTGTAAAGTTTCAAAAATTAAAAGCTCTCAAAACGTACACTAAATTTTGTAAAAATGGAAATTCTTCCTAGAACGATAATTATATTATGCCTGACATAATAATTATAAAACATTATTTTGAAAAAATTCTTTTGATTTCACGCTAGTGTTATGTTACCCTATGGAAAAAGAAATTCTCATTTGATCCTTCCAATTTGTAGAAAAGAAGGCAAAACGAATGTCAGATAAAAATAAATTAAGCCATTATAACACTTTTTTAGGAAAATTAAATATCGTAATGCGTAATTCCTCTGTTGTATTAAAACAATTTTGATTTTTATCATAGGATTGAAAGATCAAGTGTCAGGTCATTAGAAATAATTATAAGAAATACTGTCAAGTAATTGCATTATATAACTTTTGTATATAAATGTAAAATATGGGAAATTAATTATACTTTCTGTAAGTTTCGTATATTTGTAAAAAATGCGCTCTTTGTTCTTAAAAACTGCCATTATTCTTTTTTATAAATAAATGTAAAAAAAACCTAACAATAGCTAACATGAACATTAATCTTATTTTTTTACGTTTATAATCAACTAGTATTTAAGGATGTCAAACACAGGAAAACTAACACTCTTAAAAAATATAATTGCAGCTTTCTTAATAAGCTTTATTTTCTTTAACAATATTTGGCGATTAGCGTCAATAATAGTCGTTTTAATTCAAAATTAGTTAAGTTTTATTTCGAATTCGATACTATAAGCATTCTAGTCTCGTATGTCACCGGGGAGCATCTGCAGGGTCTGAGAAGGCATTTTGATTCCCCCTTTTTTTTACATCTCCGAAGAAGAAATAAAAAATCCGTCTTCATTAGGATCATCTCGTTGTCGATGTGATAAATATACAATGGTTTAGTCTTCTAAGTCACCAAAAAGCTCCTAGTGGGTTTGCAAAAACCTTGTAAAACCCATATCTCCCCCCCCCCCCCTCCAGTTGGGTAAATCAAAGACCCGTTAGGTGCGAACCTATGGATAATACTATAAGTATACACGTTTTCAGTCTTCTAAGTCACAGGAGAGCTTCTGGGGGTTCAAGAGAAATTTCAGCTTTTCTAAAGAAAGCCTTATTCATCTTCGAAATTTTTCTGCCTCCCAGATGACGGAAATCAAAAATCCGGCTCCGTTATGTTCTGTTTCGTGTTCGATACTATAAGTGTTCAATAATTCAATCGTTTTGGTCACCAGTTGATTTTTGAAGGTTCGGGAAAGATAAAATTATATGAGACAATTATTGTTTACTTAGATGTGCAGACTTCAGCTAAAATAATTAATTATACAACTTAGTATATTGCGTTCCACTTTCCCAATCGTCACCATTTAACTTGCGTTTTTTGCCTCAAAATGGTCTATTTGGGTAGCTATAGTTAACTTGCCCCACTCTGTACCATCACCACTATTGGGACGAAACAAAATACCTTCTGTCATTATACAAAATAGCTTTTGTACACCAGTCGCATCTTAAATAATCACAGATTCGTGATTTTAACTTTTGGAAAAATTATTTGTATTCTGGGGCAATAGGAATTTGTAATGTTAATTTTCTTAAAACATTTTCATCTATATCTCAATCTAAAATTTATCTTTGGATTTTTGTTCTCTAAATGGAGCAGTTTGGGGCGGGATAGCATATAGGTTAAGGCACGGGGATTGCATGTATTCGGAGTTCCAGAATTCGATTCCCGGCTCTGACCAAATTATCCCCGTGTTTATGCGAAAGTAGCTAAAAGTATATTCATATCGCGTTGTATATGGGCCCGAAAAAAAAACACGCCTGTCGACTCTACACGTTGACATTATTTCTAAGAGATATTTTTGAAAAACAATAGACGGAGCAAAAGCCTATTATTAATTTCATAAAAACGCTGACCATAAAGAACGAGAGCATTTTAACAGCTTACAACATAGTTGAAAAGTTTTTATTACTTTGTTTATTATGTCTGTCTATCTGTCTGTATGTCTGTCCATTAACACGATAACTGCCGTAAAAATGACTTTATCAAAATGAAATTTTAGTATGTTATTCAAACGGTCTGTGGGACCTATGGGAATGCAAATGAATGATACCATCCAATTAGTTTTGGATTGAACCCCGGTTGAAAAAATGAAATACATTGAACCCTGTGGGACCTAATTTTTCAAACATTTTTCAAGCGAATTTAAAATTTACAAATTGCTTCAAAAATTTTAGAAAATATTCAAATTATCACATAAAATATATAAAAAAAAATTCAGAAAAATATATTCAGTAATTTTTTAAATAAAAATTTAAATAATAATTACACCCATTATATGAAGAAATCACGTGACCATTATATGAAGAGATCACGTGATCATTATATGAAGATATCATGTGACCCACTTCAAAATAAAATATGGTATCCATCTTGTGTCAAAATCTTCATTTTTAAAGTTTTTTTTAATTTATATGTGGTGTTGTATCCGTCCTAAAACTGCTTTATTTTTACTTAATTTCTGTGCATCAATGTTCTGAAACAACGCAATTACAATATATTTAAGTTTAAATGATCATCAAACTTTGATTATTTCTACAACGAAGCCTAATTTTCACTTATGGAGAATGTAAACACATCAAACTGTAAGACGAATTGTATAAGAATTGCTGAATTTCTTTAAAGCAAAATTGTTTAGCTCTAGAGTCTGCAATATAGCTGATATGAATATTGTACGTAGAGAAGCAGACGATTCTATATAGTACTGCCTTTTTCGATGAAGTTTTAAGCATGGAGTTAGAAAATACTTTTACCTACATGGTTTTAAGTTTTTAAGTAAAATAAATTATTGGGGTATTGTGATGAATGAAAAGAATAAAATAAATGTTTGTGGATGAAATTTTTACTGCTTTTTCATAGACAGCCAGGCAATTTATATTTCAATGACATCATTTGAATAAAGTTCATTTCCTTCGATGAAGTTTTCAAATATAATAAATTATTATAGTATTGTGATAATTTAAAACTATAACCACTGAATGTATCGCATTTTAGAGATGTTTACATAAAATTGCTTTGTAATTGGAAAGTGTTTCATAATCAATGATTTATGCATGATTGATCTTTCTTGTTATAATGTTAATTTCATTTATTTGATAATTACTTATCGTTTGCATTTTCATCAAAGAACAAAGAACAAAGAACTTACAGTTACATATTATTGTTCGTATCTAAGTGTGCTTCTAATTACAAATTACCTAAAAAAACTGCAGTAACGAAAATGCAATTGCACATTTCCGTGAGTGTTGAGCGATTTTAAGTATTGGCCCTATTGGGGCACGAAGACCGAATGAAATCGTACTTGTAATTCTGAGTATTTTAATGTATTGCTCTCATAAATGTTGTTGCACATAAAATGAAGGTATTTAAATATCTCTGCTCTTGAGATTTCATTAAAAGAACACATAGGTCTGTAATTAAGTAACAAACGCACAAGATTTACAACCACATGGTCACTTTTTGAGCATTAATTTTTGCTTAGATATTAGTATGCATTATAAAATATATTTACAAGTCTTCGTAGTGTGCCATTCGACATTACTAAAGCACGCATCCACGCAGCTTGACAAAAACCTTTTAAATGAATCTTTCTGTTACAAGCGCGTCCGTTCCCCTTGAAACTCTTTCCATGCCTTACAACTTAACGGGATTTGATCAGAATTGGGCTTGCCCGTCACTTTTCCCACAATTTCATTTCTTGAATAATTTGCCAGTTTAATGTCTCCTACAAAAAGTTTCACCATTCTTCTTTTTTGCTTGCAGGGGTTCAGTTGTGAGCCCCCTATAAATTTTGGATACAATCTAGCGTCTGTCTCCCGATTTAGCATCGCCTATCATTGTTAAATAATATTTTATGTTTGTGTCTATCCCTCATTACTGTATACGCACTCGTATTTTTTTAGAAAATTACTCTTTAGCTTTTTCTTGCATATTTATGACTAAACACTTACAAACGTGTCAGCACAATTGTGAACTACCCATGTTCCAGAAGGAATTTGATTCACCGATCTTACCTAGCCAATCGATACTTTATCCATTACGATACCAAGACGAGTTTTTTCTTTTTCTTTTTTTGTGTTTTGTGTTTCTTTCTTATACATAATCCGTTCAGGTCAAATTTATTTTCCGCAAGATACCTACTCAGATCTTATTTAATTTGGAAGGAAAACGCGTAAAAACACATATCAACAAAAAATTATGATTGTTTAGTTTTATCTTTTTTGCACATTTTATCATATCTCAAATCATCAATTTCACTACCGCTTATCCGGCTTATCCTTTCAGCATCAACTAAAACATCACTGATTCCATTTAGTCGCAACCTTTCCCTCGTTGTAGACGTCATTTTAAAATCAAAGATTGGTAATAGCAATACTTAGTCCATAGATGGGGTGTTTGCAGTACAATAACGAAGTAATTAACGTGAAAAAAATGATGTCGGGGCTCACCCAGCATCTGACTGAAACTTCAATAGAAGATCGCAAAGAGTTAAAGTGTAGTCAGTAAAATTTTAATAAAAGGTTTTAAAATATGAATTGATGCAAAATACTCTAAATGACAGCTCAATACTCCCTTATAAGCATCCCTATTAATCATCAGTTAAAATTATTGATGCATATTTAGTTTCATCTAAGAATTCGTAAGTGAATAGATGATTTAAAAGTCTAGTTTCATTTACATTAAAAGTGATCACTGATGACTCTAACAAACGAAATAGAAATTTAAATTATCAGAACACTGCGAGCAAATTAGGGTAATTATCTTCCTCTGTTAGCATTTTCTTAATGTTTAGTAATTAAAAGAGCACTTTGAGTTAACGCTGGAGTGAAATATTTTCGTTCACAGTGGATGTCGAAAAGTAATATTTCTTCCATATCGGTCCCATAAAACTGCAAGATGTTCGGTGCAAATTCCCTGCATATTTATTAAGTTTGAGGTTAGTGATTAGATTTTTGGTGAATATGCATCGTGGTAAAATAATATAATTAAGTGTATAGATCAGATTAAACGATTATTTGGGTAAGAAATTAGGTAGTAAAGTCAGATAGTTAAAAATGGCTATGGGTAACGTTCAGGTTTTTTTAAAATAAGTAGTTGAAATTGAAAACATAACCTTCGCGCTTCATAACGGAAGCCATTTTCCAAATAAATATTTTATTTACAGTATTTAGTATAAAATAGTACATATGAGCTTTAGTTTAAATTAATGGTCCCCAAACTTATTGAGAGGAGGACTACATTAAGACCATATTAAGACTGATCATCCATTTCAAATTAACCAAAACAAATTCTTGTTTCTGAATACGGTGATAGTTAATTACTATGAACACCATCAACCCACAGGCATAATTAGATATTTAAGATTTAAAAACTCTTAATAAAACAAGTAATTGCCAGGCTTTCCAAATCAAGTGAGAGAGAAAACTCTTCGTGTCAGACTCTTCATGCGACTCTTCATGCGAGAAAACTTTTCATGTGTTAGATCACAATGTGCTGCAAGAAATGCAAATCATCAACCATTGACACTCATAAGATAAAAATCAGTGTTGCCAATAAAGGGTAAAAGTAGAAAAACAGCTAGAAATATAACAAGTGTAATGTTAAGAAATAATGTAGATTCAATAACTGAAAGTAACTGCTATATAAATGTATAACAAGAAAATAACAAGAAATGATTTCTAATACTAATTTGATAAAATAGAGAAAAAAAATTAGTACTTTGGAAAAATATTAGATAATGCTAATTCAAATAAGAAGGATATATTTAAGAATGTTTAGTTAATTTAAACATTTTTACATTACTATTCACTAGCTATACTAGGTATTTATGTAGTTAACTAGTATTTATAAAGTTATTAATATGCAAATTATGATATTTTTATTAGATAATCTAAATGTTCTAAATAGCTGATTAATAATAATATTGTGAGATAATTGTATAGAGTTACATTAATTAAATAGTAATAATTTATTAATACTAAATTATCTTTCCCATCATGTAAATTAGTTATTATCTGTTTGGATAGTTCAATGCTAAGATTTATATCCAAAAACTAACATTATAACTAACGGGTTTTTCATTAGGTAATAATTCCAAATAATCTAGATTGACATCTAATTTGATATTATTATTATCTGATTATAACTAAGCAAATTCAATCATTACTTAATTAGTATAATCTCGTACAGTGTTAAAAGAATGAAAATAATTGTGATTATTACAATATAACTTAGCATTTGGGATAGAAAACGTAATAGTGTTGGATTTTCGGAAGATGTATTCGACACATATGGAAATTCAGAAAATATAAATAAAATATATACATATCTCCTCTACAAATGGAAACATAATTTTTAAAACTGATTAAACGGAATTTATTTAAAGAATCGTTCGAGTAAGAAGCTTCACAACATTCGTCTTAATTTGCGGTTGTAATCATCAAAAAGAGTTTTTATCCTTAGGTTTTGACACCAATGTACCTCTTTTATAGGTAACTATATTCCTCTCCTTCAGATTTAAGAATAAAGTACAACAATATCTGTACAACTTTCAAATTCTTTTGATTTTTTTTTTTTTTACATAGGAACGTTAATGATCCGCAGCATTACTTCTGGGTTAGATCACTATACAGGGTGTTCCAAAAAGATTGAAACGCGTTTTAATTCTTTACCTGTTGAAGATAAGTGGGCAATGTAAATTGCAAAAAATGTTGAAAGTAAGGTAGAAAATAAGACTACAGTAATGAAATAATCCTCCTATTAATTTTCAAAAAGTTACACTTTTTAAATTTTTATACGACCCCCATAGACAAATTTGGTCAATCAGAAAATTTTTATTTTTAATACAACAAAATAATTTAAGAAACCGCATATCTGTATCTTTAAAATTGAGCGAGTTATATTTAATTGAAAATTGAATATTATGAATAGGGACCATATATCAAATTAGAAATGTAAATTTGTGACATATCACAAAAAAGATAAAACTGGATGATAATACATAGGAGACATTTTCGTGAATTTCGCGTAGGTTCACGATGCAATCACGGATTCTTAATAGATGCATTTATTCTTTATTTAGATGCATTTGTGATAAAAAATTTTAACACGTATTAACGTATTTTTGATCTAAACAATTTCCATCGTCAATTTGTTTATGATCCCTATTTTCACTGAAGAAACAGCCTTTAACATGGTACGGAAAAGTAGCATAAGTCAGAATTTTTCCTTTACCATAATCCAGTTGATTTTAAAGATACAGATATGCTGGGTTTTTTTTTCAATGATCTTGTTGCATTAAAAATAAAAATTTTCTAATTGACCAAATTTGTTTAAGGGGGTTGTATAAAAATTTAAAAAGTGTAACTTTTTGAAAATTAATGGAAGGACAATTTCATTAACGTAGTCCTATTTCCTACCTTACTTTCAACATTTTTGCAATTTACATTTCCCACTTATCTCCAACAGGTAAAGAATTAAAGCACGTTTCAATCTTTTGGGGACACCCTGTATAAGGAACAATATTTTAACTGAAAGTGAAACCATGAATCTTCCGTTATTCCATTCTATCCATTAACTTACTAAAACCAGTCTACACATTATGTTCACCAGTCCATTCAATAAGCTACTGAGAGTATTCACTTTCCTTCTATGGTTGAAATATACCCTACAATAGTATATATTTAATTTAAGGTGTACAATTTCTAGTACGTCTGAAGAGTGAAAATAATTATTAAATGCAGTCCTTAAATGTGTGCTGTTTATTTTACATATTCTGAAACAAATATTATATAACTGCACAGTTTTGCAATGTCTGATAAATATTTTATAAAAATTTGGTTGTAATATATTTTGAAATCTAATTCTTTCAATATAATATATTTGGGAATATTCACGAGATTTTTGTGTTATATATTACAAATTTTCATATATCGTTTCTTTCAAATAACTTAAACTTTTATCTTGGAACAGCATATTTTAAAATTTTTGCATCCAAACATGTAGAAACTTTTTAAAATATCTTCAGTTTTTTGAAAAAAGGAAAATGAAAAAGAGTGATATTTTAATCTCTATGAAAAAAACAGTGCTCCTAATCTGATCTACAAAAATCAAAATGGTGCAACGCCAAACTTACATGCATTAAAACGCATGTTACAATTTTTTAAATATTGTGAACTTATGCCCATAACATTTTCTTTAAAGCCATTTCAACTTGCAAACACATTGCCCATTTTTTATACTTTCCTACTCTTAATATTTATAGACTCAGATGTAAAAAGTTCTCAATATTTTTACTTAAAGTAACTGAAATTTTATATATGGTATAAAATGCGTGTATTTTAATGCGCATGTCGAATGCATTAAAAATAAGAGAGAGAGAAAAACTGGGGGAAAACTGGTAAGGAGTGTTAAGAAGACTTTAAAAAATGATAATAAAAGTTGTAACCGAAAAAAATACTAAATCATAATAAAAATAAATAATAATAAAAATAAATGATAACAAAATAATTACTTATAATAAATAATAAATGAGGTATTGTTAAAATCAAGCGTCTTCAAAATTATATATACAGGGTCAGTTGTAGCTCGGTGTACATTTAAACCACGGGGCAATAAAAATTATTACTGTAAGTCGGAAGTGAGATGCCCAAGTTAAAAATATATTATGAAATTATGACAGAAACAGTAATCACAATGCTTCGGAATTTTTGCAAGTGTTAAAAATTGCCACACATAAAGGTTACCGTAGAATGTTGTAACTTGATTATTTATTTACCTCTGTAAGACTGGCATCTTGCACATATGCCTGAGTAAGGTGCCACCTGTATTAGGGGAAGATGCAAGTATTGTGAAAAACATGCAGCACACTATAAATGAAGTACAATACAAGAATGTTTATTTTTTTTTCTATTAACAATTGGTAAACGCAATTTCTTTGGACATTTTTAATTGTAGGAAAATAAATTTTATTATTAGCTTCAGCTCGTCACCAATCTTGTTATAACAATTCTTAACAAGTTAATTATGTAAAGTTTTGTAATTCATGAATTCCACTTATCACAGTAATCACTACCATTTATCTAAACTTTAAGTCATATCTTGCAAGTAATACACTGTATCCAGTCACATTTAATAAGTCGCATGTCACAGAAGTCACAATCTGTCAGAAATATTAATAACTTTGTTCCAAAATACACATTTAACAAATATTGTAGTATTCGCGTTATTTTAAAAACTAAAACCTAATATAAGATTACAAATATTGTAAGTCAGTATTTGTGTAAATGAAATAGTACGTCACCCGAATGACGTTTAGACTGAGAGGGGATCTTACACCAATGGCAGGGAGAAAATACCACTTATAACGTTTTCAAAAACTAGCTTCACAGAAAAAAGGAAAATGGTTATTCAGGTATTGAAACAGCCACTTCGCGCGGTTTTAAAATGCGTTACATAAATCCACTTTCAATGAAAAGAAATTATGTAATATCTTAATAGGCGATAATACAACATTATAAGAAGCCTACTTACCACTCGGTTCGAACATATCTTCCCATATTCTTCGAATTTGATACAATAAATTAGGGAAGCTGGTACACGTCATTCGTTGCATAAACAATCCCACGTTAACAACTAGTAAGTTCCCCCCTTTATCACTTCGAAATATCAGTGTATGTGTGTGTATATATATATATATATATATATATATATATGCATAAATATGTATATATATGTATATATATATATATATATATATATATATAATATATATATATTCCTTTTATATTCACTAGATTCCATTTATTCAATTTCCAAACTTCTTGCATAGCTCATCGTGCTACACTAGGCTTCTGATTTGCAAAAATTTTTTACCTTTACCTACAGTTTACAAGCAATTATTTTCTTTGGTATTTCTCGGGTATCTATATATTACAAGTAATCATAAAAATCTTCAATTATATATATGCATATATATATATATATATATATATATACAAGGTAGGATCAAAAAGTTTGGAGACTGTGCTGATATCTCCAACCCTGATTGGAGGAGAGGTGAACTATTTTACCGTGGCATAGAGGCACATGTGACGAGAGATGTGAAAAGGAAGAAGCAGGTCCACAATCCAGGGTTTTCCAGACAATGCGTGTCAGTGAACTTTTCGTCGAAAACAGAAATGGCGTTTGAAGAACAACGTGCGAATATCAAATTCTGTCAGAGTTTGGCGAAATCGCCGACAGAAACATTGCACATGCTGCAGCAGGTGTACGGTGAGAGAGCAATGTGTCGTGCGAAGGTGTTTTCATGGCACTCCCGATTCACGGACGGCTGTGGATCCGTTGACGACAATCCGCGAACTGGGCGGCCGTAAACATCAATTACGGAAGACAACATTCGAATGTTGGCGGAAATTGTGCATGCCGATCGACGTCAAATCATCAACGTCATTGCTGAAAAAGCAGGAATTTCGTACGGGAGCTGGCAAGCTATTCTGAGGGACAAACTGAACATGCATCGTGTGTGTCAACACATTGTACCAAAAATTCTAACCGAAGATCAGTGTGATAAGCGCATGCGGATCTGTAGAGAACTGATTGACGTTGCTAACAAAGATCCGACATTCCTTTCAAAAATTATCACCGGTGATGAGACGTGGTGTTTTTTGTACGACCCACAAACGAAACGGCAGTCCTCACATTGGAATTCACCATCATCGCCGATATCAAAAAAGTTCCGTTTAGATCGGTCAAAGGGGAAGGTAATGCTGTAGGTGTTTTTTTTTTTTTACCAGAAGGGCTTTGTACATTACGAGTTCATACCGGAAGGGGCAACAGTAAACAAGGAGAGGTACACACAGATCCTGGATAGGGGCGCGGTAGCCCATTGGTTAGCGCGCTGGAGTTGCACTTGGTAGGCCCGGGCTCGATTCCAGCCACTGCCAAAACTGCCGCCGTGTTCATGCGGAGTACGATCACGTTAAACATGTGGGTCCGAAAGTCCTTCCGAGAGGTTGGTGGTAGGGGAAGGAGGGTACGGTCCCTGTGGATGCCTCCCCCACTGGGTTCGGTCTAAATTGGGTGGCACTTCCCGACCGTCCAAACAGTTACCTTACACCTTTCTGGTAGGTCGGACGGTCTGGGTTTCAACAACAACAACAACACAGATCCTGGCTCATCTCCGCGATGCTATCCGCCGGAAACGTCCAGAACTCTGGAAAAGCAAGGATTGGGTGCTGCAACATGACAATGCCCCCGCTCATCGGACTTTCATGGTGTAGTCCGCACTAGCCAAACATATGGAACGTCGAACCTTTCACACCCACCCTACTCACCCGATCTCGCTCCCATGCGATTTTCACCTGTTCCTCCATCTCAAAAACGAAAGACGCCGTTTCAAGAGTGCATCTGAGGTTGAGGAAGCTGCGACGGCCGCACTGAAGACTATCTCGTCCAAAGGCTTCCAGGAATGTTTTCAGCAACTGTACTCGCGCTGGTAGAAGTGCATAGCTGCAGAAGGGGAGTAGTTTGAAGGTGGTTGTGTGTAACACATGATATCAATAAATCATATCCGTCAAGTAAGCCAGTCTCCGAATTTTTTTATCCTACCTTGTATATATATATATATATATATATATATATATATATATATATATATATATATATATATATATATATATATATATATATATATATATATATGTGTGTGTGTGTGTGTGTGTATGTATGTATGTATGTATAAATATGTATAAATATATGAGTATGTGTGTGTGTGTGTGTGTATGTATGTATGTATGTATGTATGTATTTATATATACTATATATATGGACTGATATTTCGAACTAAAAGGTCAGTTTGCTCCCAAAAGAACTATAAACAAGATGGATGCCATATATCATTTTGAAGTGGGTCAGGTGATCGTTTCATATCATGGTCACGTGATCGTTTCATATAAGAGGTGTAATTGTTATTTTAATTTTTATTTAAAAAACTACTGAATATATTTCGCTGAATTTTTTTTATATATTTTATGGAACAATTTGAATATTACCTAAAATTTTCGAAGCAATTTGTGAATTTTAAATCCGCTTAAAAATGTTTGAAAAATTAGGTCCCATAGGGCTCAATGTATTTCAATTTTTCGACCCGGGTTCAATCCAAAACTAATTGGGTAATATTATTCATTTATATTCCCATAGGTTCTACAGACCGTCTGAACAACATACTAAAATTTCATTTTGATTAAGTCCTTTTTACGGCAGTTATCGTGCTAACGGACAGACAGACAGACAGAATGAACAAAGTCATAAACACTTTTTAACTTTGTTGTAAAGTGTTAACAACATACTAAAATTTCATATTGATTAAGTCATTTTTACGGCAGTTATCGTGCTAACGGACAGACAGACAGACAGACAGACAGAATGAATGAACAAAGTCATAAACACTTTTCAACTTTGTTGTAAAGTGTTAAAAAGCATTAGTATTAAAATAAAAAAGCTGATGTACGCAGCACATGACTTTCCCTGCAGACTCATATCCACATTCTCTTTATGTCTTCAATAATTCATCGTACAAAATAACCTCCATCACACAAAATAACCTCCATAAGTGCAAATTCAGCGTAATTTAAAATTACGCTGAATTTGCACTTTTGACTCAATTTTCGTTCTCACTTGGTAACTGGACTTATTTCAAAGGTGAGGTAGCGAAAATGCAAAAAAACTGAAATATCTCGAGAACGTCTAGTCCTAGTGTAATGGAGTTGGTCTTTTCATCTTTAAAACTCACATATAAAACAAGCATTTAATTGAAATATATTTGAGCATACGTAGTTTTTTATTTCAGATTTTGACGATTTTTGCGGACCATTTCGCAAAAAAAGGCATGTCTTTTTTTTCCATATGGTACTAAAATTTAATCAGCACCAGGGTCACACACAAGTGACTTAATTACCAAATTTTTACTTTACACCATATTTTGCCTACCAAATTTTGCCAAAAAACCTTGCTCGATCAGTTTTTGAGTTAGAGTGGATACATTGCACAGACAGACACACAGACGCCACGCTAAAAATAATTTTTTTGTTTTCAAAAAGTCTCAAAACGTGTAGATCCGTCGAAAACTCGAGTTGTGATTTTCGGCATAATTCCATTACTTTCCCTATATTTCTAAGTATTGCAAAAAAGTAATAAAAATGAAAGAAATTATTACTAAAAATGAAGGAATATTACTAATTACTAAAAATCACTATATATATATATATGTATATATATGTGTGTGTGTGTGTGTATGTGTGTGTGTGTGTGTGTCACCTAATACTTACGACTCATCCCCTATCAAATTCAAAGGTGGTTTTGTGATTGATAAAACGGTTAAATTGCTGATTTATCCATGAACTCCAAATGTCAAAGATCACATATTTTAATGCTTTGCCCTGACATTCCAGACTAGCATACTAAACACCCATTAACTCCAAATTTCAACGGTCACATATTTTAATGCTTGTACATACATACATATATATATATATAATGAAAATTGTCAATATATTAAAATATTCCAATAGAGTCACGAAACAGTAAAAACAACATATTTCAATTTTATGAATAGACTAAGATACCCATTTTCAAATTCAATCATATTACCTTCACTGTTAATAAGCAGCAACTGCTCTTCAAACCTATTGAAAATATATAAAAAGTGTATATATTCATAAAACCTAATAAAAATGTTGACATTTGCCTGAATGAGATCCTTTGTGAAAGCGCAAAAAAAAATTGCAAAATTTATTAAAATATAGTTTCCCATTTATATCACGTTTTCAAATAATTGAAAAGTATTTCAATAAGTTTCAATATAATAAGTTTTAAAATATTTCAATGAATGTTTCCTCCGAACCCTACTCTTTTTCATACCACTTAATAAATTTCGAGCGTATTATTGGATTTCATATAACACTTTTGTGTAAGGCAGTCAAAATTGGCTATTTCCACATATGCTAGTGCATATCTAAAATCTCGATGAAGGAGATATCAATGTAGAAGAGAAATTACTCATAAATTATGCTTAAACTGGAATACATTTATAGGAAATTAAATTTTTTATATACTCTGAGTATTGAAGAATGTTGGAGCATTTGTTCCATTCATAAATAATTAAAAATACGATTTACATATCAAAAATAAGAATTGTTTATGAATTATATATCTGAATGTATGTAATTTCATTTATTTATTGGCATGACAAATATTAATTGAATTTTCTGCCGTAACTTTTTTGAGTAATTAGAGTAAAGTAAACTTTTAGAGATATTTATCAATATTTCTAAACAAAGAATTGATTCCCTAGTTAGTGATCGCACAACTTACTGATGTCTATTTGTGCTCTGTATATTCTACAATAGGTGATTCCACGTAAAAGATTACCGTCCTTCTTTATTACTTAATTTGTACTACAGGAATTTTCACTAGGTAGTAAACCCCAAAAAGCTTTTCTTCCCCAAACTTATCGAGAAATTAGGGCAGTGATATTTTTATAGACTTCATTATCCAATAACTTTTCACAATAAACACCCGCTCCGCAATGGTATATCCAGCCCACCTGAACGACGTTCAACAACAAGCTAAATTGCACATTGTCACCGGATGGAAATTGCGGTACCGAACATCTGCCAGAGTAATGTCACTTTGAGTCCTCGCTTTATTAAGAAAATCACTATCTTGTTTTTCTCAGGGATCAAGGTCACTTGTGAACCGAATATCATGTTTCTATCTAGAGTGGGGAAAATATAGTTGGTTTTTTGGAGGGAACTACCTAATGAAACACCCTGTATAATGGGAGATTATTGTATCTCACTTGCAAGTCACTGTATATGAAATGTGTGCATTGTCTAAAAAACTGATGAAATAAATACATTTTAAAATTCAAAGTATTTCATTGGTTGGCCATGTCAGCAGCCAGCATAAATTATCGATCATCCTTTCGTATGCATAGTGTCTATTATAATGAATCAATTTAACCTTTAACAGCGTAAAATTTTGCGTCGCCCCAAACTACATCCGTGTCTACGCAGAGTATGGTAATGTTAAATCTGCAAGTTTAAAGTCCATCCCAGAGATGATGGGTCATGCGAGGGATGGTACAGTCCTACTGTGGAAACCCTCAATGGGTTCTAGTCTAAACTGGGTGGCACAGAACCGGCTGTCCAGAGAGTTACCATACAACTTCGGCTAGGTCGGGAGATCTGGGTAAGGAAAACAAGAAAGATCATTCACGCATAAAGCATTGATTGTGAAACACTTTCCAACTATCATGCAAAATGCGATACATTTAGCGGTGATATTTCTTTAATTATCACAGAACTTGGATAATTTATTTTACTTGAAAACTTAAAACTTCGTCGGAAAAAATGAACTTTATTCAAATGAGGTCATCGAAATATAAATCGTCTTGTTCTCTATGTAAAAGCAGTGAATACTTAATTCATACACTTTTATTCCAGACTCCATAATTAAATAATTTTACGTGAAAAAAATTCAGCAGTTCTTATACAACTCATCTTTACAATCACTTGTTTACATTCTGCATCCATTAAAATTAGGTTTCGTTGTAGAAATAATCAAAGTTTGATGATCATTTAAACTCAAAAATATTGTAATTGCGTTGGCGCAGAATATAAATGCACAAAAATTCCGCAAAAATTAACGGAACAATTTCAGAATGGATGCAACACAAAATCTAAATTCAAAAGAACTTTAAAAATCACGATTTTTACTCTGAAAAAAAAGATGGATGCCATATTTTATTCTGCAGAGGGTCACTTGATCTCTTCATACTATACGGATGCAACACAAAATCTAAATTTAAAAGAACTTTAAAAATCACGATTTTTACTCTGGGAAAAAAGATGAATGCCATATTTTATTTTACAGTGGGTCTCGTGGTCTCTTCATATTAAATGGATATCATTATTATTTTAATTTTTATTTAAAAATCTACCGAACATAGTTTGCTGAATTTGAATTTTTTTTATGTATTTTACGTAAAAATTTGAATATTTCCTAAAACTTTCGAAGCAATTTGTGAATTTTGAATTCACTTTAAAAACGTTTGAAAAATTAGATCCCATAGGGTCAATGTATTTCATTTTTTCAACCCGAGTTCAATCCAAAACTAATTAGATGATATTTTTCATTTGCATTCCCATATGTCCCACAGAACGTCTCAACAACATACTAAAATTTCATTTTGATGAAGTCATTTTTACGACAGTTATCGTGCAGACGGACAGACAGACAGACAGACAGACAAACAGAATGAACAAAGACATAAACACTTTTCAACTATGTTGTAAAGTGTTAAAAATGTATTCTATGCAGCTGCAAACGATTTTGGAGCAATCGCCGAACTTTCCGACAGTAACTAGTGCGGCGTCTAACTAGTGCGGTATCTAGTGCGGCAGTAACTCGCCGCGACAGTAACTAGTGTTTAAAATCTAATTTTGCGAATTTAAGATTTCGTTTCATTTTTTTCTTATTTCGTATTATATTATCATTTGAATATTGAGCAAAAAATGACAATATTAGGATCAAAACTCGCTGTGGTATTATTTTTCTTTATTTTACCATTTTACCATTATTTATATTACGATTTGATATATCTCAACCCCATTGATCCTATCATCACACACTTTGCCATGGCATACTTGCTCTCATTAGAAAAGGCCACGTTGGGGCCTAAGCGCGCGGCGCCCATACATCGGGGCTAAGGTGAGGTTCTCTCAATTCCAAGTATTTTCAGCAGATTTAAATGATCTTATTTAGGGCGCCTCGCTGTGCAATTGGAATCATTACGCATGGAAAAACAAAGCACGAGAATAATTATGTTTTAAGACAGGCAATTTAGAAAATGAATTATGTTACCTGAATCTGTATGATTTTCAAAATTGGCGCTTATTTAGAACGCGAGAAGTTCTTTCCAATCTTTCAAATGAATTAAAAGACACAAAAACCCAGTATTTTTAAGCAAAATTCAAGTGAAATATTTAATTGTTTAACTGAAATTCATCCTTAACTTAAGAATATACAATAAACAACTTTTATAATCCTAACACAATGCAATACTGTTTTTTATTTTGAGAAAAAATATACATTCTAATGCAGGAAAAGGATAAACGGAATCAGATTGCGTTCTAAGTAGGTACTGAAAGTCATAAAGAAAGCAATAGCTTATTTATTACCTACACTCCGACCTTGCTTTGGGAATAATGGCATTATCTTCTGTGAAGTACACCAATAGTTTCATTCTATCCGTGTATCAGTACAAAAAACTTTATTCAGTAGATGTCCTGACATTTGTAAAACTCGGCTGAAGCATTTATAAATTTATTAAACTGGAAGAAAGGTATTGTGATAACGAGAAATTACTAATGGAGTATTTGTAGATGATACATAAGTACATAAAACTTTTATAACTGTGGGAAAATGAGCATAAATCGCAAACAAGAAATGGGTGGAATATGTTATGGTAAATTTGACGATGGTTTGCAACAAACGTTATTGATAGGAAGATCAGAACATGCACACTAAAAAATATGAGTAAAGACACACAAAAACCTGGGTTTACTGTCACTAGAATAACACTTTTAAAAAGGTAAATTTCAAGTTACGCACTTGAAAATATAACTGTGTCTACGTGAATGTATAACTTTATTCATTTATATGAGAATTATAAGGTACATTTATGGATACATTTTACACGGTAGATGGAGAATAATGGGTACATTTTATTTTAAACAAGTAAAGTTTAAAATAAAAAAGGGGAGGTTTTTTACAGGATTTTAAATGGATACTGTTTTTAGCAGGCTCATTTTCCGCACTTGTAATGAAACTATTTTAAAGAAACCTTTTAAACAGGTAAGCAAGTGGGTAGCAGGCAAACAGGTGCGTAAAATGACATGTTTAAAACTATCATTTCAGCTTCCATAAAAGGAATTATTTCCATAAAAGAGAAAATTTCTTTGAGCGTTCTGCGTATGACAACTTATGATATGGGCAAAATTTAAAATAATCGTGACGTTCTCACATTCATGTTGAAGAAACATTTGATATCAGTCGATTGAGTAGTTTTGGATAAAAACCAATTACAAAATTTAATAGTAAAAATGTGCATACAAACAATACACACGACAGAGAACAGCATTTAAAAATAAAATATCGACGTTGTTCTTACAAGGATATAACAGGCTGTATTTGTACAAAATTCGGTTGCATACAATTGAGTAGTTCCCGAGAAATAAATATCTCTCTATATTAAAACAAGAAAGATCAATCATGCATAAAGCATTGATTAGGAAACACTTTCCAACTGCAATAGAATTTTAGTTAAACATCACTAAAATGCAATGTATTCAGTAGTAATATTTTTAAAATTATCAGAATACTACAATAATTTATTATATTTGAAAACTTAAAACTTCATAGGAAAAAAAATTCTTTATTCACAAGCCGTCAATGAAATATAAATCGCCTGGCTTTCTATGAAAAAGCAGTAAATATTTCATTCATACACTTCTTTCTATTCCTTTCATTCAACACAATACTACAATAATTTAATTCATTTAAAAACTTAAAACCATGGAGGTAGAAATCCCAGGCCACACGACCCACCCGAAGGCTTATGGTAGCTGTTTGTGTGGCCGAAAAACCATGGAGGAAAAAGTAATTTAATACTATGCTTAAAACTTCATCAAAAAAGTCCTATAAAACCGTCTGCGTCTCTATGTAAAATCAATTACTGTTTCATTCATATCAACTATATTGCAAACTCCAGAGCTAAATAATTTTGCATTAAAAGAAATTCAGCAAATCTTATACAACTCATCTTACAGCTTCATGTGTTATATTCTCCAAGGTGAAAATTAAGTTTCGTTGTAGACATAATCAAAGTTTGATGATCATTTAAACTCAAATATATTCTAATTGCGTTGTTTTAGAATACAGATGTACAGAAATTAAGCAAAAATAAAGCTGTTTTAGGACTAATACAACACTAAATATAAATTAAAAAGTACTTTAAAAATCACGATATTGACACAAGATAGATGCCATATTTTATTTTAAAGTGGGTCACATGATCTCTTCATATGATATGGGTATAATTATTATTTTAATTTTAATTAAAAATCTATCAAATATATTTTGCTGAAGTTTTTTTCATATTTTATTATGGGATAATTTGAATATTTATTTAAAACTTTCGAAGCAATTTGTGAATTTTAAATTCGTTTAAAAAATGTTTGAAAAATTAGGTCCCATAGGGTTCAATGTATTTCATTTTTTCAACCCGGGCTCAATCCAAAACTAATTGGCGGATGTTATTCATTTATATTCCCATAGGTCCCACAGACCGTCTGAACAACATACTAAAATTTCATTTTGATAAAGTCATTTTTACCGCAGTTATCGTGTGAACTGACCGACAGACAGACAGAATGAACAAAGTCGTAAACACTTTTCAACTATGGTGTAAAGTGTTAACAAGAAAGATCAATCATGCATAAAGCATTGATTATGAAACACTTTCCAACTTCAATACAATTTCATACAAACATCCCTAAAATGCGATACATTCCTCGGTAATATTTTTAAAATTATCACAATGCGACATTAATTTATTATATTTGAAAATTTCATCGAAGAAAATGAACTTCATTCAAATGACGGCATTGAAATATAAATTGCCTGGTTTAAACATCTCTAAAGTGCGATACATCCCTCTGTAATATTTTTAAAATTATCATAACTCTACAATAATTTATTATATTTGAAAACTTCATCGAAATCAAATGAATTTTATTCAAATGACGTCATTGAAATATAAATCACCTCTATATAAAAGCAGCATTTCATTCATAAACATTTTTCGAATGGTTTCATTCATACCATTACTATAATAATTTATTTTATTAAAAAGTGTTTGAAAAATTGTTATCTACCATATTTATTTTAAAATGTGAAACCTTTCTCATATGTAAAATAATTAAACTCTTGGAAAGATATTTATTATACCGTGTGGTCAGAATGAAAACACCCCTACTCTGAGCTCTCTATACATCGAACTACACAGTGTAAAGGCTCCAAAATTGTTGAAACTACTATTCAAAACATGGGGAAAGGGATTACTCGAAAAGAAAATTAGTTCCAGAAACACCGATAGGTGGCGCTGTACAACAGAAAATATGCTGAAAAGACACAAAATAATCACAAAAAAAACAAACGCATGCGATATGAAATTTTCCTTTTTAATTTCTTTTTCTGATATGAAAAAACGAAGATAAAAATGTGAAGAAACTTAAACGGTCATTGTAACTGCAATTTCGCACTGTAAGGACAACAATTTGCATAAACCCTTGATTTGCAGCTACTATGTTCTGGGCATAAAAGGGGATAAAACTGGAAAAATTTCATTCTTATCAGCGATGGCTGTCACACTGCCAGAACGCGCTTTGCTTGTAAAGCTGTTTTATGAAAACAAATGACATGCTGCAGCTGCACTTCGAGAGTTTCGTCGACTTAAGAATTTGCGCAAAGGACCATTACTTCCACAATCTCTCAGCAGAATGATCACTCGATTCGAAAAAACTGGACATCTTGAAGTTCAGAAGGGTCGAGGACGCAAATCGACTATTTCAGATGTCGTTGACGATGTTGCCACCGCTATTGTTGAACAATCAATGGATAGCGTTATACACAGCATTCCCTGCATCGATAAGGTCCTTGTGGTATGAATGTTTGGTACGTTTGAATAAAATGTGTTGGAGATGTGTATTTCGTGTTTTTCAGAATATTTTCTGTTGTACAGCGCCACCTATTGGTGTTTCTGGAACTATTTTTTTCACGTAATCCCTTTCCCCATGTCTTGAATAGCATGTTCAACAATTTTGGAGCCTTTACACTGAGTAGTTCGATCTATAGAAAGCTCAGAGTAGGGGTGTTTTAATTCTGACCATACGGTATACTATAACTCTTTTTGCTTTCTGGAGGATATAACGAGAGTCGGAATTTAATTGAATTTGTTTTTCTCCCTATATTAAATAATTTTTATTTAAAAAACTACCTAATGTATTTTACTGAATTTTTTTTATATATTTCATGGGATAATTTGAATATTTCCTAAAATTTTCGAAGCAATATGTGAATTTTGAATTCGCTTAAAAAATGTTTGAAAAATTAGGTCCCATAGGGTTCAATGTATTTCATTTTTTCAATCCGGGTTCAATAAAAGACTAATAGGGTGCGTATTATTCATTTATATTCCCATAGGTTCCACAGACCGTCTGAAAAACATACTGAAATTTCATTTTGATAAAGCCATTTTTACGGCAGATATCGTGCTAACGGACAGACAGTCAGAATGAACAAAGTCGTAAACACTTTCAACTATGTTGTAAAGTGTTAAAAACGTAACTGACGCTTCCGCCGACGCCACCGTTTGACAAATTTCTCGTTTTTCGAGATTCTTTACTTCGTACCGCAAAAATTATTGTATATAAAAATATGAAATTTGGTACACTTGTAGCAAAAGCTTTGGGGAATACGCAGAAATAAATTGTTTTTATATATATTGTAGTTTAAGTAATATTTAATGTTAAATTCAAAGACAAATTATTTGAGCTGCGAGTTAGCATCTTGGATAGACTAACAATAGCAAGACCACGAACTTTTGCAAGCTCCGACCTGCAAAAATTCAACTACATGGGTGAATTTCTTCAGAACGGAGCCCCTTTTTAACACTTTACCACAAAGTTGGAAAGTGTTTATGACTTTGTTCATTCTGTCTGTCTGTCTGTCTATACGTTAGCACGATAACTGCCGTGAAAATGGCTTTATCAAAATGAAATTTCAGTATGTTGTTCAGACGGTCTGTAGAACCTATGGGAATATAAATCAATAATATCACCCAATTAGTTTTGGATTGAACCCGGGTTGAAAAAATGAAATACATTGAGCCCTATGAGACCTAATTTTTCAAACATTTTTAAGCGGATTTAAAATTCACAAATAGCTTTGACAATGTTAGATAATATTCAAATTGTTCCATAAAATATATAAAAAAAAATTCAGTGAAATATATTGAGTAAATTTTTAAATAAAAATTAAAATAATAATAACACCTCTTATATGAAGCGATCACGTGACCATGATATGAAAATATCTTCAAAATAATATATGGCATCCATCTGGTCTCAAAATCGTGATTTTTAAAGTTCTTTTTAATTCATATTGAGTGTTGTATCCGTCCTAAAACCACTCTATTTTTGCATAAATTCTGTGCATCTACATACTGAAACAACGCAATTACAATATATTTGAGTTTAAATGCTCATCCAAATTTGATTATTTCTACAACGAAGCCTATTTTTCACCTATGTAAAATGTAAACAGCAAAATATATAGAATGAGTTGTATTAGAATTGCTGTATTTCTTTAACACAAAATCATTTAGTTCATGGAGTCTGAATAGCTGATATGTATCAAATATTCATTGACTTTACAAAGAGAAGGACGATTTTTTTCGATGAAGTTTTACGCATAGAGTTTAATTACGTGTAGCTCCATGGCCTTAATATTTAAATAAAATAAATTATTATAGTATTCGGATGAATGACATGAATGGGAAATTATTTATGAATGAAATCTTGCTTTTATAGAGAGAGCCAGGCGTGTTATTTTTTCTATGACGTCATTTGAATGAATTTCAGTTCTTTTCGATGAAGTGTTCAAATATAATAAATTATCGTAGTATTATGATAATTCTAAAATTATTTCCGAGGAATGTATCACATTTTGGAGATGTTTAAACCAGGCAATTTATATTTCAATGCCGTCATTTGAATGAAGTTCATTTTTTTCGATGAAGGTTTAAGTTTTCAAATATAATAAATTAATGTAGTATTGTGAAACGTTTTAAAATATTACCGAGGAATGTATTGCATTTTAGAGATGTTTAAATAAAATTGCATTGAAGTTGGAAAGTGTTTCATAATCAATGCTTTAAGTATGATTGATCATTCTTGTTTTAATTCCGATGTTGTTTTTGAGATATTTTACTTTTTATGCACTTCTGAAGTGAACTTTTTTTTTCGTATCGGAATGTCTAACGATTTCTCTGTCTCGTACCGTAAAAACTATAGCATACCAAAATATTAAATTTGGTACATTTATAGAAAAATAATAGGATAACGCGATGAAATAACCGTTCTTCGATTTAAACTTTAGTTTGGCATGAAATAGCTGGCGAAGCGAGCTCATGATCAAGGAATTCAGTTTTTGGATTCCCTGGGCTAAGAAAAATCCCTGCTTTTCCCTCCTGTGGAAAATAGGCAGGAATAGAAAATACATTTTTGAAAATAGAATTTTTAGGAAAGATAGATATGAAGCAAACTCTGCTAGCGCAGCGAGTGGGAGGCGAAGTCTCTCGAAGGGGGTTGAGCGAGCGGAGCGAGCAGGGGCCAGAGCCTCCTAATGTCACAAAAAATACGTTTGCGCATATTACCCACGTCTCGTGTCAAATTTCTGAAACACCGCCTTGCTGTTTTCGGTTTTGAGTAGCAACCTAAATTTGTACAAAGTTTGAATTCATTTGATTCAGTAGTTTCGAAGAAATCGGGGTACCTTGATCTGGTAATTGCCCAACAAACGAACAAACTGTTAAAAATATTGATTTTTTAACACTTTACAACAAAGTTGAAAAGTGTTTATGACTTTGTTCATTCTGTCTGTCTGTCTGTCTGTCAGCACAATAACTGCCGTAAAAATGACTTAATCAAAACGAAATTTTAGTATGTTGTTCAGACGGTCTGTAGGATCTATGGGAATGTAAATGAATAATATCACCCAATTAGTTTTGGATTGAACCCGGGATGATAAAATGAAATACATTGAGCCCTATGGGAACTAATTTTTCAAACATTTTTTAAGCGGATTTAAAATTCGCAAATTGCTGCGAAAATTTTAGGTAATATTCAAATTGTTCCATAAAATATATAAAAAAAAATTCAGCGAAATATATTCAGTAGTTTTTTAAATAAAATTAAAATAATAATTACACATCTTATATGAAACGATCACGTGACCATGATATGAAACGATCACATGACCCACTTCAAAATGATATATGGCATCCATCTTGTTTCAAAATCGTGATTTTTTAAAGTTCTTTTTAATTCATATTGAGTGTTGTATCCGTCCTAAAACTACTTTATTTTTGCTTAAATTCTGTGCATCTACTTACTGAAACAACGCAATGACAATATATTTGAGTTTAAATGCTCATCTAAATTTGATTATTTCTACAACTAAGTCGATTTTTCACCTATATAAAATGTAAACAGCAAAATATGTAGAATGAGTTGTATTAGAATTCCTGTATTTTTTAACACAAAATAATTTAGTCCATGGAGTCTGCATGGCTGATATGAATGAAATATTAATTGATTTTATAAAGAGAAGGACGATTTTTTTCGATGAAGTTTTAAGCATAGAGTTTAATTATTTGTATCTCCATGGTCTTAAATAAAATGTTTAAATAAAATAAATTATTATAGTATTGTGATGAATGAAATGAATGGGAGAAAGTTATGAATGAAATCCTGTTTTTATAGAGAGATCCAGGTGTGTTAATTTTTCTATGACGTCATTTGAATTAATTTCAGTTGTTTTCAATGAAGTTTTCAAATATAATAAATTATCGTAGTATTATGATAATTCTAAAACTATTACCGAGGAATGTATAACATTTTAGAGATGTTTAAACCAGGCAATTTATATTTCAATGCCGTCATTTGAATGAAGTTCATTTTTTTCGATGAAGGTTTAAGTTTTCAAATATAATAAATTAATGCAGTATTGTGATAAGTTTCAAAATATTACCGAGGAATGTATTGCATTTTAGACTTGTTTAAATAAAATTGCATTGAAGTTGGAATGTGTTTCATAATCAATGCTTTAAGCATGATTGATCTTTCTTGTTTTATTATGTACCTTCAAACATGTATAGATTTTTCATTGGATTAAAAATAGTTTTCTATACGGAAACAATACTCCCTTTAGCATAAACTTTGTAAAAATGATTTGAAGTACAATTTTTCAATAAAAAAATGTTCTATATATTTTTTATAGTATTAGTGTGCTATTTAATTATTTTCTGCTGTCAGTCTAAATTACAACATTATCAATTGGACAATCTTCGGCTCTAACTTTCTCTTGATTATAAGTATCATTCATTGTCGGACTGAGCCTGTTTCATTAAATTAATGACATAGTTCTCTATAGCACTTTTAATATTATTTCAGAGCTGAAAAATTTATAGTTCATATATTAAAATAGCTGAGATAAATCACGAAATCCAGTAGAATTTTAGCATATCCAATCCTGGAATTTTGGAAGAAAGCAATAGCCCTTTTATTGCTTTTGTCCGAAATCCCGGAGAAAAAATAAAATATCTCGAGAACGGTTACTCCTAGTGTGAGACCAGGAAGCACCATATGTAGATTTTTATGTTTACGACGAAACAAATGTTAAACCTTTAGTAACCGTTTCATGACAGTCTTGGCCCGGAAAGTTATGACCCCAATAAATACAAGTCACAAAAATTGCAGGTGTGGTTGGGGCAAAATATTCTAGGACCAAGACTTAAGCCAAGCTTCATTGGAAACTGAAAGAGTCAATAATGCAAAGGTACGACATCGCACTGAGGAGCATCCAATGAGAGCAAGGATTGCGTATCTGAACCTCAGGCCAAATGATGCAACTGCAAGGAAGAACGTCAACGAATATAATGGAATGATTATTCAAGAGTTGAGGGTCGTATTTTCAAGCAGCGTTATTCGGAGGAAATCGTTATTCAGTTGAGTATTGAGAATGTTATAGAAAAAGACGAAGTATGACTCCAAATGTCAGAAAAAGAATCAGAAAAGGTGACGGCCATGCTAAGTAACAGACCCAAAATACAGACGTATGTGCTAGTCTTCATATATGTTAAGTGAATTTTTGATCTTTGAAATAAGATTCAAAAGACCTGGTCTCTCACGGTGCTTTTTTCCTCCTTAAAATTTTGTTAATAAATTCATGTAATTTTAATTGTAATAATATAAAGGTGTGGATAAATGATAATTTATTTCAAAGGTTAAAGTGTGGATTTTAATGTATGGTGTTTTGATTTAGTGATTATGTTAAGGAACTCGTACAAAGAAGTTATGGTGAGTTTTACGGCCATGTTAGCAATCTAAAAATGTTACGATTTACGACCACTTTAATTAAGATTAATAATTTAATCCACATATTTATTTAAAAGGTAAACCTATTTTCTTTTTCTTTCACCACACTTAGATATATGGGCGTTGGTCTTATTCCTTTTGTCGTAAAAAATTGCATATAAAGCAAGCATTTAATTGATACATTTAAGCATATTTAGTCTTTTATTTTTGATTTTGACGGTTTTTGCAAGCCATTTTACAAATAAAGGCATGTTCATTATCTCTCCGTATCGTATCAAAATCTGATCAGCACCAGGATAACCCAAAAATGATTTATCTACCAAATTTTCTGAAATTTGTTCAATGAGTTGAGCTAGAGTGAATACATGCGTTACACAGACAGGCAGACACACAAGCACATACGGACGTCACTCTAAAAATTTCGGTTCAAGAGATTCTTCATACGGACGTAGTTTTAGGTTCTAGAGTTCTTTAAACGTGTAGGTAAGTCAAAAACTCGAACTACAATTTTCAACACGATTTTAAATACTTTCGCTTTACATTACCATGTGTTGTAGAGAAAGTAAAAAGAGTCCTCTCTCCCCTCCCCGATGCATGAACACCCTAATCGAGTGATATCTGTCCTCCCTATGGGCAACTCTGCTTTCACAATAAGGAGAGGAAATTATATATACCATATATTACAGATAAAAGTTGAAAGCAAAATGTGATATATTCAAAGTTGAGACCCAGACCGTCCGACCTACCAGAAAGGTATAAGGTAACCATTTGGACGGCCGGAAAGTGCCACCCAATTTTGACCGGAACCCAGTGAGGGATGCATCCACAGGGACCGTACCCTCCTTCCCCTACCACCAACCTCTCGGATGGACTTACGGACCCACATGTTTAACGTGATCGTACTCCGCATGAACACGACGGCAGTTGTGGCAGCGTTCAAATCCAGCTCGCAAACCACCGGGCTACCGCGCCCGAAATGTGCCAACAACACGCAGTGTTCCCAGGTAGTCACCCATCCAAGTACTAACCGCGCCTGATGCTGCTTGACTTCGGTGATCTAACGAGAAACTGTGTTTTCTGCAAGGTAGGGCCATTGGCTGATATATTCAACGTGATTGAAATAAACGGAATAAGTTAATATTTAATCACGCACGAATATGCAACTAAAATTGTGGATTTAAAATCATTGTAAACTTACTATTTTACTAAAAAAGTCTTTATAATCGTAATATATTGTTTGGTTGTAGATGCTTTTCAGAAAATGTATAAATACATTGCAATAAAGAAAAAAGACTCAACGAAATCCGATTGCGTTCTAAGTAGGTGTTGAAGGTCATAAAAGAAAGCAATAGCCCATTTATTGTCTGTACCCCGGCCTTATATTGGGCATAATAGCATCATCTTCTATGAAGTACACAAACAATAGTTTCATTTCATTCCTGTATCAGTGCAATGAATTTTGTTCGGTAAATGTCCTGGCATTTGCGGAAAACCACAAAAACTCCAATAAATTTATTTAACTGGGAGGTATTGTAAGGGAACAAGAAATTACGAAAGGAGTTTTTCCGTTGCAATATACTACTGCATGAAATAGTTCAGTAGTCTCTATAATATTATGAATCATAAAAGTTTCAGAAGATGTTACAGTATATTTAAAACAATTTTACTACAAGTGGATGTTACAGATATGAATTACGCATGATTTATTCAAATTAAATATTTCAACTAATACTACTGATTTTTTCTAACAGTTTCGACACAAAAAAAGTGTGATGTGGACAGTGCATAACTTTCCCTACAGCCTCAAATTCATTTTCTTTTTATTTCTTTCATATTTCATTAAATTGAGTTTCATTGCCCCAAATAACATGGATTAATTATTTGTAATTGCACTGTGTTTGCCATTTTAAAGTTTATCATATACATTTTGCTTTTAATTGGCGACTGGACATTCTTTTTTCAAAGGCGATGATGCCAAACATGCAAAAATAACTGAAATATCTCAAAAACTGTTTTTCCTAGACTAATGGAGTTTTCCTTATTCTCGTTAAAGATTTCATATAAAACAAGCATTTCATTTATACATTTGAGCATATGTAGTCTATTTTAGATTTCGGCAATTTATACATACATTTTGACAAAACTAGGCAGGTTCTTTTTTTCCAAATCGTACCAAAATCTAATTCAAACCACTGTCAAGTCTGCCAACTGAAGGTTTGACAGACAAGTCTGCCAACTAACTAACTCTTCAAATTAAAGTTGACAGACTTATTCAGTTAAACGCATGGGTTAACACAGTTCATCCAATTACAGATTGCATGAATCTATGATCAAGTTAAATAGCCTCTCAAATTACAGTTCGCCGCATATTACATCGTATTTGCTACAAAAGCAGAAGTACTAACTAAGCGGTCATAACTTGGCCTCTCAATATCTACATTACTATTGTATATTAGAAGTATTGTTTACTATATTGTAGTTTAAGAAATGCAATATAAAATATTTTCAAAACATCTTTTAATTTAGAATGCATCAAATGTTCTGATACTAGAAAATGCATCTGGTGTTGCAAGGAGCTAAAACAGGGATTAATTCAATTCATTCATTCAAGGTTTCAAAAGGCGCCCTGATTAAGGAAACAAATGAAGGTGTTTATTTTTAGCAACATGAAAGTACTCGTAAATGGCACCACCAATGCAATCAGCCGGATTTCTATGATTTCTTTAAAAATCTGACACCTGCTAATCTTTCGTAGTCATTTTGTCTGAGGTAGATAAAGAAATCGAAATCTAGATAAAATTGGAAGTTCGTTTTATTTATCAATAAAATACTCGGGAAAATCGTTTTAGCAATAGGAAAAGTGTTTTTGTTTTCGCAACAAGCAATAGATGGCACTACCAATCCAATCGGTCGAATTTCTGCATTTAAGATTACAAAATAACCTTTAATCTAATTCAAATTTTAAAACAAACAACGAATTATTTCCTCTCGGGAGTCGAGGTACCCCTGTAATAAATGTCACAGCTGCACGTTGCTCAGATATTCTGCTACATATGACACAAGCAAACAAACACACAGGCATCTTCTATTACTATAGATACAATTCGTAACCAATCTGCTTAAAATTAAAAAATAGTGCAAGCAATGTTAAACTGCATATTTAGATTCATAACATTTATTTTTACTTTATTTTATTCTATGTTTCATACAAAAGTATTGCACATAGTTTACTAATATTAAACGTTTAAAATTTTTAGAAATCCAACACAAATCTGAAGCTCAGAACTTAATCATATATTTATAGATAATTAAATCCATTTAAGAGTTAATCAAACACGTAAAAGCACGTAATTTTAAAAGCAATCAAGATAATCAAGTGCTATATATAATACTTTTTAAAAACGTTGACGAGCATTCTGCAATTTTATTTATAAATATTAATGAATATAACTTTGTTACCGAGTGTACTTGAATCTAATACCAGCATGTATGTGCATCAGAGAAAACAAAGTAATTGAATCATGTTTAATGGATCATTGATTAATATTGTGTGCGTTATTGAAGATTTAATAATTGAAGCCTTGTTGAGCATTTATTGGGGAATTTGACAACTAATGAATTGATTAAATTGATTAATGTAATACATGTGGCGAACGTTGTCAAAACTTTTCCGATATATTCAGGCGGAAAATTCTTGATAATTAATACATTTAAAGAAACGTTAAATTTATTATAATAAACTGTATTTTGAACCTGACCCAAAGGTGTTTAAAAAGATAGAACTTCATAAAATTGCAGATAATAAAATGATCTACATATCAGGCATTATTTCAAACTTTTATTAGCATTTTAAAAAGATTTAAACATTTATTACTTTTCTTGCATAATATATATAAAGGGAAATTATCGTGTGTCTGTCTGTATGTCTGTCTGTTTGTCTCATTATCACGGGAGAACGGTTAAACCGAATTTAATCAAATTTTGTGGGTAGCCTTGAAATAGCCCCAATTAAAATTTAGTTCATGATTTGAGTTTCTAAGGTTGTCGAGATATTAATTAAAAACTAAACTTTTAAGTAGGAGTTCTACTCTCTAACTCCCTGGTTCCTCCAAACGAAAAAGTTTGGAAATCGCTGGTTTAAAACGTGAAAGTTTAAAAACTCTATCTCTGAGTTTGGTGGAAGTTTATTGCGCTTACACTTTTGATTTTACACTTTTTTTTTTATCACTTTTGAAAATCACAGGTTTAAAACATGAATTTGAATGGAAACTCTATCAACATTATTTATTTTTCACAGTTTCTTACTCAACAATGAAAGTATTAAGTAATCAAAATGGTTATTTAATTATCAGCATTTTATGAGCAAGATTCTATTTTATATCATGTTGCTTGGCAACGCAATTAAATTAAATGTGTTTGTTAATTTTTATTTTCTTTTTTCGATATGAATAATAAAAAATCTGATGTGGGCAACACATGACTTTCCTTATAATGCAACGAATGCATGATTCTTTAACGGTGAAAAAGTGATGAAAAGATCCACGGCACAGTGTTTATAACGTTAAATTTCGCATTTGGCCAGGTAAATTGAACATCCAGATGACAAAATGTAAAACTAGTTCTTACCCAATTAACTTATATTTTACGCAACTCTAAACTAACAGTTATCGTATTGATAGCATCCTTAATAAGCAATACTCTCCATATATTTAAATATTTTAATAATAAATTCATCAATTAGACGTCATTTTCATTAACTTGGCGTCATTTTTGCAATTTTGGAGTAAGTTTCATCAGTGTGGAGCCAAATATCGCCAAGTTGGCGATATTTAGAAGTACATTCCTTATATAATAAGGTAAGCCCATCATATGACAGTATTAAAAATTTGCAAAACACAGCATCCTATTTGGAGTCATTTTTATCAATTTTGCGATATTTTTATCAATTTTGCGATATTTTTATCAATTTGATAACATTTTTATCAATTTGGCAACAGTTTCGTCAATTTAACAACATTTTAAAAAGTAGCCAAGTTGGCGATATGCCACCAAAATTCGTCGCCAGAATTTCGTCAAGCGTCTTTCTTATCAATTTGGCGACATTTCATCAATTTGGCGACATTTCAAAAAATTGTTTATATTCCGACAAATTCGTCGCTAAAATTTAGTCAAGCATTATGATCGGAAAAATAGGTTCTTCTTATAGCAGATAAACGACTAATGGCGTCCTAATAAAAACTATTACCCAGAGTATCTTTTCTTATAGAAGATTCTTATTCTTTCCACGATATTGGATTTTTATCAATTAGTCTTCGTTTTCATTGATTTAGCGTCATTTTTATCAATTTGGTGACATTATTATCAATTTGGCAACATTTAAAAACTCTCCAAGTTGGCAATATTCCGCCAAATTCACCGCCAAAATTTCGAAAAGCATTGTTTATGGAGAAATAGGTTAAACGTATTTCTCCATAATCGACTAATAAGAGATAATCGACTAATGGCGTCAAATTATAAAGCTATTACCCAAAGTGTCTTTTCTCGTGAATGGAACGAGCTAGTTCTACAAGAATGATGATAATAAATTCATAGCATAATATTACATATGAAAAGTGAACAGATTTCACAATAGTTAATATTTTTTTTTTATTTCATGTAATTATTTAATAAATTTATTTTAAAAATATGCAGTGTCTTGAGAACGGTTTATGCTAGCGTTCTAAAGATTATGTCAATCGTTTTCTAATAAAATATTACATAACAAATCATTATTTACGTAACTTTATTGAATGTTTTAATTTTTTGATGATTTTTTTAAAATTTCATCTCAAAATTTAGGAGTGTTCTGAACATTCGATTGCATGTAAAAACAATAGGCTTCCAGTATTCATTGATTGTGATTATTTTTGCACAAAATTTTGTTCGGATCGCTTGATTATTTCGTGAGATATCGTCTCCACAGACTCACTGATACACACACACATACTTTCACACACACACACACACACACACACACACATACACACCGAGCGACATCACCTCAAAAACGACTGATTCGTGTTCACGGATGCTTGAAACGTACACTCCCGTCGAAAACTCGAATTCGAATTTTCAACCCCGTCACAATACTTTCCTTGTACATTATACTATGTATATATGGAAAGTAATAAATGGATATGAAAATACACTCACGGACAATTAAAGTTGCGCACCAAGAAGGAAACATAAGATGGACCTGAAATTTTATTGATGGAAGGATACAGATGAAGATATACATGATTACAAAAACAGCGCAGCAGAACACATGCAGGGGGAGCTGTAGTACACAGTCCAGTCATCCTCAATAGCGCGTCGCACCACCTCGTGCTGCGATTGATACAAGCAGCAATACGGTCCGGCATGGTGTCAAACAGACGCTTGATGTTGTCCTGCGGCAGACGAGTCCACACCTGTTGGACGTTACGTTCCAAATCCCGAAGATTGCGGCAACGAGACAGTTGGAGTTTCAACTGGTCCCACAAATGCTCGATAGGAGACAGCTCTGGGGAGTGGGTATACCATGGAAGTGTCTGGACATGACTCAGGCAGGCCTGGGCGAACCGAGCCGTATGCGTCCGGGCATTATCCTGCTGGAATTGCGCATCTGGAATCCCAGCAACGAATGAGAGCACATGGGGCCGTAGAATCTCATCCACGCACCACTAGCCCCTTCAATGTCCAAATACCACTAATAGAGCGGATTGGCTGTCATAGGCTATGGCTCCCCAGCCCATGATGCCTGCCGTGGGACTGGCGTAGCGCTCGATAACGAGGTTGGGATTGTGGCGTTGTGCAGGGGACCTCCACACCCGGATACTCTGATCATTGGTCCCCAAAACGAAGTGCCACTCATCGCTAAACACCACACATCGCCAATCTGTGGGGTTCCACGTTGCTCTGGCCCGGCACCACTGCAACCGGAGCCACCGATGTTCCCGTATTAACGACAGCACATGTAAGGGACGCTGGAATCGCAGATTCGCTTCCTTCAGGCATCTAGTTTTGGTTCGTGGGCACACAGTAACCGCTACGTGTGCCTGTATCGCTGATCGGGTCGCCGTGGGCTCTATACGTGCCTGCCGTACGATCATTCGATCCTCTCTACTCGCGGTATGCCTGGTCCTTCCAGACCCAGTCCTCCGTGTCTGGGTGGCATCCCGTGACCAGTGTTCGCGTCGGACGGTATAGTCCGAAGGATCCACGTGACGGGCTATTCGGGCCGCTGACCACCCTGCGTTTTTCAGCCCGATAATCAGGCCTCTCTCGAAATCCGTCAGTTGCGTATATCGACATTTCTGCCGTTTACCCACCATTTTTTTCACTCATTACTCATGCTTGCGTCGACCGAAGCTTCTCGCATTGATGGGGCGTCGACTACACGACGGTTTATACGGCCGCTGACTCATGCTTGCAGCGCCACTCACGGGTGTACGGTCATGCTCAATCACAGCAGACTGGGATCATTTGCATACCAGCCCGCTCTCAAGTTATTTACATCATTTCGCGATTGTACCATGTTTTCTTCTTGGTACACAACTTTCATTGTCCGTGAGTGTACATCTTATAAATGAACTGTTTGGTTTTTCTTTTAATTACATTAATTACGGACTGTGTACATCACTTTCATTTATTTTAGCAGAGTTTTTAAAACTATATATTGTGCTTAGCCAATAAACTCATATATTGGGTTTAGCCGATAAACTCATATATTGTGTTTAGCCAATAAACTTATTTAGTCGATTGTTGAAACAGAATAAGAGTAGAACGGGTATATCTTCTAATACAATTTTAGTGTTTTCATTTAGTATATACAAACAGGATTAGGATGATTTATTCTTCAGATCTGCAAATTCAGATCTGCGAATTTGGCGGGATATCGCTAACTTGGCAACTTTTCTTAAACGTTGCCAAATTGACGAAAATGTCGCCAAATTGATAGAAACGACGCTAAATCAATGAAATTAAATTTGTGTTGTTCGAAGAGAGTACTGAAATGATGTTTTGGTAGCATTTGTCTGTCAGTCCAACCGTCTTAATTAGTAACACATTTAACGAATTTTTAAAATGTCGCCAAATTGATAAAATTGGGCTAAATCAATGAAATTAATTGTGTTTTGTTAGGGGATAGTATTGTGATGATGTTGCGTCTATTTGTTGTCAAGTAGGCCTGGCAGTTCTACAATCCCTCTTGGCGATAAATTTGGCAATTTTTTAAAATGTCGCTAAATTGACAAAAATGTCGCCAAACCTTCCATAGAGATCGCATTATTCAAACGAAATTTTTCCACCAATTTAGTATCCACACCATTTTTTTAAATGTCCGCATCAGATTCTCTCTTTAAAACTATGATTTATCTTTTATACTTTTCACTTTTTAGAAGCTACCGATCCTTAACTGCTTAGATTAGCATACTTCATATATCATACAGAAACGATAGATAAGATGAGGAATGAAGGTGAGGACGATGAAGGTATTAAATGTGCATGTAGCGGTAAACACCACACTGTGAAAAAAAACTTTGCAAAACACATATTGCCAAACATAGCATTCAATTATCTAAAAGCTCTGAAAAATTTAAAAACAGGATATTTCCTTTCTCAATATAAGAAATTAGTCAGAACTTATGTACCATTTACATCATCTTACGTTGCTAGAGTTAAAGTTTTTGATATATAGATAGGGTTTATTTACTTATTATTACACTTATTTTATCACATTGACTTATTATTACACTTATTTTATTGCATTAACTTATTATTACACTTATATTATTACATTTACTTATTATTACACTTATAGAGTTTTGAGTTAGATACTGATAAAAGTAAATATTTTTAAACTGTTTCGTAAAAATTTTATTTTAATGGGTACTGGAAAAACTATAATGTTGTTGTTGAGACCCAGACCGTCCGACCTACCAGAAAGGTATAAGGTAACTGTTTGGATTGCCGGGAAGAGCCACCCAATATAGATCGGAACCCAGTGTGGGGGGCATCTACAGGGACAGTACCCTCCTTCCCCTACCACCAACCTCTCAGAAGGACTTACGGACCCACATGTTTAACGTAGTCGTACTCGCGGAAAATATAATGTAGAAAAGCATCTAGTGTTTTATTATATGTACTTACTTGAAACTTTTACAAAAAAAACGTCAAATATACTCGAATTCATAAAAAGTGCCTTCTTCTTCTTAAACTCAGACCGTCCAATCTACCCGAAGGTGTAAGGTACCTGTTTGGACGGCCGGGCATCAAATGGCTTGACATAGTTTGGTTAGTCCTCAGCGTCTTAACGACTCAAACATGTGTTGGAATTTACTTGGAATGCCTTTGTAAGTTAGCCATATCAGCTCACAGAATTTTAAGATCTTCAGTATTTGAAAAAGTTTTACTACAAAAGTTCTGCTGCAAAGTTTATATACTTTGTGTGAAAATATTCCTTGTGTTAAACAGTGCCCCTGCTCTAAAAATTACAATTACCAACCATTTTGTTTATATTACTTAGAAGATTTTACATTAAAAATATTACAATTATTTTAATTATTAAATTATTAAAAGCAAAAAGGTCTTAAACTATTACATATTTTCAAACTAATATTATTGCAGACTGTGAACTTCTACGAAGCGATTCAATTTCAGTACCCACAGTTCAACTTGTCAGTGAATCAATTCACCAGACAAAATTACGTTAACCATATTTTAAAATGTAACCACCCTACAAATAAATAGGCTTCACTAGTATTTAGGCATGTCAAAGACAAGAGAAATAACAAGCTTAACAAAGTTACATTTTTAATGACATTCATTTTGTTTAACAAGACATGACGCTTAGAGTGGAAATAGTCGTCTTAAACTAAGTTCCAGCTCCTTTCGGTTCTGTTTAATGATCACTAATTTGCATGTGCAAAGATCCAGTCTTCTAGGTCATTAGTGGCTTCTGGGGAATCTGAAAAGACTTTTTACATTCCCCATTTCTCCACCCCCGTGAAGAAATCTAATTTTCGGCTCCACTAAGTTCTATCCCATAATCGATACTTTAAATGTGCAAATATTCAGTATTCTAGGTCATTGGAGGGGGGGAGGGGGCTTTTGGAGCTTCTAGAAAGTCTTACCAAAAATCCGGCTCCGTTAAGTTTTCATGCCTAGTTGATACTGTAAATGTGCAAAGATTTAGCCTTCTAATCACCGGAAGCACTCCTGGCGGATCTGGATACACTTTTTAAAAGACCCAATTTCTTACCGAGTTTGATGCTACAAACCTGCAAAAATTCTGTCCTCTGGCTTTCCCGGGAGTCTCTTGTGGTATTAAGAAACTTTCGAAAACCACTCAATTTTTACTCCCACCCCAGATAGAAAATTAAAAATCCAGTAATATAAAGTATATAATCCAGTAAATATTGTAAGTGTGTAAAGATTCTGTCTTCAAGTTCATAGGAGGTGCTTCAGGAGTATTTGGAAGCACTTTTCAACCCCTCCCCCTTTTATCGTCCTCGGAGGGAAAATAAAAATCCGGCTCCGTTAGATTCTTTCCCGTGTTTGATTTTATAGGTGTGCAAAATTTCAGTCCGCTAAGTCTCCGGGGCTTTTAAAAGCAAAATCATATTAAACAATTATTATATAGACTAACGTTTATGCATATCGAATAACTAACACGCTATAAAACAATCTGCAAATTTAAGTTTGTTTAACAGTGTATAGTGCTCAGCGTCAAAAACAGTTGTCTCAATTAAAAATTAGCTTAATTAAGTTCTAGCCCATGGTCGAGTTTCAGTCATTCATGTTTCAAGTGGAGGCTTCGAGAAGGTTCTGGGAGATACCACCACAGCCCCATTTTTACTTTCCTTATATACATAATGTATAAGGAAAGTATTGTGACGGGGTCGAAAATTCGAATTCGAGTTTTCGACGGGAGAGCACGTTTCAAGTATCCCTGATCACGAATCAAACATTTTTGAAGTGATGTCTGTGTGTGTGTATGTGTGTGTGTGTGTGTGTGTGTGTGTGTGTGTGTGTGTGTGAAAGTATGTGTGTGTGTGTGTGTGTGTGTGTCAGTGAGTCTGTGGAGACGATAACTGACGAACGAATGGACCGATTCGAACCAAATTTGGTACAAAAATCACAATCCGTAAACACTGGAAGCCTATTGTTTTATACGTAATCGAATGTTCAGAACCCCCCTAAATTTTCGAATGAAATTTTGAAAAAATCGTCAAAAAATCAAAACCGCTAATAAAGTTACGCAAATAGACATTTCTTATGTAATTTTTCATTAGAAAACGATTGGCATAAATTTTAGAACGATAATATGAACCGTTCTCGAGATATTGTACATTTTTCAAAAAAATTATGAAAAAGTCGCATAAAAAAAAAAAAATTCCTATTGAGAAACATGTTCACTTTTCATATGTAGTACCATGCGATAAATAGAGTGACATCATTCTCGCGGATCTAGCTCGTTCCATTCATGAAAAAATATACTTTGAATAATACTTTTGCATTTGAACGCCAATAGTCATTTATCTGTTGTAAGAATAACTTTTTTCTTAGTGCATAACGCTTGGCGAGATTTTGGCGACGAATTTGGCGGAATGTCGCCAACTTGGCGACTTTTTTAAATGTTGCCAAATTAATGAAAATCTCGCCAAATGAATAAAAATGATGCTAAATCAATGAAAATGACGACTAATTGTCGAAAATTCAATATCTCGGAAAGAATATTAGTATCTACTATAAGAAAATCCTATTTTTTTACTGTAAAAGTAGTAAATTCATTACATCATATAAGGAAAGTCATGTGTTGCCCACATCAGATTTTTACTTTCCTTATATACATAATGTATAAGGAAAATATTGTGACGGGGTCGAAAATTCGAAATCGAGTTTTCGACGGGAGAGCACGTTTCAAGCATCTCTGATCACGAATCAAACATTTTTGAAGTGATGTCTGTGTGTGTGTATGTGTGTGTGTGTGTGTGTGTGTGTGTGTGTGTGTGTGTGTGTGTGTGAAAGTATGTGTGTGTGTCAGTGAGCCTGTGGAGACGATAACTAACGAACGAATAGACCGATTCGAACCAAATTTGGTACAAAAATTACAATCCGTAAACACTGGAAGCCTATTGTTTTTATACGTAATCGAATGTTCAGAACCCTCCTAAATTTTCAAATAAAATTTTGAAAAAATCTTCAAAAGATCAAAACCACTAATAAAGTTACGCAAATAGACATTTCTTATGTAATTTTTCATTAGAAAACGATTGACATAAATATTAGAACACTAACATGAACCGTTCTCGAGATATTGCACATTTTTCGAAAAATTATTAAAAAGTCATATAAAATGAAAACAAAATATTTCCTATTGAGAAACATGTTCACTTTTCATATGTAATACCATGCGATAAATTGGGTGACATCATTCTCGTGGATCTAGCTCGTTCCATTCATGAAAATATATACTTTGAGTAATACTTTTGTATTTGAACGCCAATAGTCATTTATCTGCTGTAAGGACAACTTATTTCTTCGTCCATAACGCTTGGCGAGATTTTGGCGACAAATTTGGCGGAATGTCGCCAACTTGGCGACTTTTTGAAATGTTGCCAAATTAACGAAAATCTCGCCAAATGGATAAAAATGAGGCTAAATCAATGAAAATGATGACTAATTGTCTAAAATTCAATATCTTGGAAAGAATATAAGTATTTACTATAAGAAAAACCTATTACTTTCCTTATATATATAATGTATGAGGAAAGTATTGTGACACGGTCGAAAATTCGAATTCGAGTTTTCGACGGGAGAGCACGTTTCAAACATCCTTGATCACGAATCAAACATTTTTGAAGTGATGTCTGTGTGTGTGTGTGAGTGTGAAAGTATGTGTGTGTGTGTGTGTGTGTCAGTGAGACTGTGGAGACGATAACTGACGAACGAATGGACCGATTCGAACTAAATTTGGTACAAAAATCACAATCCGTTAACACTGGAAACCTATTGTTTTTATACGCAATCGAATGTTCAGAACCCCACTAAATTTTCGAATGAAATTTTGAAAAAATCGTCAAAAAATTAAAAACCACTAATAAAGTTACGCAAATAGACATTTCTTATGTAATTTTTCATTAGAAAACGATTGACGTAACTTTTAAAACGCTAACATGAACCGTTCTCGAGATATTGCGCATTTTTCAAAACAATTATCAAAAAGTCATATAAAATTTAAAAAATATATTTTCTATTTAGAAACATGTTCACTTTTCATATGTAATACCATGCGATAAATTGGGTGACATCATTCTCATGGAACTAGCTCGTTCCATTCATGAAAAAAGATACTTTGAGCAATACTTTTATATTTGAACGCCAGTAGTCATTTATCTGCTGTAAGAATAACTTATTTCTTTGTGCATAACGCTTGGCGAGATTTTGGCTAATGACGCTAAATCAATGGAAATGGCGACTAATTGAAGAAATTTCAATATCTTGGAAAGAATGTAAGTATCTACTATAAGAATAACATTTTTTTTAAACTGTAAATGTAGTAAATTCTTTGCATTATATAAGGAAAGTCATGTGTTGCCCACATCAGATTTTTTATACTCCAAGAAAAGAAACTCGAAAATCTGGCTCCTTAGAATCGGTCTAGTGATCGATACTATAAGCATGCAGATATTCCTTCTAAACGAATGTAGGTCTGGAAAACTTTTCATAAAACCCATTATCTCCGGCCTGGAAGGATCCAAAATCTGACTGCATTAGATTCCAGACGATGGCCAATACTATAAGTGTGCTAAGATTCAGTCTTGTAGGTCACCAGGGGGCTTATAGAGGATCTGAAACTACTTTCCGATAAAAAAAAAACTCTTTTTCTCCACCCCCAGGGAGGTAAATCGAAAATTCGACTGCGTTAAGTTCTGTCCAATGATCGATACTATAAAAGTGAAAATATTCAGTCGTCTAAGACACCAAGGGGTCTTCTTGGTGGGTCTGAAAATACTTTCTGAAACCCCCATTTTCTTCGCCCCCGGTGGGTAAATCAGATATTTGGCTCCTTAGTTTCTGTACCGTAGTCGATAATGGGCTCTTTGTAAGTCATTGTAAGTCATCTTTGTAAGTCTCTTTGTAATTCTCTTTGTAAGTCTCTTTGTAAGTCATTTTGTTTTATAAGTCAGCGTAGGAGCTTCTGAAGGGTCTGCAAAGACAAAAACACGTTCAGCAATTATACCGTGTAGTGTATATTATACCGTGTAATATACTTTGTTAGTGATACTAACAAAGAAGTATTTACTTAATATGGTAAATAACCATCCATATTTACTAAAGAGACACGGAAGTGTTTTAAAGTCATAGGATCAAGCCATTATCATTCAATTTACTTACAATAAACATTTCTGAACAATTATCCTACACCTATGTCTGCAGGCTTTCAAAAAATATCATTTAATGCGATGAAACTTGTTTGCTGGAATATTTATGAAGTCATTGTATCAATAGAAGGTAAAGTGTGAAAAGTATCGTATACTGTGCTTGACGCCCCAAAATAATCTGAATCTTGAAGGATTCTTGGCACGTTATTGATGTATTCTCGAGGCGAGAACCTGAAAACTCAATATTTCATCTAGTGCCAGTACAACCATTGATTTCTTAATGAAGATGTCTGGGTATGAGTTTACTAAGGGAAAACAGACTTAACAATCCTCGAGAGTTACCTCAGCTAGCACGAATTCGCTTTTTAACCCCTTGGTGAATTTCTAGTATGTGGCACAATGCTAGTGTACACTTACGATGTGTGAAGTTGTTTGGCGAAACTTTGTATTTATGCAATAAGATAGGTGAGCAAAGTGTAACAGCTATAAATTGGTCGGAGTGAAATAGTATATTTGGGAAATACAAAATATTATAAAAATAAAAATATTGATAAAAACATCTGAAACAAGAAATCCGTTAAGATGTCTTCATACAGTGACAGATGGTGTATACACTTCATTTGTAACGAAACTATATGGGTGGCACTGTCCTGATCATGCAAACAGATACCTTAAACTTTCGGGTAGATTGGACTATCTGAAGGAAAGGAACAGTCATAAGAATTTTTGGAAAATCCGGAAGTGACATCTCCAGAACCAGGATTGGACATTCTTAGTAAAACCTCTGAAACCCCCTATAATTTAATGCCGAATCCTTATCAGTCATCATTAATCTCCATCTATAGCCAATACTGAGAAATATATAGTTCAACGAATATTTTTAACCGGAAGTGTAAAAATTTCGAAAGTGGAAATCTTTAGTGAACCCCTGAAATATACACACCTCCGGAATTTAATGCTGAATTCATAATAGTCACCGTCTCACCTATGTTCTCTTTATCTATTCCCGAGAAATAGATATTGCAAGTCAATACTGAGAAATAGATGTAGCAAGTCAATACTGAAAAATAGATGTTACAAGCCAATACTGAGAAATAGATGGTTTGAAGAATTTTTTGAATCGGAAGTGTAAAATACTCAGAAGTGGAAATATTTAGTGAACCCCCATCTTCTCTTGAATTTTAATGCTGAATTCAAAATAATCATCATCACATCTATAATCTCTAAATCTATCAATCTATCTATAGCTCTTCCTACGAAATATATGTTACAAGGAAGCCCTTTGATCCGGAATTTCCAAAAAAACGGAAGTGAAAATCTTTATTGAACCTCCAACCTCCTCCAAAATATTATGCTATACTCATATCAGTCATCTAAGATCTATTTATAGCCAATCTTGAGAAATAGATGTTTCACGAAAAATCTATATTTTTGAACCGAAAATAGTAAAAGAGAAGTGGATATCCTTATTAAGTCTCCAATTCCTTCTTGAATTTGACACTGAGTTCATATCAGTCAGTAACTAAGCTGTATCTATAACCAATCTTGTAAAATAGATTTTTCAAGAATAAAATTTGAACAGGAAGTGTAAATTTTTAGTAAACTACTTTATGTCCTCCAAAATGTGATACTAAATGAATATCAGCTGTCACCTAAGCCATATCTGTATCCAATCTAGTGAAATAGAAATTTTGTGAGTTTTTAACCGAAAATTAAAAAAGAACCGGAAATAAAAATCCTTAGTGAACTACCCATCCTCCTCCGTAATTTAATGGTATAACAGATCCTGACAAATAGTTGATTCAAGGAAAAGTTTCTCTCTATATTAAAAAAAGTAGCTGACACCGTCGCCGCTGTTTGACAAATTTCTCGTTTCTCAAGATTATTTGCTTCGTACCGCAAAAACTATTGCATATGAAAATATGAAATTTGGTACACTTGTAGAAAAAGCTTTGGAAAATACGTTGAAATAAACCGTTTTCTGATATATATTGTAGTTTAGGAAATACTTATTTTTCAACGTCAAAGACAAAATATTTGAGCTGCGAGTTTGCGTCCTGGATAAACTAACAGTAACAAGACCACGAATTTTTGCTGGCAGGTACCTACATGGGTTAATGTTTGCGAACGGGACCCTTTTTTTTAATTTCGAAGTAGTTTTGGAGATATTTTACTTTTTACTTCTTTTTACTTTTATTTTTCACTTCTGAAGTGAACTTTTTTTTTCGTATCAGCACGTCTACGATTTCTCTCTCTCGTACCGTAAAAACTATAGCATACAAAAATATGAAATTTGGTACATTTATAGAGAAGCAATAGGATGGCACGATGAAATAAACCATTTATTGATTTAAATTTTAGTTTGGCATGAAATAGCTCGCGAAGCAAGCTCATGATCAAGGAATGCATTTTTTGGATTCCCTGGGTTAAGAAAATTCCTGCTATTCCCTCCTGCGGAAAATAGGCAGGGATAGAAAATAGATTTTTGGAAGTAGAATTTTTAGGAAAGATAGGTATGAAGCGAGCAGGGTGCAGAGCCCCCTAGTTTAGTAAAAAATTGTAAGCCATAATTTTCCCACCAAATATTTAATCATGTCATTAACCGTTATCTTGAAAGTTACCTACCAATATATTTGAAAACACTTTTTTTTTCACCTGTCTCTGTAGACTTTCAAAAACCTCGTTTAATGAGACAGAACCCCTTCACTGGGATGATTAGGAAGTTTCAGTCATTATATCAATAGAAAGTAAAGTGTGAAAAGTATCGTATATTACCCTCGATACCCCAAAATAATCTGAATCTTGAATATTGCCTGGCACGTTATTGATGCACTCTCCATGCGAGAACCTGAAAACTCAATATTCCATCTAGGGCCAGCACAACCATTGATTTCTTAATGAAGAAGACTGGGTATAAGTTTGCTGAGAGAGTTCTATGCTCCTCGAGGGTTAACGAACATACCAAGAATTCGCGTTTTAACCCCATGGTAAATTCCTGCTGTAGGTAAGGTGAGGTACAATATTGATGTCTACCTACGCTACATGAAATTGTTTGGCCAAACTTTCTCTTTGTGAATTAAAATAGGTGACTCAAAGTTTAACAGTTTTAAATTTTTTGGAGTGAAATAATATATTTAGGAAATGCAAAATATTGCAATGCAAAGAAAATTTAGGGTTGGAAAGCCATTCGGTACCCCAATATATATAAATAAAATTGAATAGCTGTCTGTTTATACATTAAATCGTTTCTGATTTTTATTAAATCTTTTCTGGTTTAAATAATAAAGAAATGTATATTTATCGAAATTGCATTTTTGACAGGATTATATCAATTACAGCCTTCGTATTTTAAGATTACGGAGATTGTTGATATTTTCAAGTTCTTACGTCATCTGCTTTATTTTTGCAAAGATTTTTCAAACAGATATTATAGAACTGGTATATCTTCTAATTCACGTTTATATAGTATATTCTAATCTTCGAGAATATAAGTAGTAAGGGTACATCTTCCAATACAATTTCAGCGCTTTCATTTTGGCATATATAGATTCAACTTCATATTTTTTCTAAATTCGTTTACAAACAGGATCAGGATGTTTTATCCTTCAGATCTACCTGTGAAGATAATTTTGTATAGCGATGACAGAGATTCTTAAATTTCATTTTATGAGCATTAATTTAAATATTTTAATAGAATGTTTTGAATAGCAATGTCATTTAGAATACTATAGGAATTTTATTGTGAATTTTAAGTTTCTTTATATTGTATATTCTTTATGAAGTAATTCATATTAATTTTCTTTTATTTTCAGGCTGCAAAATGATTTTAGAATTAGAAAATGCGTCATTTCAAAATTTTAAAGGCCTACCGTTGCTAAACTGAAACCAGTATTACGAATAAGATTTTTATTCTTCATAACTATTTTTATTCCTCCTAAACCATTGACTGAAGATTCAGTATTTTTATGCTTCTAAAATGGAAATTCAGATTCAAAAGTCGAAACAAATTATTTGAAAATTTACTAACTGCATTATTTTGCGCACAAAAAGATTAAAAAAATTTCCTCTGGACAAAATGAGTTTACAACATACCTTTATTCCCACCCTTTCTCATTTGCAAAAAATAAAGAAAGAATCAGAAAGCCATATGCTTAGAAATTGGGTTTTGAAGAGTCAATTGGGAAAAGTTGCGACGAAAAAAGACGAAAGGGGCACACCCGGTACAGTTTACCGTTATGGCTAAAGAGCGCAATTTTCGTCGCTATTTTACGAAGACTATTGGTTTCGGGGCAGGCATATCGATTCTGGGCGAAGAAATTTGCATAATCACCAAAGTACAAAATTGCGCCTACAAAATGCCTGGTTGTATCTAGTGATAAAATCGGTTGATAGACGAGAAGAAATTGAATTTGAATCTTTTGAGGAAAATCAATTGTAAGGAGAGCTAAAAATGTCAATATCGGATCACATTCTTTCGAAATGGGCTGCGAGAAATTCGCTTATTTATGCTTTCTTTCTTCCATTCGTCACATACTCATGCATAAAATCCAGAGAAGCTGAAATTTTGGATTTAAAATTTAAATAAAGTGATGCGCTATATGTGTCATATGTTCTTTAAGGGAAAATCTGACCAAATATAGGCACGAGGGCTTTTGTATGTATGTAGATAAGAATTTCGCTATGCTGTATGTAGATTGTAGTGCCACTAAAACTTTAGGTAGCAGCATAGATAAAGTGATATGTTATTTTAAATCATACATTAGCTATTTTATGGAACATTATATTAACATTTATTATATTCAACATTCATTTGACATTATTATAAACGTTAACTATATTCTCATACTATTTACTGTATAGAAAAAGCATTGCTTTTCAGAAAATTTTCGAATTCGAAATTTTGACAAATAACCACATTTCAACCCTTTGAAGTCCTCTTACCCTTTGTGTCGGGAGACCCCCGACATTGAAAGTTGTTAGTTCTAGGCAAAAGTCTGGTGAGGTTCCGACAACACTTTTTCACGCTAATTACATCATTAATGTCTTCAAACAACATATATGTACTACATATCGTATTTAGCAAGCTTAGATCTTTAAAATGGCAACTATAACGAGGAAAAAGCTGCGACCAAACAAAATTAGGGATAATTTAGTCGATTCTGAAACTGATAGCCAAATAAGTAATCATTAAATTGATAATTTAGAATTTGATAAAACGTGCCAAAATGATAATAAGAAATAAATTAAACATGTAACAGACTGTTACAGTTTTATTGTCGATTCCTACTAATTGAACAATATTCCACAACTTTGTAAATGGCTTTTATCATCTATCTCGCTTTGTTGCCGAGTTTGTTGTCTTCACTTTTTAAATTCTCCACTATGGGAGTTGCAATCACTTTTATTCCGTTGAGCATGGTTGAGGTACTACAGATTTGACTTATACACTCACGGACCGTACCTAACAAAGTTATTTGAGTACTTAATGGCTTTCCTGTGAACCCTATATATAAAAGGAAAATATTATATTAGAGTCGTAAATCCGACTCACAGATTTTGGTGAATCTGCATTGAGCATCCCTGCATTTGAATCAACAGTTATCTCAATGATGACTGTGTGTCTATGAAGACGATATCGCTCGAACACAAAATGAGCACATAGAATGAAATTCGGTGCGATGTTTTCCAATCCATAAAAGTCAGAGGCCAACTAATTCAACTGATTTTTGAGTTGAAAATATTGCTAGCATCCTTGAAGCCCACTTTCTTTCTTTTTTTTTTTTTTTCTTTTACGAAAATCAGGAAACCTTTATGATAGCTTAGTATTATAAAAAATGTTGCAAATACATCAATTTTATAAATATACTGTTTTTTATTTTAAAGAAAATGGCATAATGTATAGGATGCTAAAATATGCCGTTCTCAAGATATTGCATGTTTTCAGTATAAATTTAAAAAATCATAAACGGTAAATGTACTCACAATTATCAAAAATTCTTATGTGGGCAGTATGTAATTTTTTCCTACATAATGTTGTAACCTCATTTTTTTCACTGCAAGCTAATGATGTAAAAGATCCAGGTCACGATGTTTTTAACAATTAATTGTACATTAGCATTTAGCGTTTTTCTGAACGATAATATATAAAACTATTTCATAATTAACTGATATTTTGCGCAAATCTAAAATTGACAACAAAAAATATTGCTAGCATGTACTAAGTAATAGCATCCATTTATTAAACGAATAAAATCATTAGAAAATATTAAACTTTCATCAATTTTGGCGTCAATTTTATGTTATTTTTGCCAATTTAGCGACATTTTCGTCAATTTATTTACATTTAAAAAGTCACCAAGTTGACAATATTTTGCCAAGTTTACCAACCTATCTAAAGAAACTTGCCACTTATTTTAATTTTATGTAACTCATAACATAAATTCTAGCATACACACACACATACACACAAACAGACCTCACATCAAAACCATTGGATTCAACTTCAAGGATGCTTGAAACGTGCTCGTCAGTCGAAAACTCGGATGCAAATTATAATAATCTAATAGCATTGCCAATATTTATAATAATTAAATGCCAATAACACTGGTGTATATCTTTATTTAGACACACATTTAGCGATTTTATGTACGATAATCTGATGATTATAATAGTAACAATATTCGTCTTTCCAGATTCAATAACTAAATGTTAAATACATTATTGACATATAAAAACACTTAATTAGAATTAGGATTCTGAATTTTCATTTGAAGAATTCATAGTTTGGGAATCAAACTATCAGCTTTCTATAGTAAAAATATTAATTTCAAAGTAATAAAATCGTTTAATATACGGACTATATTGCGTAGCGGATACAAGCAAATTTTTTTAATTGTCAAGTTAGAATTCCGCGAAATAAAAGTTGTTTTGGTATTTTGAAATAGTTTTTAGGTTTTCCTCAAGAAAAGCGTCCAATTTTAATGTATAATTTAACGCCAGACACATCATGCACACATACTGCACATGGCTTTTTCATTGGGACAGAAATAAAGTTATTATGTAGGGAAAGTCATGAGCTGTCTATATTTTTACATAACGATAACAAGGATTTTTATTGGTTTTATATGAGAAATTATATTAGATATTTCAAAGGAATTTTAAAAAAATAAATAATGCTATTTGAATTTGCACATATTTTAAATCACTAGCAACGCCGATCACATTTGATAGTATATTATAAAATTTAAAACATTTAAAATAGATATGAATTATAATTATTTTCAAAAGACATTCTTAATTAAGATAATCAATTGTTTGCTTATTATACACTACACTTACAACAAAAGAAAATGCGTATCAAAAGTATTTGCTACTCATGTTTATTTGTGAGAATCAGAATTGCTCAACTTGCTATATAAGCACAGCTGAAATTAGCATTGATTGATACGTCAAATAATGATAAATGTCCAAACATTATCCCATGTCTCTCAGCTAAGTCGAGGCAAAGAATAATGATTTGAGAAAAACATTACGCTAGGATTAATATTTTGGTGTGATGCACGGAAGCATGGATCATTTAAAATTGTTCGCACGCATTAAAAAGATTTGCGCTTGTATATTTTATACATACTTTTATTCTTTTTAAAGTAATCCATCAAGTGCATCGTTTCCGAGAAAATCGGATTTTCAAGTGTCGATTCTTCAAAGATTTCGAGAATTACAAATTACATTTGCGGAAGAATTTCACAGCAAGAGAGGAGGAACGTCCTTTTCTGGTATTATTGGTTAGAGTTGAAGGAATATCGATTATAGCTACAGAAGTTACATAATCATGGAAGTACGATATTGCGTTTACAGAACGTATAGGTTGGTGTTCGGGGATAAAATAGCAAAACATGCCTGAAGGAATTGGGTTTAATTCTTTCCAATTAAACAACCTGTTTGGAGACAGTTGTTTTAAAATTTAAGTGTGTATATGTGTGTCTGTTATCAATATTTCATCCCCTTTTCAATTATACCTCAAATTCTGCACTTCTTGGAGAAATACAGGTCGGCTCCCACGATTTGACTGATAGACAAACCGATACTGACACGACAACTGGTTAGGATGTGATTTAATCGAAGACTTCCTACTTGAGCAACGGTGTTATTACACAAAACAATTTTTGTTGCCAAACTTCAGTAATTCCGCCCATCAATCATACTTTAGGCCCCCTCCTCTCTATCAGGCCCCGCCTCTGAAATACAGCCGATTTTATTCCAGAAAGCATTCTTTAGTCTTTTTTTCGTATAATTTAGATGTTTTATATTACACAGGTGTCTGTAATTTAGTAGAAGTTCTATTATTATTTTTTCCATCTCCAGATTCCAACGTAGTTGAGCTGTTTGCGATGTGCCTGCAGTCGCCATCACCATCTTTAATGTAAATGAAAAGATGAAAAGCGAAGTGGTGTGACATCCAATCTTATCGTCCTCTGATTGGTTCGAGCTCAAAAATTGAGCAATTTTTATTGTCGAGTTCGAAAAAATTGCTGCAATTTGAAGGAGAGATATCTTCCCATTGAAATGTATGGTGTTGCTGAAAAATTGCTGAAAGGAATTGCTCAGTGTAATAACACCTTAAGACCATACTTAGAGCCACTACTTACCACTTTGTCCGGTAATCGAGGAAACGAGTGCAACACCCAAAATCGACTAGCGGTAACTTTTCAACCGTCAAATATTAGTAATTCAAATGTAAATTAGTAAGTAATACTGACTTGAAAACTGGTTAAGCGCTGTTATTATCGAAAACATCCCACTTAAGCAGGACCATACTTATGACCACTACTTACCACTTTTCCCGATAATCAAAAGAACCGAGTTCAGAAACAAAAATCCAGCCAGTATTAGTTTCTTATCAGTCAAGTTGCGGTAATCAAACTGTAAAGTAGCAACCGATACTGAAGTCATAACTGGTTAGACAGTGTAATAATCGGGGACATTCCACTTGAGCAAAATCATAATTATGGCCACTGCTTACCCCTATTCTCGGTAATCAAAGAAACGAGTGCAACATTCAAGATCCGGACAGTATTAGTTTTGTCATAAGAATTCGATGAGGTATGTATCTCGTATCGAGAGTTCAGCTAACCCAGTACCGAATTTCTTGGCTATCCAAAGTTTAGATTTTCCACTACAGTTGACACACTGAAACAGACGGACAGACATCTTCCTTTATTAACAAAATATGCATATTTTAAGCTATTTAATTAAATTTTATTTTCTCACATTGGAGAATTAAAAATTCACACGTGTCTAATTTTTTATATGAATATGGAGTAATATCTTCACATTCTAATAAATTACTTAATTTCTAAATTAATTTTTAAGTAAATCTGTAAAACTTGCTAGTTTGAAATCAATCGCTAACTATAAACAAGTTATCCCAAGCCAGTTCGCCGACTTCTTAAACTCACAACTGAGGATGTGTTCATTGCTACATATTTTAACAAGACAGCATATGCGACGGAGAAATACGTTTGCGGAAATTGTGACGTCACATATTTTTTTCCAAAAAGCGTTAATTGGTTTTCGATAATCCGCCGTAAGTTCCGGTGTAGTTTTAATCAGAGATTTCCGTCTTAAATCCCAGGAAATGACGGGTATTCGTTCTAATACATTAATAAAAATCTATCGCATCGGCCAATCTGTCGCTGTAACATTCCTACAGAGATTAAAAACTTCGATAAATAATTTTTTAATGAATTTTTAACAAAATACTTAACAGGATAATTTTCGCACAAAAACTTATAATTCTGCCATTATGATTTGCAAATGAACATACGCAGGATATTTTTTCAAGTGATCCATGAATTTTTAACAAAATACTTAAAAAGATAACTTTCACCATAAAAACTCATAATAATGCCATTATGATTACAAATGAACCTACACAATATGGAGCATGAAGATCCGAGAATGGGTACAGTTCCGTACGCTGGATATTTTTTCAAATGACACTGTTAACGAAATACCTAACAAGAAAACTTTCACCACAAAGACTCATAATAATGTCATTACAATAACAAATGAACCTACACAATATGGGGCATGAAGATCCAAGAACGGGTACAGCCCCGTACGTTGGATATTTTTTTCAAGTGATCCATGAATTTTTAACAAAATACTTACCAGGATAACTTTCACCACAAAAACTCATGATGTCATTATGATTACAAATGAACCTACACGATATAGAATATAGAGATCCGAGAACGGGTACAGCCCCGTACGCTGGATATGTTTTCAAATGATCCATGAATTTTTAACAAAATACTTAACAGGATAACTTTCACCACAAAAACACATAATAATGTCATTATGATTACAAATGAACATACACAATATGGAGTATGGAGCTCCTAGAACAGGTATAACCCCGTAGGCTGAATATTTTTCAAGTGATCCATCAAGTTCATCTTTTTACAAAAATTGGGTTTACAAGAGTCGATTCTTAAAATATTTCTAGAAGAATTGCAAATTACATTCGTGGAAGAATCTGGAGAGTGGGAATAAGCGTCCTTCTCTGACATTATTGGTTAGGGGTGGAGAATATCGATTGCAGTTACGAAACTTAGAATAATCGTGTAACTACGAAATTGTGTTTTCAGAATGTATATAAGCTGGCGTGATGGTATAAAATCGGTAGGGAAGATATTAAGTTTAATAATTTTGCATTAAAATGCTTCCTTGGGAGTGTTATTTAAAACTTCGGTTTGAAGCTACTACTGAGTTATAACATCTTGTAAAATTAAATAAAGTCTAATAATACTAATTGTATGAAGTAGCAATACAGGGTTTCTGAAAAGTCCTTATGCGCCCCAATAACTTTGTTAGGAAATGTCCATTAATGTGTACGTTATGTCTGTGTATAGTAACTTAGCCATGCCCGATCGAATAAAAAAATGTTCAGTGCTCTTAGAAGATAATTTAAAGACTTTGAATTTCGAATTTGGCAGCAAAGCGAGGTAGATGAAAAAAGTCAGTTAAAAAATTGTAGAGCATTGTCTAATTAATAGAAAACGACCCTAGAAACGAATAAAAAGTCTGTATATCAAAAAATTGCATTATGGTGACACTGGCAATGTTCGTTAAAATGAGCGGTAATATTCTTTTTAAATTTTCAATGTGCATTGTTGCTGGCGATGGGTATTTTGGTAATAGGATGTACTTTAGATTCTTGTGGATGTAAGCGATGGTTATTTCAGCATTCCTGAATATGACGGCAATTCTGCACCTTGTGTCATATAAATATTTTATGTAGCAGTTTTATTGTCGATTCCTACTAACCAGACTTTACAACTTGGATTGAAGAGTAATCGGATTTTTTGTCTATCTCGTTTTGTTGCCGAGTCCATTATCCTATCACCTTTAATACTCCTCTAAGAGCGCTGTAGTCCCTTTTATTCGATTGGGCATGACCACTTTACTATAGACCTAACGTCTACACTCATGAACCATTTCCTTACAAAGTTATTGGAGTACTTAAGGACTTTCCTAGGAACCCTATATAATTTCGATTATCTAAAGTCTGAGAAAATTTACATTATGCAACTCTTTTTAAAGATCTGCTATAAATTTACTTTAAGCCAGATTTGTTTCTCAAAGTGTTTTATCTACAGCTAGCAAAAAATTTACCATCATATCTCACGAGCCTAATATCTCACGTTCTAATCAAATGATCACCACAATTCCTTTGTCTGAGCTTTCTTCCTTTGTCAAAGCCTTTGTCTGATCTCCTAAAGACTATAACTTTTGTATAACTTTTCAATATCACAACCTATATAATTTATCAATAATTTCCAACAGTCAGAATATACAATTTGGAAAACATAATGAAGCAGTGTCCATTTTATTGATATAGCAATTAAACTGAATTAAATGTAAGTTTACTGAATATTTCCATAACATATATTATAAAATATAAAACACTTTAAATAAATATATATTCACTTTCAAGAACAAAATTTCATAACTAACATATTTAATAAGTCACGTATATCCTACGAAAACTCTTCAAAAGCATTTTCTTACAATCCAGATTCATTTGTAAAAGACGAAACCGCGCAAAACTGGCTTTACAAGCAAGGCTGAAATTAGCATTGATTGATATGTCAAATAATGATAAATGTCCAAATATTATCCCGTGTCTCTCGGCTGAGATGAAGGAAAGAAGGATTTGAGAAAAAGCATTACTCTCGGATTAACACCTTGAGTGGTGTGGTAATGGTTTATAATTCTTCGAATGCTTTTAAAAAGTTTATATTTGTATATTTTGTACAGGCTTTCACTCTTTTTCTCTCTCTAGGGATACATCAAGCTCATCTTCCTCAGGCAAATCGATTTTTCAAGTGCTGGTTCTAAAAATATTTCCAGAAGAATCACAAAGTACATTAGTGGAAGAATCTAACAATAAGTAGTAATGAGCGTTGTTACTCCCCCTATATACGTAGTATAATGTGTGTGATACGTATTGTAGCGGGGTCAAACATTCGAATTTTTCAAGAGCACTTCCAAGCATCCCTGAACTCAAATCGAACATTTTCTAGGTGATGTGCGTATGTATGTATGTGTGTATATGTGCCAGTGAGTCTGTGGATGCTATTAATCTTACGAAATAATGGGGAGTTTTGAATGTAATTTGGTACGATTATTACGATCTATGAATACTGGAACTCTAATGATTTTAAACGTGGTCAAATGTTTGGAAGATCCACCAAATTTTTGAAAATATCATAAAAATTCATGACATTCAATGATGTTAAACAAATAATCATTTTACACGTAATGTTGATTTTAAAACAAATGATACAACCTTTAGAGTGTCAACTTAAACAGTTATCGAGATATTACACGTTTTTCCAAAAAAATATATCTGAAAAATTACATAAAAATGAACAGTAGCATCATCAATTATGTAACACTTGGGGGTAAATTTGGCGACTTTGTCGATAAATCTGCGGAAATATCGCCAACTTGGCAACTTTTTAATGTGGTGCTAAATTGACGCTAATGTCGCCAAAATGTCTGCCTGACTCCCCATAAAAGATTATATAATATATAATTGTATGTTTCTTAGAATAAATAAGCTCGTTCAATTTATTAGAGAATTTGTTGTCATGAGTCATTATATGCAACATTAGAGAATAAGAACCGAAATTTAACTTTTCTGAAAAAAAAATTGTCAGCAGAGGATAGTTTCTACGAAACAAATAATGAGGAATGTGAAAATTTTGTAGAGTTTCGTTGTTACCGTAATTTTTAATCTCAATTTTATTTTCTCACTATTGTATTAAGCATGGGCTAACTTTGAAAGGAGGAGATAAAACTCCTATGGATGACAAACTTGAAAATAATATATTGCTTTGATAATTATATATACGTGTCCATAATTATATATGTGTATATTTATGATATGTTATTTCAACTCTGAATGCCACAGACATATGTACTACATTCTGTCCATGTCAGTAATCGTCTGACATAATGGCATTTGACGTTCAATATCTAGCTTTTCATTAATTTTTTTAACTCTCTTATGACTAAAAAGCAATTTCCATGAAAACGATGAATTAAGACATATACTACATATCTAAAATTTGGATTTAACTCTTTGCGATTTTGTGTCGGGGAGCCCCAAGATTGAAAACCTTTAGTTCCAATTAAATGTCGAGTGAGCCTGAACATCCGTTCTTCACACTCTAATTCATTATTGTACTGCAAACTCCTATGAACTAAATATTGTTCTTACTAATCTTTGGCATTCAAAATAGCGTTTATAATGAAGCAAGAGTTGCGATCAAATGAAGCGATGTTTTAATTCATAAAGATATAGCCGTTAAATAGTGAAATTGATGAATTAAAATTTACTAAAATAGGCAGCAATGATTATAAAAAATAAATTAAATAAATAAATTTTATTTTTAAATATTTTCAACTAAAATAAATAAAATTTATTTTTGATAAATCAAAAGTATATTAATGGCGATAAAAAAATAAATTAATCATAATTATTCTTGTTATGTGTTTTTACCTGTCTCACTGTAAAATGAAATGGGACTTAAGTAGATATGTTAGAGAAGTATAAATAAATCAGACCCGCCCGAAGGCATATAGTATGATGATTAATCATCGAGGTAGCAAAATAGGGTCCTTATCCTATGCCACAGCCAAGCGGCAGTGGCAACGCCATCCCCGTCGGTTCAATCACGCCGCCAAGTCTGAACTCCCTCCAGCCACAGCAACGACAAGCTTCTAGTCGTTTGGAACTGATAAGGTCATTGCCGAAGAACAAAACAAAAGGCTAAACTGCAAAGGAGGACCATTACACTGCCATCGTCCAAACCCATCCTCCGACGGAACTCAGCAGCTAGCTGGTATAACAAAACACTTATAAGGAAACTGAAAATGCGGAAATGTCGCCAAATTGATGAAAACGACGAAAATCAATGAAATTAAATTTGTTTTTTTAGAAGAGAGTACTGAAATGATGTTTCAGTCAGTCCATCCATCCTACTTTGTCAGTCAGTCCATCCATCCTACTTAGTAACACATTTAACGAATTTTTAAAATGTCACCAAATTGATACAAATATTTGTAAATCCATAAAAATATCATGAAATTAATAAAATTGTGCTTAATAAATGAAATTAATTGTGTTTTGTTAGGGGACGGTACTGTGATGATGTTTCATCAGTTTGTCGCAAAATGGGACTATCAGTTCTACAGTCCCACTTGGCAATAAATTTGGCGATTTTTTAAATTATCACTAAATTGACGACAATTTTGCCAAATCTTCCATGGAGATAGCATTATTCATACGATATGATTTCCATTAATTTATTTGAAGCAAATGATATCATGTCGTTAAGCAACGGATGTAAATCCAATGTGTTATGCGGCATACGATTTTTATTAAATCTTTTCCGATTTGAATAAGAAAGATATGTATATAAAATAAATTTCATTGGCATTGCATTTTTGACTGGATAATATCAATTACGGTCTTCAGGTTTAAACTTTAGTACTATTGATATTTTCGGGAATTATTGATTCAAGAATTATTGATATTTTCAAGTCATTATGCCATTGTTTAATTATAACAAAAATTATTTAAACTCATATATTTACGTTGTACGCGTGATCTTCTACAAATACACGGGTATATCTTCTAATCTACGAGAATATAAGTAGTACAGGTATATTGGCATATATTTTGATATGTATTGGAATATATTGGAATCAATTACAGCCTTCTGGTGTAAAGATTATGGGGATTATTGATATTTTCAAATTATTACCTCATCTGTTTTACTTTGGCAAAGATTTTTGAGACTCATATTATAATACGGGTAATCTTCTACTAACACACTGGCATAATTTCTAATCTGCGACAATATAAGTAGTACGAGTATATATATATATATATATATATATATATATATATATATATATATATATTCCCATGTAGTTTTAGTGCTTTCATTCTGGCATATATTGGAGACGATATTGATATTTTCAATTTATACATGAAATGTACTAATACAGGTTATATATTCTAATATTCGCGTATATAAGTAGAACAGGTTCCATACAATTTAATGATTTCATCTTGCATATATTGATTCAATTCCTATTTTTTTTGTAAATTTGCTTACAAAAGGAGTCAGGATGTTTTATTCTTCAGATCTGCCCGTAAACATAATTTTGTATAGCGAGAACAGAGATTCTAAAACTTCCTTTTAGGAGCATTGTATTAAATATTTTAACATAATATTTTGAAAATGTCATTTATTATACTATAGGAATTTGCACATGATTGTGAATTTTAAGTTTCTTTATATTATATACTCCATACGAAGAACGGGTATGCTGCTAGTATATCATAAAAATATAACGCAAATTTTAAGCAAGATTGGATATATAGAGAGTATCCGGGTGAAAGGTATCCAAAACAATGAAATTATATCTGGGAAAATATTTATTGCAGACATTTCTGGTTTACACCATTTTATAACTATAATTGTCTAAATGAATTTGAATGTTAGCATCTTTGGTGGCATAAAAAATATCCAGACGATAAAGCTATATAAATAAAATTGAAAATCTGTCTGTTTGTCTCATCATCGCGGGCGACGAATTTGATGAAATGTTATGTGTAGTCTTCAAATAGACCCTCTTAAAACTTACCCCATGTTTCGAGTTTCTACGACCAATAGTTCTTGAGATATTAGTGAAAGACGAAACTTTCATTTGCCTCATTATCACGAGAGAACGGCTGAACCGAATTTAATGAAATTTTGTGAGTAGTCTTGAAATAGCCCATCTTAAATTTAGTTCAAGTTTCGAGTTTTTAAAACCAGGGGTTGCCGAGATATTAATGAAAAGCGAAACTTGTTCCTAGAAGTTCTACTCTAACTCCCTGCTTCCTCCAAACGAAAAGATTGGAAATCGTTTGTTTGAAACGTAAAAGTGAATTGAAACTTTATTTCTGAGTTTGGTGGGAGATTTCTGAACACCTGAATGTTTGAAACAAGAATTTAAATCGAAAATCTCTCACCATGGCTTATTTTTTACAAGCATTTACTCAACAATGAAAAGTATTAAAAAATCAAAATGGCTCTATCTTATATCATGTTACTCGGCAACGCAATTAAATTAAATGTGATTGTTTATGTTTATTATTATTTTTCGATTTGAATAATAAATAAATGCATATAAAAATATATCTTATGAAAGTACGGTTTGATTTTCTTCTAATTATATTATTTGCGGACTGCGTACATCACTTTCATTTATTTTGCCAAAGAGTTTTCAAGCTTATATATTGTGTTTAGCTAATAAACTCATATATTGTGTTTAGTCAATAAATTCATTTAGCCGATTGTTGAAACAGAAAAAGAGTAGAACGGGTATATCTTCTAATCCAATTTTAATGTTTTCATTTACAAACGGGATCAGGATCTTTTATTCAGATCTGCAAATTCAGAGCTACGAATCTGGCTAGATATGGCTAACTTGGCAACTTTTCTTAAACGTTGCCAAATTGACGAAAATGTCGCCAAATAGATAAAAACGACGCAAATCAATGAAATTTATTTTATTTTGTTAGATGGCATTTCTTTAGCATTTGTCTGTCTGTCCAACCGTCCTACTTAGTAACACGTTTAGCGAATTTTTAATATATAACCAAATTGATAAAAATGTTTGTAAATCCATAAAAATATCTTGAAATTGATAAAATTGCAATAAATAAATAAAATGAATTGTGTTTTGTTAGGGGATAGTATTGTGATGATGTTTCGTCAATTTGTCACCAAGTGGGACTGTAGTTCCACTTAGAGATAAATTTGGCGGTTTTTAAAATATATCGCTAAATTGAACAAAAAAAAATATCGCCAAACCTTCCATGCAGATTGCATTATTCAGACGATATTTTTTCCACCAATTTATTTGAAGCAAATGATATCTTGTCGTTTAGCAACGGATGTAAATCCAATGTATTTATGCGGCAGACGATTTTTATTAAATCTTTTCCGATTTCAATAATAAAGATATATATCTATATAAATAAAAATGAAAATCTGTCTGTCTGTCTGTCTGTCTGTTTGTCCCATCATCACGGGAGAACGGCTGAACCGAATTAGATGAAATTTTGTGGGTAGCCCAGAAATAGCCCCACTTAAAATTATATCCGTGTTTTGAGTTTTTACGACCAGTGGTTCTCGAGATATTAGTAAAAAACGAAATTTTCGTTTGTCTCATCATCACGGAAAAACGGCTGAACCGAATTTAATGAAATTTGGTGGATAGCCTTGAAATATCCCCCCATAAATTTTGTCCAAGTTTTGAGTTTCTAAGACCTGGGGTTGTCGAGATATTAATGAAAAACGGAACTTTTTCCTAGGAGTTCTACTCCCTAACTCCGTGGTTTATCCAAACGAAAAGCTTGAAAATCGTTTGAAAGTGAATTAAAATTTAATCTCTGAGTTTGATGGGAGATTGTTTGCGTTAATTAGTCACTTTCTGAAAACATGTATTGTTTGAAACAAGATTTAAAGGGGAAATCTATCTCCATGGTTCATGGTTTATTTAAAACAAGCTTTTACGAAACAATGAGAAGTATAGAGAAATCAAAATCGTTATTTAATTTCGCAGTTTATGTTATAAGACATGACATATTTAACATGTTATAAGATTCTATCTTATATCATGTTACTCAGAAACGCAATTAAATTAAATCTGTCTGTTAATTTTAATAATTACTTTTTCGATTTGAGTAATAAATAAATGGATATAAAAATATATTTTAGAAAAGAACGATTTGATTTTTCTTATAGCATTTTTGACTGGATAATATCAATTACGGTCTTCAGGTTTAAAAATTATTATTATTTATATTTTCGGGGATTATTGATTCAAGGATTACTGATATTTTCAAGTTATTATGCAATTATTTTATTATGACAAAAATTGTTTAAACTCATATATTGTATGTTGTACGAATCTTCTACAAATACACGTGTATATCTTTTAATCTATGAGAATATAAGTAGTACAGGTATATTGACATATGTTTTGATATATATTGGCATATATTGGAATCAATTACGACCTTCTGGTATAAAGAGTACGAATATTATTGATGTTTTCAATTTATTACATCATCTATCTCTTTTATTTTGGCAAATATTTTTGAGACGCATATTGTAATACGGGTAATCTTCTAACACATTGGCATATTTTCTGATCTGCGACACTATAATTAGTACGGGGTTGCATATATTCATTCAATTCCTATTTTTTCTTCTGTAAATTTGCTTACAAAAGGGGGCAGGATGTTTTATTCTTCAGATCTGATCGTGCAGATAATTTTGCATAGTGAGAACATATATTCTTAAACTTCTCTTTAGGAGCAATAAATTTAATATTTTAACAGAATTTGCACATGATTGCGAACTATAAGTTTCTTTAAATTATACACTCCGTACGAATAACGGATTAAATTAAATGTGTTTGTTAATGTTTTTATTATTTTTTTTCGATTTAAATAATAAATAAATGGATAAATGGATATAAAAGTATATCTTATGAATGGACGGTTTGATTTTTCTTTTAATTATATTAATTGCTGACTGCGTACATCAATTTCATTTATTTTGGCAAAGAGTTTTCAAGCTTATATCGTATTTAGCTACTAAACTCATATATTGTGTTTAGCCAATAAATTCATATAGCCGATTGTTGAAACAGAAAAAGAGTAGAGCGGGTATATCTTCTAATACAATTGTAGTGTTTTCATTTAGTATATTGAAACGGGATAAGAATGTTTCATTCAGATCTGCAAATTCAAAGCTACGATTTTGGAGGGATATCGCTAATTTGACAACTTTTCTTAAACTTTGCCAAATTGACGGAAATGTCGCCAAATTGATATAAACGACACACAAACAGCTGCCATAAACCTTCGGGTTGGTCGTGTGGCTTGGGTCTTCTACATATCAATGAAATTTTTTTTTGTTTTGTTAGAAGAGAGCACTGAAATGATGTTTGGTTAGCATTTATCTGTCAGACCAACCATCCTACTTAGTAATACATTTAGCGAATTTTTAAAATGTCACCACATTGATAAAAATGTTTTCAAATCTATAAAAATATCTTGAAATTGATAAAATGGCGCTACATAAATGATATTAATTGTTTTTTGTTAGGGGATAGTATTGTGATGATATTTCGTCAATTTGTCGCAAAGTGGAACTGTCAGTTCAACAGTCCCACTTGGCGATGAATTTGGCGATTTTTTAAAATGTCGCTAATTTGACGAAACTGTCGCCAAATGTTCCATAGAAATATAACTATTTAGACGACATTTTTTCTACCAATTTATTTGAAGCAAATGATATCATGTCGCTTAGCAACGGATTTAAATCCAATGTGTTTATGCTGCAGACGATTTTTATTAAATCCTTTCCGATTTGAATAATGAAGATATGTTTATAAAATAAATTTCATTGCCATTTCATTTTGGACTGGATAATATCAATTATACTCTTCAGGTTTAAACATTATTATTATTGATATTTTCCGGAATTATTGATTCAGTGATTATTGATATTTTTAAGTTATTACGCCATTGTTTTATTGCGGCAAAAATTGCTGACACACGCATATTGTACGTTGTACGAGTAATCTTCTAGGAATGCACGGGTGTATTCCTAGAAGCACGGGTGTATTCCTTATATCTTCTAACCTACGAGAATATAAGTAGTACAGGTATATTGGCATATATTTTGACATATATTGGCATATATATTGGAATCAAGTACAGTCTTCTGGTATGAAGATTAAGGGGATTAATTATATATTCAATTTATTACGTCGTCTGTTGTATTTTACCAAAAAACATTTGTGACTCATATTGCAAAACGGGTAATTTTCTACTAATAATCGGACATTATAAGTAGTACGTGTATATCTTCCCATATAATTTTAGCACTTTAATTTTGACATATATTGGAATAAATGACTGTCTTCAGATTTAAAGATTACGGGTTTATTGGTATTTTCAATTTATACATGTAATCTACTAATACAGGTTATATTTTCTAATATTCGCGTAAATAATTAGTACGGGTCCCATACAATTTTAACGCTTTTATTTTGCATATATTGATTCAATTCCATATTTTTTTTTATATTTGCTTACATAAGGGGTCCAAGATGTTTTATTCTTCAGATATGTCCATGAAGATAATTTTATATAGCGAGAACAGAGATTCTTAAACTTCTTTTTAGGAGCATTATATTAAATATTTTAACAGAATATTTTGATTAAACATGTCATTTAGTATATTATAAGAATTTGCGCATGATTATGAATTTCAAGTTTCTTTATATTATATACTCCGTACGAAGAACGAGTATGCTGCTAGTATAAAATAAATTTCATTGACAATTGCATTTTTGACTGGATAATATCAATTTCGGTCTTCAGGTTTAAACATTATTTTTATTGATATTTTCGGGGATTATTGATTCAGAGATATTGATATTTTCAAGTTATTATGCCACAATTTTATTATGGCAAAAATTGTTGAAACTCATATATTGTACGTTATACGAATAATCTTCTACAATTGCACAGGTATATCTTCTAATCTACAAGAATATAATTAGTACAATTATATTATCATATATTGGAATCAATAAAGCCTTCTGGTATAAAGATTAAGGGGTTTATTGATATTTTCATTTTATTATGCCATCTATTTTATTTTGACAAAGATTTTTGAGACTCATATTGTAATAAGGGTAATCTTCTACTAATACGCGGATATATATTCTAATCTTCAACATTATAAATGGCATTTCCCATACAATTTTAGCTCTTTCATTTTGGCATATATTGGAATCAATTACTGCCTTCAATTTTAAAGATTACGGGTTTATTGATATTTTCAATTTTTAAATGTAATCTAATAATACAGGATATATCTTCTAATATTCACGTATATAAGTAGTACAGGCCTCATACAATTTTAAAGCTTTTATTTTGCATTTATTGATTCAATTGCATATTTTTTGTAAAGTTGTTTACAAACGGGGTCAGGATGTTTTATTCTTCAGATCTACCCATGAAGATAATTTTGTATAGCGAGAACAGAGATTCTTAGACTTCTTTCTAGGACCATTAAATTAAATATTTTAACAGAATATTTTAATTAACAATGTCATTTAGTATACTATATGAATTTGCATATTATTGTTAATTTTAAATTTCTTTATATTATGTACTCCGTAAGAAGAACGGGTATGCTGCTAGTCTATATAAATCAAATTGAAAACCTATATGTGAGTGTGTTTGTTTGTCTCATCATCACGGGAGAACGGTTTCACTGAATTTGAGGAAATTTTTAGGGTAGCTGTGGATTATCCCACTTAAAAATTACTCATATTTCGAGTTTCTAGGACACGGCGTTGTCCAGATATTAATAAGAAACGAACCATAGAGATAGCATAATGTAGACAATATTTTTCTGCAAATTTATTTTTTAAAAATCATACCTAAGCAACGGAATTAAACCCAATGCGTTTATACAGCAGACAATTTTTATTAAATATTTTAAGATTTAAATAATTAAAAAATGTATATAAAAAGGAATTTTGGGGTAATTACATTTTTGATTTGATTATAATTTACGAAGTCGTCTATTTTATTTTGGCAAAGATTTTTCAAACTCATATATAAAGTCATACTTATATATAAATCCATATATTAACCAATTGTTGAAACCATTTTAGCGTTTTATTTTTGGTCTTGGATTGTTGATCCAATTTCATAGCACTTCTATTTTGGCATATATCTATCCAATTTCATATTTTTACTAAATTTGTTTACAAACAGAACCGGGGTGTTTTATTCTTCAGATCTGCTGGTGAAGATAATTTTGTATAGCGAGAACAGAGATTATTATACTTCTTTTTAAGATAATTAAATTAAATATTTTAATAGAATGTTTTGAATGACAATGTAATTTAGAATGCTATAGAATGTTGCACATAAATGCAAATTTTAAGTTTCTTTACATTATACTATATTCTGCACGAAGAACGGGTATACTTCTAGTTAATAATAAAACTCCATCGTAAAACTTAATTTTAAAAGTTCGATGCCGTTAAATTACTTTACCTGCTTCACTCACTGTCTCAGAAAACTAAATGAATTTTTCAAGTGGTTTCCCATAATTTTAATTCACTATATGTTCGTGAGATCATACATTAATTAATGGAAATCCATTGAGATAGCCTCGATTCTTTCACCATAGTCAGCCATTCATCAGTGACATTTCCTGTGTGAAATTGGGAATTACGGCAGTGAAAACTTAAATATGGCTTAAACTTTAAGTACAGAATTTCCTCTCTTATATGATGGATTATAAAGCTTGTTAAGATTTATCCCGCATCAAAAGAAAACTCAAAAATATAATTAAATGGGATAAAATAATAAGCCGAATTGGTGGATTTAAATCACTTATTTATTTGTTTTTATATCTTTATATCAATGCTGTTTATACATTGTGAGATCCTGGAAGAATTCAATTGTTTAGTATTATTCAGACGTCAGTCATCCACTGCATATCACCTATAGGATTAAGCTGCTCAAAAAGAACTGCTTACTGTCTCAGCGGAGAATTGCATCAACGATCTTCGGCTGCAAGATGACGCTCAAGCATTGAGCTATTGAGACGATTAGCTTCCCTTCTATATTTAATACCTTCCTTAACTCATTTCTAAGTGTGTGTCGGTGCGTGTGCATGTTTATGTTGCATATATGTGTTGGGTCATTTGGATGCTCTACATACATTCCTATGCAAACGAGGGTACATTTGCCCTCAGTTAAGACATGCAGATGAAGATGGATTACGAGCCACTACTAATATCCACGCCGATAAGATGGCAAACCGTTTAGCATCAGGTGTTGTGTTCATGCATTTTCGTGTATATATAAAAATCCATTTTTTCTGTAGGTCTATCTCTCTGCATTTTTGTCACATTTAACGACAATTTGGCGAACTGGGCTATAAAATTGACGCAATATCACCAACTTCATGACTTTTGGAAAATATCGTGAAGTTAGCGATAATTCATAGCTCTGTAAATTTACTGTTTTATTTTCAAATTCAATTTTCTACCGTATGACTTTGAAAACGTAAATTTAGAAACAAGAAGTATCTAAAATTATGTTACGGTCAAGGATTATCACAGATATGTGCAAATACAGCCTTCTATATTAAATATCAGCTTAAATATTTCAGATTTAAAAATAAATTGAAATTCAGTAATTCGATGTTTTAAAAATAAAGTGTATTCCTGTTTAAAAAAAAAATCATGCCGCTTTCGCATGAAGGTCAGTACGAAACTTCGAAACCATATAAAACTCGAAATAAAGTAAAAGAAATCCCGTAAGATTCTACAGATAATGTAGAAGACAATAGGCAAATCGAGGAAAAGATCATGCCTGGAAAAACGCGGATTTATCCTTATTATATTCCATGTTCCTTAAAATTCTGCAAAAGCTGCAAAATCTCGATATACATTTTTCAAAAGTGGAGTACTTTGAAAAAAGGAATATGGAAAAAGGAGGATTATAATGCATAAAAGTAGCAGACGTTTTGAAAAGTATCACTGAACAAAATCTTTACTGCCATTTGTCTAAGTAGTATATGTTTCTTCTGCTTCCCAGTCAGATGACCAAAAATAAAAGCATCTTTTTTCGTATCTATTCATTGAATATAAAAGATAATATTTTGTCTTTTATTTCTTTCTGCCGGTTTGATTATTTGTACAGAATGTTATCTTTGAAGAAGATATCTAAACAAATGAAGCTCTTTTGAAAAAGAAATAAAAATTTGAAATTTAGTTAGGATTTAAATTAACAACGTAGCAAAAAAATCGTGTTTCATTTTTAAGTATTTTAAGTATTAAGCAGCATAGAACATAACTTTGTGCACAACCAATAAGTAGAACAATATAAAGTCTGTATTGACAATTGCAGACTATATTATATTGTTAATTGGGGAATTTAATAAATGCACCAATTATGGAACTTTTTATTAGAATCCTTAAGGAAGGAAAAATATGGTTCATTGATAAGGGACCACTTTGAAGTCTAACTTATTGCGACTTCTAGTAATTTTATGACACATTTTAAGATAGAAGAAAGTCAAACAATATTACGAAATGTTTAAACTGGCTCTGGGATGACTTGGAAATTTTGGGAAAAGCACGATCAACAATTGCCAATGGGAATCTACGATATAAGACAATAACTTTTAAATAGTCAATCTCAGGCATTAATAAGTTTTAACAGTGACTCCAAGCCTACACCAACACATCTGCCTACCCACTGCACAGCTACCTTCTTCTGCATATATTGGGTCAATTACAACTGCTTTTCTAAACCAAACCCTTTTATTTGATCTACATCTAATCCACTCATGATCTTATCCAGCTATTCCGCACCTCATCACTGCTTCTACGTATCTACCATCTGCTCATCTGCCACCTGCCATTAGCACACTATGCCTACACCAAACCTTATCCAGCATTACAGAATTACAACCAGAGTGCAACTCCACATGCTACTCCACGATTTCTGACTGCACTCGGCCTACTTGTTACAAATGACCCCCACTTTTGCCTCTTCTCTGTTACCAGTCACAGTCGCTCACCCACGACACCTAATCCAAACCTTCACCTGTTTCATGAACAGCTTACGACACCAACTGCTGCTCTACCACATCTGCCTCATCTCTGCCTACCTGCCACAACCGACCATCGCTTCTGCTTGCTCCCTGCCTACATGCATCACCACAAGTCTGCGACTCGACCAGCTGCTTTACCACAACTACCTACAATCTAGATCGACCAGTTATAGATCTGCACGGGTCGAAATTTCAGACTTTCACTCGGCCCGGCTCGTCAGAACCAGTGCTTAAACCTAACCCGAGCCCGAAGAAATTTACAGAACGCCAGCCGTGCCTGGTTCGAAGACCATTGAGTCTCGACTAGATCCGATCCGAAATGATTTGTATTTAAATGTGTTAAAAACCCGAATTCGGGAGTTTTTTTTACAAATAATTAAGATTAAATTTGGTTTATTTTTCAACATTATATTTACGTAGCTGAAATCAACATAATAATTTCATATACTCTATTAAAATCCATTTTAAACGTTTTCAAAATTAAATATGTTCGCCACTGCTCGACCCGGCTTTTTTTAAACCTAAACCCGAATCCGGTCTGGCCCGAAACAGTGTTTGAAAATTTAATCCCGGCCCGGTCAACGGATCGTATTGAGCCCGTGGGTCAGGCGCGAACCCATGAAGACCTACCTCTACGGCCCGGGCCGTCCAAACAGATACCTTACACCCTAGGGTATGGCGGTCGGTTTGGGTCGAAGGAAGAAGACTTCTATGGCCGAGGTGTGGGACAGCTCAGTGGTTAACGCGCGGGAATTGCACTCAGACCACCAGACTTCGATTCCCGGCTCTGCCCAAATTGTCCCCGTGTTCAAGTGGAGTAGAGACATGGTAAATATGTGGATCCATAAGTCCTTCCAAAAGATTGGTGGTAGGGAAGGATGGTACGGTGCCTGCGGGTGTCACTTCCACTGGGTTCCGGTCTAAATTGAGTGGTACTTCCGATCCCCTCCTAAATTTAGTTATTACCCGTAGGAACTAATAACTTTTCACAAAATTCGAAAAAAATGTGTTGAAATTTTCTCGCAGCAAAAATTTTCTCACTCCAGAAAGTGCAAATATTGAGTTTGAAATAAAATTAATTTGCTCTCTGTTTATTCTGTTTTTATTACTTGTTGTTATGTTTCATTTTCACCCCCAATTTTCGCTTGCGTTTGTGTTTGTTTAGCGGAAATGTAAAAGAAGGTCGTGACTCAGAATTGGAAATGTCTAATTCCGTTTGTAATTGAGAAAGAATACCTGCCTCTGCGGAGGTTTCACCCTCTGCCCGCATATGTACGGAGGCACCAATGGCTGTAACAGTAAAACCCGATTCTGGTTGAACAAGTGTTGCATGTGTAAGACTATGCTGATGAGACGATTCAATGGCGGTGTCCGTAAGAGTTATTGTGCTGCAAAGCGTAATTGCTGTTGTGGTTGTTGGCGGGAAAAAGTGGGCAATAGTCTTGATAAAGTAAGTTTACGAGTCGGTGAAGACAATGCCTCAGAGCTACTATTAAAGCGTTCACGTGTCAGCGAGCAAATGCCCAAGTACAATACCAGTGCTGGAAAAACAATTCCAATGCCCGAATTAATGCAAGACGACGCAGATGTGTCGAAATTTGAAACAGAACTTGCTGTAAGTACTGATCGACACCCGCATGAAGTCGAACAGTAACTTTAAGAACAGTATACTCGCTTAAAAAATGCAGAACTTTACCAAAAAATAGAGATTCATATCAAATCCGATGAACGAATTGTGCTTAGCTAATGCAGAGTCATTTCTGTTATGCTGCATTAGTGAGTGTCAAATCAACTGCAATTAATAGAAGAGTATTGCAACTCATATCCGACTGAATCCGCAAGAATCTGTTTATTTTCACCCCTGAGTTTCCACGATGACATTGGAAATAGACGAATTAATTAATTCTTCTTGCCATATGGAGCAGTCTGATATTGTGTTCATTCCAGTTTGGTATAGAGATCATTATATATTGGCAATACAAGGGTTTTCAAATGTTCACGAAGTAAACTGTGTATAAATGCGCCAGTGAGTGCAAAAATAACAGCCACGTGTTGCTTTGACAATTGATTAAATTCTAAAAAAAACTCGCTCAGTAAACGAATTCAATTCAACTGCTAAAATTTCATGGTGTAAACCAACCGCACCTTTACTACCATGATCTGCTGGGAAACGTTTAATGTGATTTCATTTTTAAAAGTTTGAGGAAATTTTTACGCAAAAATACCGAAGTTGTGGTATTGATTATCACAATTACAAATTTGAGCAAATTTGATGCCAGTTTTACCCAGCCCAAACAACATCAAGCACGACGTAGCGCATGAAGCGCGCGAGCTCTGCTGGTTGTATTAAAAATCACTACATTTGCTTCTCTACTTGAGAATGGTATCGGCATTTGCGTAAAAGCAATGGATATGATTTAATGTAGTTATTACAAGTTTCATGATTCATATGAAATAAATAAAAATTCAGTCTCTCCGAAAAGGAGTATTCATTGAATCTAACTTATCTCCCTTGTCTAACAGATGCAAATAAGCATTTCGCTGCAATCAATGGTGGATGTCTACGGCCACTCCCACTTTAAATAACGCAATATGCGAAATAAATGATGAGATTAAAAATAAGCATCAATTATGTATCATTTTAACTATCTACTATCCTTACATTTAGTATTGCACCCTATAAAAGCTACACATTAATATTTTAATATATATAAAAATTTAGCACTTTAGTTTGCTCTGTTTGCCATAAAATATAGGAAGATTAAGAAAATTTAAATATAAAGGATGGAATACAGACTTTCTGAAATGAAATAAAATAAATTATTGATATCAAATTTAAATTACGTAACTACATTCCGAAAAGTATGCGATGACAATTACGATGTTAAAGCTGTTTCTTTCAGTTGAAGGTTCAAAGAAGCTAAAAACGAAAATCAATTTATGGATTAAAGAAACAGAAAATCGTTCAAAATAGTATTTTATTCCTTTCCAATTGACCATGTCAATCGATTCCAATAAAAGAGATTATTTTTAAAGAATTGTGCGAATTGAAATCTCTATCGAGTACATGTTTGTTTTATTTCATTTTATGAATATATATCTAAAAATAATTTTCTAGATAATTTAAACTTAATTTGGAAAAAGATATTCATTTTAAGATTTTTTTGTTGCATACCATTTTTCATCTGTAAAAATTAATTGATCTATATCATACGAATAACTTTACATAGTACACTTGAAACTACCAATAAGTTATTTAATGTACTGCATTAAAAATTGTATGAGTCTATCAAGAAATCGAAGTAAAGTGTTTAGAGGCAGCACCATCTATATAAAGATTCATATAAAAATAATTTATAATCTAATAAACTAAGAATGAGTAAACAAGTTTTAATTATAAATTTTGAATCAGATCATTTAAGGTGCATTGTAAACCGTTTTATATAGTTTGATTTATTCAGACACATGGTTCCTCAGAAAGTTCTTAAGCACCCCAATAACTTTGGAATTAAATGTAATACAGATAACACCATCAATTTCCAAATAGCCTGTTTTCAATCAAAATCATTCCCGCACTTCATGTTTGTCCTACGCCACTATACCAATTGTAAAATATTACGTTTCATATTTGTCTCAACGCTAAGAAGAGAAAAAAGTTAGTTAAAGACTAGGAACGTGATTTTCAGGATCGCTGGACCACGGCCAATCTTTTCATGTAATTCAGCAGCAGGGCACAATGTCTTGAGTATATGCAAGTAGGCAGTGTGCTCGAACAGTATAATATCAATCGTCATTATGTTCCGAATCATGCCTCGGAGTGTGATAAATTCAGAAATGAAGCAAGAGAAACCCATGTTAAGAAACTTAAAAAAAAATTCGCCCATCAGACGCAACTCTCCCCCAAATTGACCAGTGACCAGGAAGGAGCTTGTAAAGCGTTATTTGTTATGGAAAAATCAATCGGACAAAATATGGAGCCGTTTCGCTATAGTGAATTCAGGAAATCATGTGCTATAAGTATGGTCCCACTAAACTCAAGGCGGACATTGATCGACTTGTGAAGAATTTTTAAGCTCAGGCATCCCAATGAAGTTGTTAATAACAAGGACGTAGTTTTTCGCTTACTCCTTTTGTGTTTGCAAATGATAATACATGAAGCATTATATTTTTTGCATCAGGCGTTGTTAACGAAAACACATACGTCTGCTCGTGTATTAAATTTCTTTAATATTAATTATATTAAATATATTATAAGTGTATTTAATTATATAATATATATTTAATTAAATATATTAATTGAGTATATTAAATAATATTAAATATATTGCGAACATATTGATTTACCATGTGAAAATTTAATTCAGTGTGTGACCCGTGGGTTCTGTGTCAAAAAACTCTGGCGGCCCATTTGGTATGAAAAAATGGACCGCCCTGTTATACACCATTATTTCGCTATGAGAGTAAAGTACATTGTGTAAAGGAAGTTATGCACTGCCCACATCATATTTATAATAATTTTTATTTTCTATAACAATGTATGTCACTTAACGTCGAAAATAGTCGTCTCACTCAAAAATAGGTGCAGTAGATTATGTTTCGTAACTAATTCTATAAGTATGCAAAGATTCAACCTTCTGAGTCAACTTCGGGAAAGTCTGGAACAACTTTTCCAAACCGCATCCCCATTTTTCCAACCCCTTGAGAAAAAAAATCGAAAATAACGAAGTCGGATTTTCAGTTTACTCCCCCACCCCCTCCAGGATAGAAAGCATGAGGGCTCGAAAAGTTTTTTCAAACCCACAAAATCCCCTCTACTGGCCCCTCTGAAAGGCTAAATCTTTGCACAGATAGTATCAACCATTGAACAGACTTAATGTAGCCAAAAAAATTTTTACCCCCTGGAGGTGGAGAAAATGGTTTGTAAGTCATTTCAGACCCCACTGAAGCCTCTTAATGATCTAGAAGGTTAAATCTTTGCACATTTAAACTATAGACCATCGGACAGAACCTAAACATGGTCGGATTTTCGAATCCCCCCCCCCCCAGATCTCCCGTGGTGGAGTTCATGGGTCTTTTTTTAAATTTTTTATATCCTTAAGTAGCCCTCCGGTGGCTTAGAAGGCTACTTAATCTTTGCACACCTATTGGATCAACCACTAGACATAACCTAACGGAGACCAATTTTCGATATTTATCCCTAACAAAATGTGATAAAGTCGTTTAAAACCCTCCCGAAGCCCCCACTGAGGACATTCGAGGCTAAACTCGACCACGGGGCAAAACTAACTGGGTCAGTTTTCAATTGAGAGAACTATTTACAACGCTAAGTACCAAACATTGTTACACAAAATAAAACATATTAAAAAAAAAATTGCAGTTTAATTTTTAAGAGTGTTAGTTTCCCCTGTCCTTCACAGGCTTAACTACTTCTTACTATATAGGCATGGTTTCATGTAGAAAAATCTGATGTGGGCAGCACATTACTTTCCTTATATAATGCAATGAATTTACTACTTTTGCAGCAAAACGAAATAGGTTATTCTTATAGTAGATTATTTCCAAGATATTGAATTTTCGTTAATTAGGTGTCATTTTCATCGATTTAGCGTCCATTTTATCCATTTGGCGAGATTTTCGTTAATTTGGCAACATTTAAAAAGTCGCCAAATTGGCGACATTCCGCCAAATTTGTCGCCAAAATCTTGCCAAGTGTTATGGACGGAGAAATAAGTTATTCTTATTGCAGATAAATGACTATTGGCGTTCAAATACAAATGTATTACTCAAAGTAACTTTCTTATGAATGGAACGAGCTAGATACACGAGAATAATGTCACCAAATTTATCGCAAGATATTACATATGAAAAGTTAACATGTTTCTCAACAGTTAATATATTTTTTTTAATTTATGGGATTTTTCATAAATTTATTTGAAAAATGTGCAATATCTCGAGAACGGTTCATGCTAGCGTTCTAAAGTTTATGTCAATCGTTTTCTAAGGAAAAATTACTTAATAGATATCTATTTGCGTAACTTTAAAGGTTTTGATTTTTTGATGATTTTTCAAAATTTCAATCGAAAATTTAGGGGATTCTGAACATTCGATTGCGTTTAAAAATAATAGGCTTCCAGTAGTCACGAATTGTGATTTTTGTACCAAATTTCATTCGAATCGCTCAATTCGCTCGTGAGATATCGTCTCCACAGACTTACTAACACACACACACACATACTTTCACACACACATACACACACACAGACATCACCTCAAAAATGTTTGATTCGTAATCAGGGATGCTTGAAACGTACTCTCCCGTCGAAAACTCGAATTCGAATTTTCGACCCCGTCACAATACTTTCCTTATACATTATGTATATAAGGAAAGTAAAAATACAATAAAATCCAAACAATGTTTGTATAGTCCAAATCTGTAATTACTGATTTTTATAACGATGATTATTACATTGCTCGTTCTATACTTAGCCTCATAAATCTTCTTGAACAACGTCATAGCTGATCGATATGAATTTTTTTATGTTCTTTCGTGCAATTTTATGCATTTCGGCTCGGTTTTGAGCCAATTGATTGATGGTTGGTAAAACATCTGCACGCAAACTTTGGCTTACTGACCAACTTGAATTATTCGTACAGTGCACGAATTTTTGCCTTATAAGAGTTTTACATTTAAATCATATACATTTCGCTGTTAAAATACTAAATAAGTTAATTTTACATTAAGAAAGTGGAGTAAATAGCTGCTTACTAATACTTAATTTATGAAAAATTTCAAAGTTGTTTAGAAAACATTTTAACGTTACGTGTTGTGCGATTAAATTATTTGATCTAGGATAAATTCAAATCATAGTTCTCGTGATAATGCGCAATCTATGGGCAATGAAATTACTTTACTTGATAAAAACTGCAGTTGGGAATTTAATTAAATACTTAGCAAAATTTGAAGTAAGATAAATCTTGTTGAGTGTGTACCTGGAAAAACCCGCAAATTCTCTGCATCTTAGAAAAAAAGTATGTGTGATTCTCTGAAAAATTGCTGCTAAAATATCATTAATTTATACAGAAAGAGCAAGAACCAATTTCTAACAAGAGAGATCAATAATGCTTAAAGCATTAATTATGAAACACTTTCCAACTTCAAAGCAATTTTATTTAAACATGTCTAAAATGCAATGCATTCCTCGGTAATATTTTAAAACTTATCACAATACTACATTAATTTATTGTATTGGAAAACTTAAACCTTCATCGAAAAAAATGAACTTCATTCAAATGACGGCATTGAAATATAAATTGCCTGGTTTAAACAACTCTAAAATATGATACATTTCTCAGTAATAATTTTAGAATTATCATAATACTACGATAATTTATTATATTTGAAAACTTCATTGAAAACAACTGAAATTCATTCAAATGACGTCATAGAAAAAATAACACGCCTGGCTCTCTCTATAAAAGCAGCATTTCATTCATAAATAATTTCCCATTCATGTCATTCATCACAATACTATAATAAATTATTTTATTTGAAAATTAAGAGCATGGAGCTACAAGTAATTAAACTCTATGCGTAAAACTTCATCGAAAAAAATCGTCCTTCTGTTTGTAAAATCAATGAATATTTCATTCATATCAGCTATACAGACTCCATGAATTAAATGATCTTGTGTTAAAGAAATAAAGCAATTCTAATACAACTCATTCTACATATTTTGCTGTTTACATTTTACATAGGTGAAAAATAGGCTTCGTTGTAAAAATAATCAAATTTGGATGAGCATTTAAATTCAAACATATTGTCATTGCGTTGTTTCAGTATGTAGATGCACAGAATTTAGGCAAAAATAAAGTGGTTTAGGACGGATACGACACTCAAGATGAATTATAAAGAACTTTAAAAATCACGATTTTGAGACAACATGGATGCCATATATCATTTTGAAGTGGGTCACGTGATCTTTTCATATCATGGTCACGTGATCGCTTCATATAAGAGGTGTTATTATTATTTTAATTTTTATTTAAAAAACTACTGAATATATTTCGCTGAATTTTTTTTATACATTTTATGGAACAATTTGAATATTACCTAAAATTTTCGAAGCAATTTGTGGATTTTTAATCCGCTTAAAAAATGTTTGAAAATTTAGGTCCCATGGGGCTCAATGTATTTCATTTTTTCAACTCGGGCTCAATCCAAAACTAATTGGGTGATATTATTCATTTATATTCCCATTGGTTCTACAGACCGTCTGATCAACATACTAAAATTTCATTTTGATTAAGTCATCTTTACGGCAGTTATCGTGCTAACGGACAGACAGACAGTCAGACAGACAGACAGAATGAACAAAGTGATAAACACTTATCAACTTTGTTGTAAAGTGTTAAAAAGTAGCTTTATTTATTAAGAAAAATTATTGATTTTACTACAAATCAATATTAGTCACATTATCTTCATTTAATTTCTTACAGCCGTTAACAACAAATTTTTTAAAAGATCTCAAAAACATTTTAAGAGTGTTTGATAACGTATCTAAATATTCTCCAGAAAGCGTCTGAGATGTTAAAACAAGAAAGATCAATCATGCTTAAAGCATTGATTATGAAACACTTTCCAACTTCAATGCAATTTTATTTAAAAAAGTCGAAAATGCAATACATTCCTCTGTAATATTTTAAAACTTATCACGATACTACATTGATTTATTATATTTGAAAACTTAAACCTTCATTGAAAAAAATGAACTTCATTCAAAAGACGGCATTGAAATATAAATTGCGTGGTTTAAATATCTCTAAAATGCAATACATTCCACGGTAATATTTTTAAATCTATCATAATACTACGATAATTTATTATATTTGAAAACTTCATCGAAAACAACTGAAATTAATTCAAATGACGTCATAGAAAAAATAACACGCCTGGATCTCTCTATAAAAGCAGCATTTCATTCATAACTTTCTCAATTTCATTCATCACAATACTATAATAATTTATTTTATTTAAAAATTAAGACCATGGAGCTACAATTCATAAATTTTATGCTTAAAACTTCATCGAAAAATATCGTCCTTCTGTTTATAAAATCAATTAATATTTCATTCATATCAGCCATGCAGACTCCTTGGACTGAATTATTTTGTGTTAAAGAAATACAGTAATTCTAATACAACTCATTCTACATATTTTGCTGTTTACATTTTACATAGGTGAAAAATAGGCTTAGTTGTAGAAATAATCAAATTTAGATGAGCATTTAAACTCAAATATATTGTCATTGCGTTGTCTCAGTATGTTGATGCACAGAATTTAAGCAAAAATAAAGTAGTTTTAGGACGGATACAACACTCAATATGAATTAAAAAGAACTTAAAAAATCACGATTTTGAAACAAGATGGATGCCATATATCATTTAGAAGGGGGTGATGTGATCTTTTCATATCAAGGTCACGTGATCGTTTCGTATAGGAGGTGTAATTATTATTTTAATTTTTATTTAAAAAACTACTGAATATATTTCGCTGAATTTTTTTTATATATTTTATGGAACAATTTGAATATTACCTAAAATTTTCGAAGCAATTTGTGAATTTTAAATCCGCTTAAAAAATGTTTGAAAAATTAGGTCCCATATAGGGCTCAATGTATTTCATTTTTTCGACCCGGGTTCAATCCAAAACTAATTGGGTGATATTATTCATTTATGTTCCCATAGGTTCTACAGACCGTCTGAACAACATACTAAAATTTCATTTTGATTAAGTCATTTTTACGGCAGTTATCGTGCTAACGGACAGACAGACAGACAGACAGACAGACAGACAGAATGAACAAAGTCATAAACACTTTTCAACTTTGTTGTAAAGTGTTAAAAAGGGGGAGAGTTCGGAATTTTCTAGTTCAGCTTATGCCATTGCATGCTCGTCTCACGGACAAACTGACAAAGTAAGTAAATAGATGAATAAATGCCCCAGGGTAACTGACAACTGACTAACCCAAGAAATTTTGGAAAATCCGTCGTATAGTTTTAGAACTAGTGTGAATACATACTCGTACAAGGGCGGTATGTGATGGAATCTATCAACTAAGCGTCCAATGGAAAAACAAGAAAGATTAATCATGCTTAAAGCATTGATTATGAAACACTTTCCAACTTCAATGCAATTTTATTTAAACAAGTCTAAAATGCAATACATTCCTCGGTAATATTTTGAAACTTATCACAATACTGCATTAATTTATTATATTTGAAAACTTAAACCTTCATCGAAAAAAATGAACTTCATTCAAATGACGGCATTGAAATATAAATTGCCTGGTTTAAACATCTCTAAAATGTTATACATTCCTCGGTAATAGTTTTAGAATTATCATAATACAGCGATAATTTATTATATTTGAAAACTTCATCGAAAACAACTGAAATTAATTCAAATGACGTCATAGAAAAAATAACACGCCTGGATCTCTATAAAAACAGGATTTCATTCATAACTTTCTCCCATTCATTTCATTCATCACAATACTATAATAATTTATTTTATTTAAACATTTTATTTAAGACCATGGAGCTACAAATAATTAAACTCTATGCTTAAAACTTCATCGAAAAAAATCGTCCTTCTCTTTATAAAATCAATTAATATTTCATTCATATCAGCCATGCAGACTCCATGGACTAAATTATTTTGTGTTAAAAAAATACCGGAATTCTAATACAACTCATTCTACATATTTTGCTGTTTACATTTTACATAGGTGAAAAATAGGCTTAGTTGTAGAAATAATCAAATTTAGATGAGCATTTAAACCCAAATATATTGTCATTGCGTTGTTTCAGTATGTAGATGCACAGAATTTAAGCAAAAATAAAGTAGTTTTAGGACGGATACAACACTCAATATGAATTCAAAAGAACTTAAAAAATACACGATTTTGAAACAAGATGGATGCCATATATCATTTTGAAGTGGGTCAGGTGATCGTTTCATATCATGGTCAGGTGATCGTTTCATATAAGATGTGTAATTATTATTTTAATTTTTATTTAAAAAACTACTGAATATATTTCGCTGAATTTTTTTTATATATGTTATGGAACAATTTGAATATTACCAAAAATTTTCGAAGCAATTTGTGAATTTTAAATCCGCTTAAAAAATGTTTGAAAAATTGGGTCCCATAGGACTCAATGTATTTCATTTTTTCAACCCGGGTTCAATCCAAAACTAATTGGGTGATATTATTCATTTATATTCCCATAGGTCCTACAGACCGTCTGAACAACATACTAAAATTTCATTTTTGATTAAGTCATTTTTACGGCAGTTATCGTGCTAACGGATAGACAGACAGACAGACAGACAGAATGAACAAAGTCATAAACACTTTTCAACTTTGTTGTAAAGTGTTAAAAACTATGAAAAAAAAATTATAGCTTTGTTCACTTAGAAAGTGTTTTGAAACCTTCTACTATTCTTTATCCATCTCCTAGAGATAGACATAGAGATGTTACGCTAAAAGTGATATATCCGTGTTCTAAAGTGCCTGAAACGTGTAGATCCGTTGGAAATTCAAATTTCAATTTTCAACTCAATTCCAATACTTTCCCTATGCATTACCCTGTATTGTAAGGAAAGTAAAAAGAAAATACTGTTTACATTACCCGCAATAGAGATTAATAGTACAAATGTCTTTAAGTCGATAGCTTTAGAATAGTAAACAAGCATATTTATATTGTACTTAAATGTAGTCTACGTCATTTATTCTTCTGTTTGAATATCCACATATGACTAGCACAAGCGTATTTTTAGATGTAGTCAAAATATTTATCCTTCACTTTAAATATCCACAGCACCATAGAAAATGCTGCGTACCTCAGCTTTGTTACGCTCTTCGTCAAAAGCAGTATTTCATTTCACCAAGTAGGTAGGATTCCGCCAGGAGAAAATCAAACATTACAAAAAATTTAATAACATCGTATGGACCCTTGTTTTGCTTCCACGAGAAGTAGTTGAAATTGGATTTTTTGGAAGATATCAATTCTTTTCTTAAAGTTTAAACAGATTATTTCATGTCTTTGGAAAATATCCTTGTCAATTTATTTTATTCTGATGGCACGTTAAGGAATAGATAAATACTAATCACTTGCTATATCATTTGTTAAGACGTATAAATATCACTAATACACTTTACAAACAATAATATACTGGTTAAATAGTAATAATATTATAAAGTAAATCATAGAACACTGCCGTTAGTTCATATTTACATTTATGGCAACGTTTAATGTCATTTTGTGTCATTTTTATCAATATGGAAATATTTTTACAAAGTCCCCAAATGTATTGCAAAATTGCCAAATGTATCGCAGAATTACCGAATTTGTCGCCAAGTGAAATGAGCATACCTTATCAAGGCATATATACTACACCATTCTTGAACAAATTCCGATTAATTTACAACCCCTTTCCACCCTAACTAAACGTAATTGTCCCTCCCACAAAATGTGAAACTCACTAAATTTTGAATAATGGTTATTAAATTAATAATTTTCTCAAAGTGGCAGGAATTATCAGAAAAATTAAATTTAATTAATAGTGTAGATCTTCTGAGTTATTGAATGTTTTATAATTTGGTAATTTTGTCGATTTGGTGTTCTTTTGTTAATTTTGCCACATTTTTCATAAGTCGCGAAGGTCTCCATATTTGTCACCAAATGAAACAGACGACCACACAGGCAGACTCTATTGAAACATACACTTACAACCGTTTAATTATTAGCTTGAATTCTGATCCATTCATAAAATTTGTTCGGACAGCCTTGGGTGAGGAATGGCTGACGTACTGCGACTCCCTAGAGTCTGTTTCGCTGGCCCAATTCCTGACCAAAGTTTTCAAGTTTTTGACCGATCTCTCTTTCTTTTTAACACTTTACAACAAAGTTGAAAAGTGTTTATGACTTTGTTCATTCTGTCTGTCTGTCTGTCTGTCTGTCTGTCTGTCTGTCTGTCTGTCTGTCCGTTAGCACGATAACTGCCGTAAAAATGAGTTTATCAAAATGAAATTTTAGTATGTTGTTCAGACGGTCTGTAGGACCTATGGGAATATAAACAAATAATATCACCCAATTAGTTTTTTATTGAACCCGGGTTGAAAAAATGGAATACATTGAACCCTATGGGACCTAATTTTTCAAACATTTTTTAAGTAAATTTAAAATTCACGAATTGCTTCGAAATTTTTAGGAAATATTCACATTATCCCATAGAATATATAAAAAAAAATTCAGTAAAATATGTTAAGTAGTTTTTTAATTAAAAAAATTATTTAATATAGGGAAAAAAACAAATTCATTTAAATTCTGACTTTGGGATATCTTCCAGAAAGAAAAGAGAGAGATATTATATAATAAATATCTCTCCATTTGTTTAAACGTTTTGCATATGGGAGTGGCTTCATATTTTAAAATAAATTTAGTAGATAACAATTTTTCATTTTTTTTAAATTTTATATAACTCTTCATGATAAATTTAATTGATGGCATTTTAAATGCACTTTCCTACGTCCTAGAGAGTTAAAATTTGGTACACAGCTTAAATTTGTTGAACATTTTATTCGACAAAAATTTGATGGATCTTTAAATATAGATCATACATTTTTTTCGAAATGGCCTGAAAATAATCCCCGTTCACTTCTATAAATCATTGGTGTAATATTGTTAAAAATTCTGATGTGGACAGCACATGTCTTTCCCTGCAGACTCATATTCGTTCTCTTTATTTATTCAATGATAATTTGAGTTTATCTGCACAACATAAGCATTTTAAATGACATTGAATTTACACGTTAAACTTAAATTTGGTTCTCATTTGATAGCTGGACTTATTGTCAAAGGTGGCGTAGCGAAAACGCGAAAAAACTAGAATATCTCAAGAACGGCTAGTCCTAGAGTAATGGGGTTAGTCTTATTCTTTTTGTTGTCAAAAATCACATATAAAATAGGAATTTAATTGATATAATTGAGCACACGTAGTCTTTTATTTTTATATATAACGATTTTTGCTGGCCATTTCGCAAAAATAGCCCGTTCCTTTTTCCCGAATCGTAGTAGAATAACCTACAAATGATTTATATACAAAATTTTGTTAAATTTGGTATATAAATCACTTGTAGGTTATTGAAATATTATACTCCAAATTTTGTTAAATTTGGTTCATTAGTTTTTAGCTAGAGTGGATAAAGGCAATTTCTGCGGCCATTTCGCAAAGAAGGCAGATTCTTTTATTACGAATCGTTCTATAATCTAATGAACATCAGGATTTCCCACAAAAAACATACCTACCAAATTGTATGAAATTCGGTCCATTAGTTTTTCAATTAGAGTGGATGTAATATCCACACAGACACACAGAAACATACACAGATACACCCTTACACACACAGACGTCTTCCTAAAAGTAGTTTTTTCGTGTTCTAGAAGTCCCAAAACGTGTAGATCCTTTGAAAATTCGAGTTCCGATCTTCGGCACGATTCCAATACTTTGAGTACATACACATACACATATATATTATCTGTGTATTATCTGTGTATCTAAATTCCGTGCCTATGCAATTACAATAGTTGTGATTTTAAATGATCCCTAAACTTTTATTATTTCTTCAAGGAAGCCTAATTTTAACATATGCAGAATGCAAATATCTCAAGCGATTGTAAGATGAATTACATAAGAATTGCTGAATTTTTTTCACACAAAATTATTTAGCTCTGGAGTCTGGAATACAAGTTATATGAATGAAATATTCATTGATTTTGCATAAAGAATCAGATGATTTATATTTCGATACAGTTTTAAATATTTAAGTATAATAAATTACTGTAGTACTGTGATAATGTAAAAGATATTACCACTGAATGAATCACATTTTAGAAATTTTTAAATGAAATTACATTTCAGTTGGAAAGTGTTTCATAATCAATGCTTATGCATGATTGATCTTTCTTGTTCTTTCTGGACATGGTCCTTTTTAACACTTTACAACAAGGTTGAAAAGTGTTTATGACTTTGTTCATTCTGTCTGTCTGTCTGTCTGTCCGTTAGCACGATAACTGCCGTAAAAATGACTTTATCAAAATGAAATTTTAGTATGTTGTTCAGACGGTCTGTAGGACCTATGGGAATATAAATAAATAATATCACCCAATTAGTTTTTATTGAACCCGGGTTGAAAAAATGAAATACATTGAACCCTATGGGACCTAATTTTTCAAACATTTTTTAAGTAAATTTAAAATTCACGAATTGCTTCGAAATTTTTAGGAAATATTCACATTATCCCATAGAATATATATAAATAAATTCAGTAAAATATGTAAAGTAGTTTTTTAATTAAAAATTATTTAATATAGGGAAAAAAACAAATTCAATTAAATTCTGACTTTGGGATATCTTCCAGAAAGAAAAGAGGGATATATTATATAATAAATATCTTTCCATTTGTTTAAACGTTTTGCATATGGGAGAGTTTTCACATTTTAAAATAAATTTGGTAGATAACAATTTTTCATTTTTTTTAAATTTTATATAACTCTTCATGATATACTTATTTGATGGCATTTTTAATGCACTTTCCTACGTCCTACAGAGTTAAAATTTGGTACACAGCTTAAATTTGTTGAACATTTTTTATTCGACAAAAATTTGATGGATCTTTAAATATAGATCATACATTTTTTTCGAAATGGCCTGAAAATAATCCCCGTTCACTTCTATAAATCATTGTTGTAATATTGTTAAAAAGTTTGATGTGGACAGCACATGTCTTTCGCTGCAGACTCATATTCGTTCTCTTTATTTATTCAATAATAATTTGAGTTTATCTGCACAAAATAACAACCATAAGTATTTTAAATGACATTGAATTTGCACTTTAAACTTAAATTTGGTTCTCATTTGATAGCTGGACTTATTGTCAAAGGTGGCGTAGCGAAAACGCGAAAAAACTAAAATATCTCAAGAACGGCTAGTCCTAGAATAATGGGGTTGTTGGGATATCTTTCAGAAAGAAAAAAGAGATATATTATATAATAAATATCTTTCCAAGAGTTTGATCATTTTGTATATGAGAGAGGCTTCACATTTAAAAAAAAATTTGTTAGACAATAAGTTTTCAAATTTTTGTTTTAATTTTATATAACTCTTCGTGATATACTTATTTGATGGCATTTTTAATGCACTTTTCTACGTTCTAGAGAGTTAAAATTTGGTACACAGCTTAAATTTGTTGAACATTTTATTCTACAAAAATTTGGTGGATCTTTAAATATAGATCCTAAATTTTTTTCGAAATGGCTTGCAAATAAACCCCGTTCACTTCCATAAATCATTGTTGTAATATTGTTAAAAAGTGTGATGTGGACAGCACATGTCTTTCGCTGCAGACTCATATTCGTTCTCTTTATTTATTCAATAATAATTTGAGTTTATCTGCACAAAATAACAACCATAAGTATTTTAAATGACATTGAATTTGCACTTTAAACTTAAATTTGGTTCTCATTTGATAGCTGGACTTATTGTCAAAGGTGGCGTAGCGAAAACGCGAAAAAACTAAAATATCTCAAGAACGGCTAGTCCTAGAATAATGGGGTTGTTGGGATATCTTTCAGAAAGAAAAAAGAGATATATTATATAATAAATATCTTTCCAAGAGTTTGATCATTTTGTATATGAGAGAGGCTTCACATTTAAAAAAAAATTTGTTAGACAATAAGTTTTCAAATTTTTGTTTTAATTTTATATAACTCTTCGTGATATACTTATTTGATGGCATTTTTAATGCACTTTTCTACGTTCTAGAGAGTTAAAATTTGGTACACAGCTTAAATTTGTTGAACATTTTATTCTACAAAAATTTGGTGGATCTTTAAATATAGATCCTAAATTTTTTTCGAAATGGCTTGCAAATAAACCCCGTTCACTTCCATAAATCATTGTTGTAATATTGTTAAAAAGTGTGATGTGGACAGCACATGTCTTTCGCTGCAGACTCATATTCGTTCTCTTTATTTATTCAATAATAATTTGAGTTTATCTGCACAAAATAACAACCATAAGTATTTTAAATGACATTGAATTTGCACTTTAAACTTAAATTTGGTTCTCATTTGATTCAGTCCTTGATTAGGATTCGTTCTTATATCCTGGTTTCTGGTAGTATCGCTAATGACAGATCATCTTCGGGGGGCCTCGGAGCTGTTGATGCTACATTGGTGCTTTCATTGTTTTTGGTTTGTTTCCCTGTTGTATTTTTGCTTATAAGGGTCCCTTACTCCGGGGTCGCCTTGTATTTAGTTTCTAGAATTTTGGTTTTGGAATCCCTGTTCTTTATATTGTTTTACATCGTTTATTAACACTTTACAACATAGTTGAAAAATGGTTATGACTTTGTTCATTCTGTCTATCTGTCTGTCCTTTAGCACGATAACTGCCGTAAAAATAACTTTATCAAAATGAAATTTTAGTATGTTGTTCTGACGGTCTGTGGGACCTATGGGAATATAAATGAATGACATCATCCAATTAGTTTTGGATTGAACCCGGGCTGAAAAAATGATATACATTGAACCCTATGGGACCTAATTTTTCAAACATTTTTTAAACGGATTTAAAATTCACAAATTGCTTTGAAAGTTTTAGGAAATATTCAAATTATCCCATAAAATATATAAAAAAATTCAGCAAAATATATTCAGTAGTTTTGTAAATAAAAATTAAAATAATAATTACATCCTTTATATGAAGAGATCACCTGATCGTTATATGCAGAGATCACGTGACCCACTTCAAAATAATATATAGCATCCATCTTGTGTCAAAATCGTGATTTTTAAAGTTCTTTTTAATTTATATTTAGTGTTGTATCCGTCTTAAAACTGCTTTATTTTTGCTTAAATTCTGTGCATCTGCATCCTGAAACAACGCAATTACAATATAGTTGAGTTTAAATGATCATCCAACTTTGATTATTTCTACAACGAAGCCTACTTTTCACTTATGGAGGATGTAAATACCAAAAGATGTAGACTTAGTTGTATAAGAATTGCTGCATTTCTTTAACGCAAAATTATTTAGCCCATGGAGTCTGCAATATAGCTGATATGAATGAAACAATCATTGATTTTATAGAGAAGCAAACGATTTTTTGATGAAGTTTTGAGCATAGAGTTAAATTCCTTGTACCTCCATGATTTTAAGTTTTAAATAAAATGAATTATTATAGTATTGTGATGAATGAAACGAATGGAAAAATGTTTATGAATGAAATGCTGCTTTTATTTAAAGAGCCAGTCGATTTATATTTCGATGACGTCATGTGGAAAAGTTCATTTGTTTTCGATTACGTTTTCAAATATAATAAATTATTGTAGTATTATGATAATTTTAAAAATATTACAGAGGAATGTATCGCATTTTAGAGATGTTTAAACCAGGCAATTTATATTTCAATGCCGTCATTTGAATGAAGTTCATTTTTTTCGATGAAGTTTTAAGTTTTCAAATACAATAAGTTAATGTAGGATTGTGATAATTTTAAAAATATTACCGAGGAATGTATCGCATTTTAGATATGTTTAAATAAAATTGCATTGAAGTTGGAAAGTGTTTTATAATCAATGCTTTATGCATGGTTGATCTTTCTTATATTTTAATGTATCTAGTATTTAAATAGTTTGTTTTTGTCTCATTTTCATTTATTTTTGTATTATATTTGTATATTATGCTTTTCATTTGATAAGATTTCTGGTTATTGGTTATTTTTTATGTATGGCATCGAATAGTTGTCTGTTTTTATCAATTTGATTTTTTGTTTATGTGTTTCAGTTTAAAATGGCTTGACTCCATATAGCTATTAATCGGTATCGATTTAACCTTTGTTTTCTTTGTTTACATCGATATGTTATCATATTTTATTTTAAAAATTTTTATTTGAATTAATGAGTGATTATCGTTTTCATGATTGTTGTTTTCCCTGCAGTGTTTGCAGGAGCTCGTCGGCCATCTTATGGCCATGACTTTTAAAATTTTAAATGAAGTCTGTGGGTAATGCTGTGTCGCCGCTTAGTCAGTGGTGCAGGTTGCCTGTTTGATTTTTGTGCGGGCGGGTCTCTGTTCTGCTGGACTGGCGTCTCGGCCTTCTCCATCGACGCTCTCCTCAGGGCCGTATGGTGCTGGGTCGCTCTCGACTGGGTGCGGGGCTTATGTTCCCTTGATGTTCCAGGGGGTGATTTCTTTGGTTGGTGGAGTCGGTGGCTTCCCCCCTGTTCAGAGGAACGGAGCTGTTCGTTGTTCCTGCTTTGTTCTCGGAAGTCATCTATCTTTCCCAGCCGGGGATTAAGTTACTCTAAACCTTCGTCCCCCGGTCTGGGTATGGAAATTTCTATGGAAAATGAGAAAAAGTCCACTGTGGTCCAAATCACGCATTCAATATTTTGCCCGTTTTTTACGATAATTTAATTGAAATAATCACATCACAGAACCCCTGAAATACTGTCTCGGAACCCTGGGTTACACGGAAAACACGTTGAAAAACGCTGTTCTAGACTGACCTTACGTGTACACTCATATATCATTCCTTACAAAGTTAAGGACTTTCCTAAGAGCCCTGTGTAATGCAAGCAGATCATCACATTTTACTTATTTTTACATATCTTAGAATAAATTCAGTTTTAAACATTTTGGATTCAATTTAGATTACATACAGTCCATTATGTTCCATCTTGCAATACAATAATTAATATTCCATCTGAAGATTATATGCTAACGGATTTTCTTATTACAAAATAATTCTAACTTTTAAAATAAAATAATCATATTTAAAACTATCCGTAGAACACATAAACTTTTCTCATTTAAAACTCAGATAATCATGATATTATTTATACCCGGAATCTTTTTCGCAAAAAGCAAAGTAGTTATTGCAAATTTTCTATTTCAAGTTATTGTGCTTCTATTAGTTCACACTCCATAGACTACTTCGAATTGAACAACGTTAAGCTTTTAGTGATTCAATTAATTATTAACAGAAGAAAGAAAAAGAACCGGTGTGCTCTCTCAGTTGTAAAGGGAAACTTACAGAAACCTGAACCCGAAAAGTTTGGAGAATAAATATTTAAGAGGAACGTAAAACATATATTGTTAGTTCCTTAGAAATTTATATTTTATTTACTGTGGTATAAGAAAATATTTTATCGATTTAAAATTGTTTCTTTTTAAAAGAGAAATGATGTCGTCTTAGTAGAAAGTTAAATGCAAAATAGTTTTCATTACGAATATTATTTTTCATTACCATGTACACACCATTTATAATGCATATGGAATGCATTTTACTCTTATATCAAGGTAAATTATGCCTGAATTCTATGATATTAATGCCTAAATTCTAAAAGAACTTACCTTGGATGCCTTCATCTAGGGTGTTGTATGTTAACACCATTGGTTTGCAAGGCTAAGAGAATGACACTACACAGGATATAATATCGTTACACCTTTCTGGTAGGTTGGACGGTCTGGGTTTCAACAACAACAACAGGATACAATACGATAACTAAATTGAAATTGGCCAAATCTTTTATTAACTCACATATATCCTATCTCTTGATTAATTACAAGCATGAAATGTATAAACAAATAAACTTAATTTAATTACACACAATTATCATTATACTGTGCCTATATTATAATTTACATATACTAATCGCCAAGTCTCCGTTTGTCTGTCTGTCTGTCTGCATGTCTGTCCGTCTGTCCGTCTGTCACGCTTTTTTAGACACTTCCCGAATAGATAGAGACTGGCAATTTGGTACATGGATCTATCGTTCGATAAAACCCCCTGAAAAAATCGAATTTTTTTAAATGTTCTTTGGAGGGTGTGCTCCATACCAAAATGTTTGAAAAGTAAAATGATGGAAAAGCATACTTTGCGCTGAGATAGAGACTTCAAATTTGGTGTATGGGTAAATCGTTCGAAAAGAAGAAAGTATGCAATTTCAGATTTTTAATATTTTCTGGGGGTGCCACATACCAAACAGTTCGATTTGCCGAATGAATGAGAAAAGGCTCTTTTAAGGGGGCATAGGACCTTTAAACAGTCGAAATTCATTGAAAATAGAGCTATCTTTACAATTTTTTAATTTTAACCAGGTGTATCCCAGATGTTCAAATTTTTTTCTCTAAACATATAGAAAACCTTTCTTACTACACAAATTTTACTGAAGTCATATAATTATATGTACATTTTATATTGTTTTTTAAAATTTATACAATTTTGACAGACATAATGGTGTATGTAGCAGCCGCGCGCAGGATATTTCAAATAATATTATACTTATGGACTTCAATTTGATAATAATATATTTATAACTATTACATCTTTAATTTGTACACACTTTTTAAAATTTTGAAATAAATTTAATATTTTTAAAATCTAAACAAAATGAAATTTTCATTTTCAGTGTTAAAAAACATGAAATAAACCTCTTCACAATTCTTTTTTTACTATTTATGGTGAATTTTTGAAGTACAAATTATATATATGGATGAAACAAGTAAGCCCAAAAAATTTGAAAGTGATTGGTTAAATATATTTTAAGATATGTTGCGCGCAAGGGCTAAAATCACATATCTGAGAAAAACAGCTTTAAAGTTTAAAAATACATTCAGTGTTACTTATTATCTTATTTTACACCTTAAAATGCCTTTAGTTCATAAATAGCACCTTCCTATGTCTGTTATGTAAGAAGAATCAAAAATTTTCTGCCTTTTAGGGGCTACTTGAGCTCTATATGTTGCTTCGGAAACTCGAACAGACGTTTCGCGCAGTAGTTTCTTGTTAGTCAGATGAAGCACGTTTACTAAATTTTTACTTATTTATGAGGAATTTTTATCTATAAATTATGTATATAGATGAAACAAGTAAGAGCAAAAAATTTGAAAGTGATTGGTTACATATACTTTAAAATATATTGCGCGCAAGTGTTAAAATCACATATCTGAGAAAAACAGCTTTAAAATTTAAAAATGCTTCAATGTTACTTATAATCTTATTTTGTACCTTAAAATACCTTTAGTTCATAATTAGCTCCTTCCTATGTCTGTTATGTAAGAAAAATAAAAAATTTTCTGCCTTTTAGGGGCTACTTGAGCTCTATATGTTGCTTCGGAAACTCGAACAGACGTTTTGCGCAGTCGTTTCTTGTTAGTCAGATGAAGCACGTTTACTAAATTTTTACATATTTATGAGGAATTTTTATCTATAAATTATGTATATAGATGAAACAAGTAAGAGCAAAAAATTTGAAAGTGATTGGTTACATATATTTTAAAATATATTGCGCACAAGGGCTAAAATCACATATCTGAGATACCCGCTTTTAAGTTTAAAAATATATTCAGTGTTACTTATTATAGTATTTTGACCTTAGAATGCTTCCAGTGCATAAATAGCACCTTCCTAATTCTGTTATGTTTGAAAAATCAAAATTTTTCTGCGTTTAAGGGGTATTTGAGCTCTATATGTTGCTTCGGAAACTCGAACAGACGTTTCGCGCAGTCGTTTCTTGTTAGTCAGATGAAGAACGTTTACTAAATTTTTACTTATTTATGAGGAATTTTTATCTATAAATTATGTATATAGATGAAACAAGTAAGAGCAAAAAATTTGAAAGTGATTGGCTACATATATTTTAAAATATATTGCGCACAAGGGCTAAAATCACATATCTGAGATACCCGCTTTTAAGTTTAAAAATATATTCAGTGTTACTTATTATAGTATTTTGACCTTAGAATGCTTCCAGTGCATAAATAGCACCTTCCTAATTCTGTTATGTTTGAAAAATCAAAATTTTTCTGCGTTTAAGGGGTATTTGAGCTCTATATGTTGCTTCGGAAACTCGAACAGACGTTTCGCACAGTCGTTTCTTGTTAGTCAGATGAAGAACGTTTACTAAATTTTTACGTATTTATGAGGAATTTTTATCTATAGATTATGTATATAAATGAAACAAGTAAGAGCAAAAAATTTGAAAGTGATTGGCTACATATATTTTAAAATATATTGCGCACAAGGGCTAAAATCACATATCTGAGATACCCGCTTTTAAGTTTAAAAATATATTCAGTGTTACTTATTATAGTATTTTGACCTTAGAATGCTTCCAGTGCATAAATAGCACCTTCCTAATTCTGTTATGTTTGAAAAATCAAAATTTTTCTGCCTTTTAAGAAGTATTTGAGCTCTATATGTTGCTTCGGAAGCTCGAACATCAGCTTCGTGAAGAAGTTTCTTGTCAGTCAGATGAAAAACATTTACTAAATTTTTACTTATTTAGGAGGAATCTCTTTTGTATAAATTGTATATATAGATGAAACAAGTAAGAGCAAAAACTTGAAAGTGATTGGTACAATATATTTTAAAATATGCTGTGCGCAAGTTGTAAAATCACATACCTGAGAAAAACAGCTGCAGTGGTACTTTGATAAACTGAAACTCTAGTGACAAGAAAAGAATGAGTTACAGAAAATTTGACGTATTGAAATTGCTTAAAATTACAAAAATATATAACAAATATGACTTTCGCACATGGAAAATTTTGAGTTATCGCAGTTCGGCTAATTAATGTTTGGCTGTAGTTTATTATACATCCTGTGTTATTTTATATCTAATTTAGCATCAAAATGCACCTGATGCATAAGTAATTCCTTCCTCTTCCTCTTGTCTTTGAAAATCAAATGTTTTCTGCCTTTTACAAGCTTTTCAAACTTCATATGTAGTGCTAGAGACTCGAAATTCCATCACATTCCATTTTTCACGCACTATCCGAATGGTTTTTCGAACACACTATTTTATGATTATTTTTCCACTTTTCATACCGAGGGCCACTTTTCTTACTTCTGTAGCTGTTGCAGCCTTTACAAGAAGAAGACATTACTTCGGTTTCAATAACCTTCCCGCTTTCTGCTCAGATTAGTGTACACACACCTACACGTGGCGAATACCCCCTATTTTTCCAACTACCATCTCCACTTACAGTAATATCTTTCGATCCATTTGATAATTCTCTTTCGTCCTGGACAGCAGTTTTCATTAAAGATTTAGCTACAACAGATGTGGCATTTAAAGTCCTGCGATTAATTTTATTATATGATTTCTGAGAAACAGGCGCTGGAAGACCCATCGTACAACAAAAAGGAGATAAAGCCGATAAGTCCTGCCTTATACATCGCATAGAAAATATAGCTCTTCTGTTTATTTCTGGAATATTTTTCTTAACACCAAGCAGTTTTGAATTTTTCACAGACTTTAGTTCATCACAGCTATCACAATATACAAGAAATGTTGATGCTAAACCCATTGAAGATTTTTCATGTATATTTATTGTTCCATGACATATTTTGCAGCACAAAACATCTGCAAGCTCCTTGAAAAGTACTGATATATGAACTATTCTATATTAATGTTCTTCAGATGAAATATGTGACTTATCAAGTGAAAGTTCATCTTTTGAGCTGAACAGTTTTTTTACTTGAAGCACTTAGCTTAGGCGTAGAATCAACATTTTTCATTCGAACACTTTCGGATTGTTTTTGTTTTTAATTACATACATATTTCATTGAAAACGTCTTCTTTTCCCAGAACGAGATTTAGTTGCCGGTGTATCCATTATTAGAAAGCAAAAAGCAAAAAGTTTATATTAAAAAATTGCACCAAACAGTCTTGTACGTTGAAGTTTACACAAATAAATATGCAAACGTGAAGAAGTTTGTAATGCATAATTATAAAATAGATTAACTGTATTTTAGTTCAAAGTTTTTATGCTTAAACAACATAAATGCCGCAAATCAATCGTAAAAAGTAAGAAAATATAATGAAAAGAAATTGCAAAACTCAGAAGAAATTCTCCACGTTATAAACAAGTTAACGGCTCTAGAATATAAACAAACTGGGCTGAGCAGTTTAGTAGAGGTGAGTAGTTGCCTTCCTGCTGCTGCAGAAATAATTAAATAAATAATTAAGACATGGTGGTGGAAAAAGTATTAGATTGACATGACAAAACAGCAAACTGCAAACGTAAACAAATAGTGACGTCCCTTTAAAAATGGCGGCGATGGCTGACATGAGAAAATTTTCAAAAGTGTATGTTGCATAAAAGCTCATAACTTTAGAAATAATGCGAATTTTAGAATGCGGTTTTTTGCACAGTGTTCAGAAATGTTCAAACATTCAGAATAAAATAAAATTGAAAAATTGATTTTTTGAAGGCTTAAAGGTCCTATGCCCCCTTAAAATTTGATATAGGCTTGAAATTTGATATATGGGCTAATAATTTAATGAAAACACCCAAGACAAAATATTTTTTTCAAAAATGTTCATTTAAAGGGGTGCTTCAGAAAAAACGTTCGAAAGGTGAAATGACGAAAAAACCATGTTTCGAGATACAATAGAAACTTCAAATATGGTGTACGGGTAGATAGTTCGAAAAGAAGAGCATTACAATTTCAGTTTTCTGATATTTTCCACTTTAAGGGGTGCCGCAAACCCAAATATTCGATTTTCCGAATAAATGAGAAACGCCTCCTTTTAAAATGCAATAAAGGTTTGATATTTGGTATATGGGACAATCATCTGGTAAAAAACCCAAGATAAGAGTTTTTTAAAACTGTTTATTTAAGGGGGGTGGCTACTTCACACGAAAATGTTCGAAAAGAAAAATTATGGAAAAAATATGCTTCACGATGGACTAGAAAATTCAAATTTGGTGTATAGGTAGACAGTTCAAAAGAAAGAACGTGTGCAATATAAAATTTCCAATATTTGTAATTTTGGCGCACCAAACACCGCACACCAAACGATTCCGCACACCAAACGGTTCGAAAAATGAAATGATAGAAAAACATGCTTTGCGATGAGATAGAGACTTCAAATTTGGTATATCGTTCGAAAGGAAAAAGTGTGTAATTTCAGATTTCCAATATTTGATACTTTAGGGGATGTCACGCACCAAAATATTCGATTTCACTAATAAATGAAAAACGCCTACTTTTAAATTTGATAGAGGTTTGAAATTTGGTATATGGGCTAATCATTTGATAAAAAACTAAAACGAATAGAGTTTTCCATAAATGCTCATTTAAGAGGGTAATCCACATGAAAACGTTCGAAAAGTGAAATGATAACATTGCATCCATCAGTATGAGATAGAGACTTCAAATTTGGTGTACGGGTAGATAGCTCGAAAAGAAAAAAAGAGAGTAATTTTAGTTTTCTATTTTCACTTTTAGGTGGTTCCGCACATCAAAATTTTGGATTTTCTGAATAAATGTGAAACTCAAATTATTTAAAAAAATTACGTTATTCGGGGGTTGCTTATTGTGGGACCGTTGATTTTCAAAGGGTATTCGGCTAGTACTTTTTCTAACCCTGTCATTATCGATCATTTCCATAATTAACATCATTTATTAAATTGAATTCAACTACGTTATTTAGTGTTTTAAATTTTTAATTTCACATTAGTCATACTAGGACACATAGTTCAATTAGATCAATTCGTCTCTTTATTTGTGCATCCATGTTCTGAATTTTACTGTCAGTTGTAAAATCCAAGATCTATGAGTTCTATTGATGAAGCTTCGCGAATACTCCAAAAAATTCATATAAAATAATATTACCTTTGTAATGCAGGTGCTGATACGTGTCACATGCTTTGTATACACACTCACTCTCTGCGAGATGTAGCTCTCATGTATTTTCACGTAAACTTGCAATTATATCGCTGCATGACAATAATGTGCGATAAAGCACATGTTTCCATTTAGAAAACGGCCTTGATTTAGTCGCCTTGACTCAGTCGCAGGTATTCATGAGATCCTGATCTGAATCTTATAGAGAGTATATCAAAATTTTAGATATGCCTGGGAATATATCGTGATAAAAGAGAACTTTCTGGTTTTTACATTCTTCTGCAACCAGAGCATCGTCCAAGTTTTTTAAATAGGAATATGTTCGTCATTCCCCCTTTTTTCATTGAGGGAACCGTAACATATCTCACCATCTTCGTTGATTCGCTGTTGTTGATGGCGAGGCTATGAACTGTTTGTTTATGCTTGCTCTTGCATTAGTTTGTTCAAAAGTTGCACTGTCCTATTAAAATGAGTGACACTTGTGATCAAACATATCAACATGATGTGGAATAAGTTTCTTTCTTCATTGCAATTTACACAGATTAATTTCAGATTTACTGTATCTTTCAGTAGCGAGGGGTCAATTTGATGCTTGCAAGAAGGAAAATAAATATTCATCTATTTAAAGTAAACACAAATATATTTATATGGAACTATTTTAGTTACATAGTGTTATTTTATTAATTATAATGGGCTTTCCAATTAAAGTAAATATTTTATTAATCAAGTTAGTGTTCCTTATTTACATTTTAAGTAGACTAATATCTGAGGTTTAGAATGTATAAACACAGTTTAGCAAAAAAATTTACAGGAGTACTGTAAAATGTACAGCAAAAATTCCTGGTGCCAGTAATTTTTGCTATAAAATTTATAGTGATCTTTCTTCTTAGTGTTGCAGGCATTGGAAAGCATCCAGGCGCCAGTTTGTGGTCCTATCTAAAAGACTGCTACCTTTCAACTTTTGGTCTGGATATAAATGTTATGCCCTATCCAAAAGACTGCTACCTGTAACCCCTAGATTTTGATTATTTTGCTTCTTGTTTTTTTTTCTTGTTCTAGTCGAAGCATAAAATACTTCTTCCCAAAAACATTATTTTCTCTTTATTAAAAATCGACAAATCGTGCTATAGATTCCGTCCAGGTCTCATTTCAAAGATAATTCATTTTTTGTTCTTTACGATTGTGTTCAGATTGAAACTATGTGAAAATCTTTCCTAACGCTGTAAACAGAATTTCAGCTTCTTAATCTTTCAACGAAATTTGTGAAATTGCTCCAAATTACATTTAAATATTAAGTAATAAAAAAATTAAATCACATTAAAAAAAACCTCCAAAGTGTCTCGAGGTCTGACATAAACTATGTTCCTGTACAAAATTTTGTAACAATACATTGCTTGGATTTTTCGTTACGCTGTGTAAAGACAGGTACACGCTCATACAGACGCCCATTTTTGTCACTTTCCTTACATAGATAATAGTATAATGTATAAAGTATTATGACGAGATTGAAAATTTGAACTCGAGTTTTTGACGGAAGTACACGTTTCAAACATTCCTAAACTCGAATCGAACGTTTTTGAAATGATGTGTGCATGCATATGTGCATATGTATATATATATATATGTCTGTTTGTGTGTGTGTGTGTGTGTGTGTGTGTGTGTGTGTGTGTGTGTGTGTGTGTGTGTGTGCGCGCGTGTGTATATCTCACAAACGAATGAATCGTATTGAAATAACTTGATACGATTATTACAATTACTGAATACTGAAACCCTATTGATTTTAAACCCAATCGAATATTCGGAACACCCATTGAATTTTTGAAAAAATCATTAAAAAACAGGATCTTCAATAATAATAAATAAATAATCATTTCATACGCAATGTTTCATTAGGAAACGAATAACATAAACTTTAGAAAGTTAACGTGAACCATTCTCGACACCCAAAGCGTCCTCGAAACAATTGTAGTCACCTAATTGGCACCTAAATACATAATTGCAGCCTTCTTTTTTCAAGAAAGTATTAGAAAGTTATATAATCACATTATAAGTGTCTAATGCCTTTTGTCCCTCCACACCCCTTCATAAGCTTACGTCCTCCCCCCTCCGGTGATCTAGAAGGCTGGATCTTTACACACTTATAGGATTGACTTTGAAACAGAATCTAAGGGAACCGAATTTTCTCCTCCTCCTCCTTGGGAGTGGAAAAACGGGGAATTCCAAAAAATTTTCTAGACCTTCCCGATGCATAATGAAGTCGTATTTTTACTTCTACTTCAGGAATGGACAAAAAGAGAATTGGAAAGTCTTTCTAGACCCTTCGGAAGCCCCTGATAACCTAGAAGACTGAAAGTTAGCACATTTATATTACTGTTCACGGAACGGAGCTCAATTTTGGATTAAGGCAACTTTTCCGTGCTAAGCTCCATTATTAAATAAAAATAAAACTTTTTCGAAAAAGTGTCCAATTCATATTTTAATAGTTATTATGTCTTTGACAGGCGTTAATACTAGTATTTATATAAATAGTGCCAAAATGTTCTGTCTGTAAGCGCCAAATCTCTGGTTCCGATACTGGTGTAAATAAAGAACAAATGAATTAATCGAAACACATTATAACAGAAGCTTAAAGGGATTCATTGAAAACTTCATCGTAATTTTTATCTAAAACAAACTGAGAAGAAAATAAATGTCTTTTAATAAGCATTGGAAGTGTAAATATTTTCCATTAAACAAGTTTAACAAGGCTGAACGGCAAAGTCATCAGATCTAGTGGAGCATTTCTGGAGAAATTATTTCAGACTTAACTAGCATCGTCAGCTACAGGAATTTTACGCGCCGCCGAAGCTCTGTGTTTTCCTTTCTTTATTTTGGGATCTTTCTTTTCTTTGATTGCTAGTACAACCTAGTATCAAAAGATTTAACGAGCAGGATTAATGATACGGAAGAGGTTTGAGTAATAATGGTACGAGGGTAAATGACTTCAAATTCAAAAACTGGTTGAAATGTATTTTTCCACGATGTGTTTGTTCTTTCTCAGACAGGTTAAATCTGCGACAATATATTTTCAACAATTCTAAATTTAAATGGTTCAATTTCTTTTTCAGTAAATTAGTATGGAATTGAAAGGGGGGGGTGGGTTTAAGCTTCGTCACGTTCTTTTAAGAGTTTTATAGGTGACAAGTGAGTAATAGAAAATTCAGTAAATATTAGAAATTATTCGATTTCATAAAAGGATTGTAAAAAGGGTTGTAGTAAATCGTCTTGTTATTCAAGAGGTTAAAAGGATGTTATTTGGAATTAGCTATAGATATGCTGTCAAAAAAATAATGTTAATTTTTTTTTATTTTTTGTTCAAAAGTGTTTTCTACACAAAATGCGTCTAATATGTACTTCCTAAAATACATTTTCAACAAAATTAAAAGTGTTAGGGCTATACAAAATCAAACACATACATTTGTATAGAAAGTTCCTAGGAAAGTTCTTAAGCACCCCAATAACTTTGTAAGGAGAGGTCTATGAGTGTACACGTTAGTCTCTACAGTAAAGTGACCATGTCCGATCAAACAAAAGTGATTGCAAAGGCATTAGTGGAGAATTTCAAATCTTAGAATAACGAACTCGAGAACAAGCAAAATAGACGAAAAAAACCAAACACAAAGTTATAGAGCATTGTCTCAAGAGTAGTAATCGGCAATAAAACTGCTACAGAAAGTATTAATTTCACATATTATATTTACTGAGGAATGGCTGTCATATTCGCAAATTCTAAAATGAAAAACACTTACAATGTACAGAAATCTAATTTACATCCTGTTAAAAATGCCCTCCGTCAACAACAATGCACATTTGAATTCGCAAAAGAGTTTTACCGTGTACTTTGACAGGCATTGCAAATGTCACCAATATGCAGTTCCTGATGATACAATTTTTTGATAGGCATTTATTCCCATCCATACATTCGTTTCTTGCGCTCCTGGTATCTGTTCCTACTAATTATCTTATTCTGTACAACTTCGTAATTAATATTTTTCTTTTTCATTTTGCTTTGTAGCCGAGTTCGTTATAGTAAGTTTATAATTATCTGCCCGATTAAATTTTGCTTTTTTATAATTTTAAGCACCTGAATTTAAACCTCAGAGGCACTAAAACTTCGCCTACCACTATGGTGCTCTGTATCAAAGCTTTGTGGTTAGATATTTTTAAAGACAGACAGTAGATGCTGCTCTTACTGCTGAAAGTTTTTTTTTGGCTGGAAAACTTTTTAAGGAAAAATCGCTACATATTTGAAAAATTAAAAATCTTAGTCCAGTCTATCCTCTACCAGCTAATGTACCTGTACTTACGTATCTGTATTGCGAAACTTAATTATTTAGAAAGACTATTTTTAAAATATCACATTGAAGACACCAACTGTGGTCAGCAATGCCAGACGAATAACTTGCCTGCTTAAGTTGCAAAGGAACAAGAGAAAAAAGTGCAATAGAGAAAATGTCGCAGTGTGAATTGAAACATGCAAATATTGACATGCAGAAGACATGCAAGGAGATTACTGAAATCACTGGCACCAGATTCCGAACTGTCCGGAGCACTATTAAATCCTGGAAAGATAGCGGTAAACCACCAACTTCATGTATAGAAAAAAATCGACACTAGAACTCACATCCATGTTCATTAGTAGGAGCGAGACCATTTCCACTCGCACGATGAGACGAGAGCTCAAAGGACTGGGATTAAACAGCTGTGTTGCAAAAAGAAAACTACTGATTACTGAGAGTAATTGGAAAAATATATCCGATTCGCCAAGGACCATAAAGATTGGACTACTGAGCAATGAGGAAAATCGTGTGGTCTGATGTGTCCATATTTACTCTCTTCCAACATGATGGACGCATCAGGTTCAGAGGAGAACCGCATGAAGCATTGGACCCTTCTTCTACTATATCCACTGTACACAGGAGGAGCTGTTACGATCTAGGGCTGATTCTATTCGAATGATTTAGGAGCAGCAAAACAATCTATATAAAACAATTGAAAATCTATCTGTCTGTTTGTCTCATCATCACAGGAGAACGGCTAAACCGAATTTGATGAAATTCTGCAGGTAACCTTGAAATAGCCCCACTTAAATTTAGTCCAAGTTTCGAGTTTCTAAGATCAAGAGCTGTCGAGACATTAACGAAAAAAGAAACATTTTCCTATGAGTTCAACATTAACTCCCTGGTTGCTCCAAGAAAAAAAATCTTTAAAATGTGAAAGTGAATTAAAACTTTATGTATCAGTTTGGTGGGAGATTTTTCCGCTAATTAGTCACTTTTTGAAAACATGCATTGTTTGAAAACATGAATTTAAATGGAAAATCTATCACAATGGTTTATTTTCCAGCTTATACTCAACAATGAAAAGTATTAAGAAATCAAAATGGTTATTTAATTATCAGCATTTTAAGAGAAAGATTCTATTTTATATCATATTGCTCAGCAAAGCAATTAAATTAAATGTGTTTGTTAATTTTTATTATTATTTTTTCAATTTGAATAATAAATAAATGGATATAAAAATATATCTTATAAATGAACGGTTTGATTTTTCTTTTAATTATATTAATTACGGACTACGTGCATCACTTTCATTTATTTTGGAAAAGAGTTTTCAAACTTATATGTTGTGTTTAGCCAGTAAACTCATTTAGCCGATTGCTGAAACAGAATAAGAGTAAAACGAGTATATCTTCTAATACAATTTTAGTGTTTTCATTTAGTGTTTTCATTTAGTCATCACAAACGGGATCGGATGTTTTATTTTTCAGATCTACAAATTCACACCTATGAATTTAGAGGGATGTCAGTAACTTGACAACTTTTATTAAACGTTGCCAAATTGATGAAAATGTCCCCAAATTGATAAAAACGACGCTAAATCTATGAAATTAATTTTGTTCTCTTGAAAGAGAGTACTGAAAGATGTTTCGGTAGCATTTGTCTGTCAGTCTGTCAGTCCAACCGTCCGACTTAGCAACACATTTAGCGAATTCTTATAATATCTTCAAATTGATAAAAATGTTTGTAAATCCATAAAAATATCTGAAACTTAATAAAATTGGGCTAAATAAATGAAATTAATTGTGTTTTGTTAGGGGATAGTAGTGTGATGATGTTCCGCCAATTTGTCGCCAAGTGGGACTATCAGTTCAACAGTCCCACTTGGCTATACGTTTAGAGATTTTTTAAAATGTCTCTAAATTGACGAAAATATCGCCAAACCCTCCATCGAGATAGGATTATTCAGACGATATTTTTTCCACCAAATTACTTGAAGCAAATGATATCACGTCGCTTAGCAACGGATTTAAATCCAATGGGTTTATGCAGCAGACTATTTTTATTAATTATTTTCCGATTTGAATAATAAAGATATATATATGAAATAAATGTCATTGACATTGTATTTTTGACTGGATAATATCAATTACAATATTCAGATTTAAACATTATTATTATTGATATTTGGGGGGGTTATTGATTTAGAGATTATTAATATTTTCCAGTTATTACGATATTGTTTTATTTTGGCAAAAATTGTTGAAACTCATATATTGTACGTAGTATGAGTAATCTTCTATAAATGCACTGGTATATCTTCTAATTTACGAAAATATAAGTAGTACATACATATTGGCATATATTTTGACATATATTGCATATATTGGAATCAATTACAGCCTTCTGGTAAAGATTATGGGGATTATTGATATTTTCAATTTATTACGTCATCTGTTTCATTTTGGAAAATATTATCCATAGCGATAAATTCGGCGATTGTTTAAAATGTTTCTAAATTGACGAAAATGTCGCCAAATTTATAAAATTATGCCAAATTCATCAAAACGATACCGAATCGATGAAAATTGAATATTTTGCATAATTAAGTACGATTTTCTGGATAATCGCTGTCGTTCTGTGAGAATTAAAAAATATTTTCTCTAAATTTGTTTATAAACTGGACCAGGATGCTTTATTCTTCAGATCTGTCTGTGAAGATAATTTTGCATATCCAGCCCAGAGATTCTTATACATATTTTAGAAGAATTAAATTAAATATTTTAATAGAATATTTTGAATAACAAAGTCATTCAGAATGCTATAGGAATTTACACATAATTGAGAGTGTAAAGTTTCTTTATGTTTGTCCCATCATCACGGGAGAACGGCTACATCTAATTGGATGAAATTTTCGGGGTAGATTTGGAATAGTTCCACTTAAAATGTAATCCATGTTTCGAGTATCTAGAACCAGGGGTTGTCCAGATATTAATTTAAAACGCACAATTAAAAATTCCATAGATATAGCATTATGCAAACGATATTTTTTTCACCAATTTATTTGAAGAAAACTAGCAGCATACCCGTTCTTCGTACGGAGTATATAATATAAAGAAACTTATAATTCGCAATGATGTGCAATTCTGTTAAAATATTAAATATATTGCTCATAAAGAGAAGTTTAAGACTATCTGTTCTCACTATGTAAAATTATCTTCACGGGCAGATCTGAAGAATAAAACATCCTGGTCCCTTTTGTAAGCAAATTTACAAACAAAAAAAAGGAATTGAATCAATATATGCAACCCTGTACTACTAATATCGTCGCAGATTAGAAAATATGCCAATGTGTTAGTAGAAGATTACCCGTATTACAATATGAGTCTCAAAAATATTTGCCAAAATAAAAGAGATGACGTAATAAATTGAAAATATCAATAATCCCCGTAATCTTTATACCAGAAAGTCATAATTGATTCCAATATATGCCAATATATATATCAAAATATATGCCAATATACCTGTACTACTTATATTCTCGTAGATTAGAAGATATACCCTTGCATTTGTAGAAGATTACTCGTACAACGTACTATATATGAGTTTCAACAATTTTCGTCATAATAAAACAATGGCATAATAACTTGAAAATATCAATAATCCCTGAATCAACAGTCCCCGAAAATATCAATAATAATAATGTTTAAACCTGAAGACCGTAATCGATATTATCCAGTCAAAAATGCAATGTCAATGAAATTTATTTTATATACATATCTTTATTATTCAAATCGGAAAAGATTTAATATAAAATCGTAGCCTCTTAACACATTGGATCCGTTGCTAAGCGACATAATATCATTTGCTGCAAATAAATTAATGGAAATCATATCGTCTGAATAAAGCGATCTCCATGGAAGGTTTGGCGCATTTTAGTCAATTTAGCGATAACTTAAAAAATCGCGAAATTTATCGCCAAGTGGTACTACAGAATTGATAGTCCCATTTTGCGACAAATTGACGAAACATCATCACAATACTATCCCCTAACAAAACACAATTAATTTCATTTATTAATCGCGATTTTATCAATTCCATGATATTTTTATGGATTGACAAATATTTTTATCAATTTGGTGATATTAAAAAAATTCGTTAAATGTGTTACTAAATAGGATGGATGGACTGACCGACAAATGTTACCGAAACATCATTTCAGTACTCTATTCTAAAAAAACAAATCATTGATTTGCGTCATTTTTATAAATTTGGAGACATTTCCGCTAATTTGGTAAAGTTTAAGAAAAGTTACCAAGTTATTTAGAGATATCCCGCTAAATTCGTAGCTCTGAATTTGCAGATTTGAAGAATAAAATATCCCAATCCCGTTTGTATATACTAAATGAAAACACTAAAATTGTATTATAAGATACACCCGTTCTACTCTTTTTCTGCTTCAACAATCGGCTAAATGAATTTATTGGGTAAATACAATATGTGAGTTTATTAGCTAAACACAATGAGCTTGAAACCTCTTTGCTGAAATAAATGAAAGTGATGTACACAGTCCGCAATTTATATAATTAAAAGAACAATCAAACCGTTCGTTTAAAATATATATATTTACATCCATTTATTTATTATTTAAATAGAAAAAATAATAATAAATATTAACAAAACATTTAATTTCATTCCGTTGCCGAGCAACATGATATAAGATAGAATCTTCCTCATAAAATGCGAAATTAAATAGCCATTTTGCTTTCTTTATACTTTTTATCGTTGAGTAAAAATTGTGAAAGTTAAACTATGGAGGTAGATTTTTCCATTTAAATTAATGTTTCAAACAATTCATGTTTTCCGATAGTGACTAATTAATGCAAAAATCCTGCACAAAACTCGGAAATAAAGTTTTATTTCATTTCGATGTTTTAAACAAACGATTTTCATCCTTTCCATTTGGATAAACCACGGAGTTGGAGAGTAAAAAGTTCCGTTTTTCATTAATATCTCAACAACCCCTGGTCTTAGAAACTCGAAACTTGGACTAAATATATGGGGAGCTATTTTAAGGTTATTCACAAAATTTCATTAAATTCGGTTTAGCCGTTTTTCCGTGCTGATGAGACAAACGAAAATTTCGTTTTTTACTAATATCTCGAGAACCACTGGTCGTAGAAACTCAAAACACGGAATAAATTTTAAGTGGGGCTATTTCTAGACTACCCACCAAATTTCATCAAATTCGGTTCAGCCGTTCTCCCGTGATGATGGGACAAACAGACAGACAGACAGACAGACAGATTTTCAATTTTATTTATATAGATGATATCATGTCGCTTAGTAAACGGATTTAAATCCATGTGTTTATGCGGCAGACGATTTTTATTGAATCTTTTCAGATTTAAATCTTAAATATATGTTATATAAAATAAATTTCATTGCCATTGCATTTTTGACTGGATAATATCAATTACGGTCTTCAGGTTTAAACATTATTATTATTGATATTTTCAAGTTATTACGCCATTGTTTTATTTTGTCAACAATTGTTAAAACTTATATATTGTACGTAGTACGGGTAATCTTCTACAAATGCATGTGCATATCTTCTAATCTACGAGAATATAAGTAGTACATATATAGTGGCATATATTTTGACATATATTGGCATATAGTGGAATCAATTACAGCATTCTGGTATACAGATTATGGGGATTATTGATATTTTCAATTTATTACGTCATCTGTTTTATTTTGGAAAATATTATCGAGACTTATATTGTAAGACGGGTAATTTTCTACTAATGCACGGGCATAACTTCTGATCTACGACAATGTAAGTAGTACGGGTATATCTTCCCATACAATTTTAGCGCTTTCATTTTGGCATATATTGGAATCAATTACTGTTTTCAGGTTTAAAGATTAAGGGTTAATGGATATTTTCAGTTTATACGTGTAATCTACTAATTCAGAGTATATCTTCTAATATTCGAGAATATAAATAGTATGGGTTCCGTACAAATTTAACGCTTTTATTTTGCATATATTGATGCAATTTCATATTTTTGGTAAATTTGTTTACAAATGGAGCCAGGATGTTTTATTCTTCAGATCTGCACGTGAACATAATTTTGTATAGCAAGAATAGATATTCTTAAACTTCTTTTTAGGGGCATTAAATTAAATATTTTAGCAGAATAATTCGATTAACTATGTCATTTAGTATTCTATATTAATTTGCACATGGTTATAAATTTTAAGTTTATTTTTATTATACACTCCGTACGAAAAACGAGTATGCTGCTAATGCCACAATAAAATGAAGTCAACTGAGAATCTGAGCGCACTGAATGTCCAGCTTATCTCATCAATCACATTTTCTTTCTTCCTTGAAAAAATGGCATAATCCAAGATGACATCGTCACGATTCATGGAGCTAAATTGTGAAAAATTGGTTCTTCGAGGAGCACAAAACCTCATTCGCATACTTGAACTGTCCACCACAAAGTACTGACCTCAACCCTATTTAGTGCATGTGGGATATACTGGAGAAACATCAAAGGAGTAATTCCACTCGTTCTGCGTAAACCAATGATCTTGGCAAAATGTTACTACAAATCTGGCCGCAAATAAGTGTTGAGATATTGCATAAACTTATAGACACAATGCCATGATTAATGCCTGCTGTAATTCTTATTAAAAGTGGTCCAAATAAATATTTGCATGCACGACTTTTTTTGGGGGGGAGGATGGCAGACAATGTTCAATAAAACATTACTTATAAAATGATTATTTATTTTACAGTATTAAATGTCCTGATATTTTTTATTATTTTTCCAGCAATTCATTCGCAAATTTGGGAGTCTTACAAATTCTCTATCATGTTTAAAATCAAAAAGATGCCAGTATTAACGGATCATAATAACCGTATCAAATTAAGTTCCAAACACTCTATTCGTTCGTTAGGTATCACTTCTGCAGACTAACATCCATACACACTAATGCACACATACTAACACACATACACATACACATATATACTAACACACATACAGACACACACACGGTATTAACGGATCATAATAACCGTATCAAATTAAGTTCCAAACACTCTATTCGTTCGTGAGGTATCACTTCTGCAGACTAACATCCATACACACTAATGCACACATACTAACACACATACACATACACATATATACTAACACACATACAGACACACACACGGTATTAACGGATCATAATAACCGTATCAAATTAAGTTCCAAACACTCTATTCGTTCGTGAGGTATCACTTCTGCAGACTAACATCCATACACACTAATGCACACATACTAACACACATACACACACACATATATACTAACACACATACAAACACACACACAAACACACATACACACACATACAAACACACATACACACGCACATACAAACACACATACACACACATAATACGCACTAACACACACACATACTAACACACGCACACCAACTCAAGAATGTTCGATTCAAATTCAGGGATGTTTAAAACATGCTGTTCCGTCGAAAACTCGAATTCGAATTTTCGACCGCATCACAATACTTTCCCTATGCATTCTACTATGTATGTAGAGAAAGTAAAAATAATAATTTTTTTATGATAAGCCCAATTATATAACCACTAAATAGTTATTATCAGCCTAATAAGCATATTTTAAACTATGTACTAACGGACATTCACCAAGATGGCCATTTCAGCTAATACCTTATATATTAGTCTTCGGCAGGTCTTCCGGATATTTTGTACAAATGTTTATAGATTTTCAAAACCCTTAAATGAAAACAATCGTATATCAGTAAAACAATCGCTTATCAGTGAATATTTTTTTGTTGTATTTAATGATGGTTTCTTTTTCACTTTCTGGAGCTTTTCACTTCTGAAGCATACTGTTATAATAATGTTGCATTTGTGGCTAAGGGCATGATTAAGGGAACTTTCATTTAACACAAAGTATTTACGCACCCACTGAAAACGAAATCTACAAGTTACAAAATACCCACATTTCGTTTTGTATTGATAGTTAGTACTAATTGCGGACCTGGGAAAGCTTTCAGGTGATCTCTTACCTCACCTTTCTGATAGTTCAAATGCTGTTTAAACTAGCAAATGATGTCTGTCCTACGTGCATAAATACGGGGGTAGTTTCATTATTTTACGCATTAAAAGTGTTTTTTATTTTTTCTTCTTCCTGTTCACACAAAATTGTTTTAGGTATCTCAGTTCCATTCGATTTGTGAAAGGAAAATTTAATGGAATTCCCTTTGATGGTTCATTTAATGGATCATTTGAAAAGAAAATTAATTTGTAAATATTTCTTTTTTACTTTGAAGTTTAAATTAGCGTTTAATTAAAGCGAGAACAAATGAGTGAAGAGAAAATTTCTGTTTGAGAGAAATCATATCATTAAAACTGATAAAGTATTCTCGGTAATAAAATTATTAAACTGAAGACATGAAGACCACTTCTCTTCTATTCATGAATAGTAGTTTTGAAATAATTAAAAGGCAAAAATTTTTAAAATGCTACTTACTATACTTAAAGTACTTAACTAATACATTTAATTTTTGATACAACTCGATCTACAATATTAATTTTGTCTATACTTAGCTTTAAAAGAAAATTAACAAGAATAAATTCTTTACTTTGTAAAGAGCCTTGCTGCCTCAACCGGGAATCGAACTCTGGATCTCCGAACTGGGCAGCGGACGCTCTACCGTGGAGCTACTGGGACGAAATTACAAGCTGTTATCGTCAAAGTGGACTCTGCATTCTCCTCCCTCTAATGTCAGATTGGCGAGTAACTGACAGTCTGACTGACCACCTCCTGCTACTACTATTTTTACCCAGATTAGAATCATACGTGGTCATTATCCTCTCAATTTGAAATTGGCGCTCAATCTTCCAGAGGCCACTGAATCCGTACTAGTCGTACTAGGGTCACTTTCTGACCTCCTACATCTTTTCACTAACCTACACGGTTGGTTTATTTGGGCGCCATTGTAAAGAGCCTTACTGCCCCAGACGGGAATCGAAACTTGGATCTCCGAACTGGCCGGCCGACGCTCTACCGCTGAGCTACTGAGACGAAATTGCAAGCTCTTATCTTCGAAAGGGACTCTTCAACTTCACAGTGTTAGGATTTTCTTGTCATATCATCAAGTTGTGTTTAGTTTTTGTCTCGACAGATTACATGAAAATTGCTTTATTACATTCCCGTTTAGCAAATAAAATCTAATGAAGAGCCATCATATATCAATAATCATCCGTTGGGGGTTTATTGGACTTCTTATACTACATGGTTATCTTTTTTAAATGAAAGACACCTTGTTTAAATAAGTCTAACATTATCGTAACATAAATAATAACTATAGTAATAAGTCTTCTATAAATACTAATACAAAGCAGAAAGCCGGAATGTGTACATTTGTTAAAGACACACAATGCCCAACTCTTCAATTCATAGTATACAAGACCGAGGAAATACCGCCAAAATTACCTGAAATGTAGTCATTTAATAGATTCACTGAGAATTAAAAACCTTAAATAACGCCTCTTACAGAGTTCACTTCGACGATAAAAGATTGCAATTTCGTCCCAATAACTCAATTGGAAGAGCTCCGGCTGTCCAGCACAATGAACCACGGTTCGAACACCGGCTGGGACAATACGGTTCTGTACAATTGCGCCCGAATAAATTAACCCTGCAAGTAAGTGCAATAATGCCAGAAGTCTGACAGTGGTCCAAAGGCTAACATGGATTTAGTGGACTCTGGGATATTCAGCTCCAATTTCAAAATCGGGAGGCTAAAGATCACGCAGGGAGCTGACCTGTAAAAAAAGCACGAGGTGGTCAATCAGACAGTCGAGTTTCAGATAAATCAGACATTATCAGATAAATCAGACATTACAGAGACCACTTAGACGATAAGCGATTGCAAAATATTGCAATATATTTCAAACATTTGCACGTTTCATATAATGTTTTTAACTATAAAATATGACTAAAAAAAGGAAAAATTATATTTTCAAAATTTTATAGTATTTTTTTCTATATCTAAAACACTTAATGAAAATCGAACACGCTAACTAGAAAATTTAAACTATAACACATCAATAATTTAAAAATGGTCTCCAAGTTTTCATTATTGTATTTCCTTTTAATCTTATACAGTCAACTCTTCTATAACGCAATTAATTCGTAACGTGTTATAAGAAACTCAGATTAGTGCAAATCAGATTAATTCGTACCGCGTTATAAGAAACTCAGATTAGTGCAAATCAGATTAATTCATACCATGTTATATGGAAAACGTATACCGTGTTGTATGAAAACCACGTTATAAAAAACTCAGAATTTGTACAAAACAGAACAATTCATACTGCGTTATATGAAAACCGCATTAAGTGAAACTCGAAACATATAAATCAGGCTGATTCGTTCTACGTTATATAAAACTGCATTTTTAGAGCACCATGCTATGATGAATACGATTATAAAATATAAGTTTATAGATACAAAAGGCCATAAATATATGTTTACATATTTTGATTTATTTTTATTAAGACTTCATATAAGAAAATTAAAAAAACAATGTGAAATTTAATAACTTTTCTCCAACAAAAATCTAACATTCCTCATCGCTGTCAAATATTAATGGGCCTAATTATTTTTCCTTTAATGTCCTCTTCACTTTGGATATCTTCATTTTCGTTTTCAATTGTAGTTTTATTTTGTAACTCTACCAAAATCTCTCTATAAAAACCTAAACAATTTTGCAATTCTCTTTTAAACTTTGCACTTCGCACTGTTAAAAGATCCTTTTCAATAAAGTAATTTTCTAATTGTTTACCCAAATCCAGTCCCCTTTTCACATCATTTAAATTGAAATTTGCAACCCATTCTTTGCCCATATATTTCTCTACCAATGCAATTGAGGTGAATGTACTTTTCTTTTTTTACAGAGGATTTCCCTGATAACTGAAATTGAAAAATGGTGATGTACGTGGATGAAAAACTGATGAATTTCCCATTAATTTCAACCGTAAAAGTATAATAGAAATATTAATGCTATAGGGAGACTGCTTAAACTAATTGGGTTGTATTATAGAAAAACCACGTCATAAAACTACCTCGTTGTATGAAAACAGTGTTTTATGAGTACCGCGTTATAAGAAGACTGTCGCAATTTTTGCTCCGCGTTATATGGAAACCGCATTATGAAAGTATCGCGGTATAGGAGAGTTGACTGTATAACCAAAAGTATTAAGGTTATCTATTGAATGGCAGCGCAATTTGTGCTTATTTTGCAAGTTCTTGTTATTTAAAAAAATGACAGTGCTTTCAAAAGATGATACGTCACATATTTTTTTAACACTTTACAACAAAGTTGAAAAGTGTTTATGACTTTGTTCATTCTGTCTGTCTGTCTGTCTGTCTGTCTGTCCGTTAGCACGATAACTGCCGTAAAAATGAGTTTATCAAAATGAAATTTTAGTATGTTGTTCAGACGGTCTGTAGGACCTATGGGAATATAAGTAAATAATATCACCCAATTAGTTTTTTATTGAACCCGGGTTGAAAAAATGAAATACATTGAACCCTATGGGACCTCATTTTTCAAACATTTTTTAAGTACATTTAAAATTCACGAATTGCTTCGAAATTTTTAGGAAATATTCACATTATCCCATAGAATATATAAAAAAAAATTCAGTAAAATATGTTAAGTAGTTTTTTAATTAAAAAATTATTTAATATAGGGAAAAAAACAAATTTAATTAAATTCTGACTTTGGGATATCTTCCAGAAAGAAAAGAGAGAGATATTATATAATAAATATCTCTCCATTTGTTTAAACGTTTAGCATATGGGAGTGGCTTCATATTTTAAAATAAATTTGGTAGATAACAATTTTTCATTTTTTTTAAATTTTATATAACTCTTCATGATAAATTTAATTGATGGCATTTTAAATGCACTTTCCTACGTCCTAGAGAGTTAAAATTTGGTACACAGCTTAAATTTGTTGAACATTTTATTCGACAAAAATTTGATGGATCTTTAAATATAGATCATACATTTTTTTCGAAATGGCCTGAAAATAATCCCCGTTCACTTCTATAAATCATTGGTGTAATATTGTTAAAAATTCTGATGTGGACAGCACATGTCTTTCTCTGCAGACTCATATTCGTTCTCTTTATTTATTCAATGATAATTTGAGTTTATCTGCACAACATAAGTATTTTAAATGACATTGAATTTACACGTTAAACTTAAATTTGGTTCTCATTTGATAGCTGGACTTATTGTCAAAGGTGGCGTAGCGAAAACGCGAAAAAACTAGAATATCTCAAGAACGGCTAGTCCTAGAGTAATGGGGTTAGTCTTATTCTTTTTGTTGTCAAAAATCACATATAAAATAGGAATTTAATTGATATAATTGAGCACACGTAGTCTTTTATTTTTATATATAACGATTTTTGCTGGCCATTTCGCAAAAATAGCCCGTCCCTTTTTCCCGAATCGTAGTAGAATAACCTACAAATGATTTATATACAAAATTTTGTTAAATTTGGTATATAAATCACTTGTAGGTTATTGAAATATTATACTCCAAATTTTGTTAAATTTGGTTCATTAGTTTTTAGCTAGAGTGGATAAAGGCAATTTCTGCGGCCATTTCGCAAAGAAGGCAGATTCTTTTATTACGAATCGTACTATAATCTAATGAACATCAGGATTTCCCACAAAAAACATACCTACCAAATTGTATGAAATTCGGTCCATTAGTTTTTCAATTAGAGTGGATGTAATATCCACACAGACACACAGAAACATACACAGATACACCCTTACACACACAGACGTCTTCCTAAAAGTAGTTTTTTCGTGTTCTAGAAGTCCCAAAACCTGTAGATCCTTTGAAAATTCGAGTTCCGATCTTCGGCACGATTCCAATACTTTGAGTACATACACATACACATATATATTATCTGTGTATTATCTGTGTATCTAAATTCCGTGCCTATGCAATTACAATAGTTGTGATTTTAAATGATCCCTAAACTTTTATTATTTCTTCAAGGAAGCCTAATTTTAACATATGCAGAATGCAAATATCTCAAGCGATTGTAAGATGAATTACATAAGAATTGCTGAATTTTTTTCACACAAAATTATTTAGCTCTGGAGTCTGGAATACAAGTTATATGAATGAAATATTCATTGATTTTGCATAAAGAATCAGACGATTTATATTTCGATACAGTTTTAAATATTTAAGTATAATAAATTACTGTAGTACTGTGATAATGTAAAAGATATTACCACTGAATGAATCACATTTTAGAAATTTTTAAATGAAATTACATTTCAGTTGGAAAGTGTTTCATAATCAATGCTTATGCATGATTGATCTTTCTTGTTTCATAATGATCGCTCGCCTCATTGGATCACTAAGTCCTGCCACACATCACATTGCTGCCTATTTCACCATGAGGTTACATGTGAGGTTTTCTTACCATGAAACAAATACAAGGTGATTTCCTTAGATTATATACATTGTACATTAAAGATATTGCTCCAAGGCCGTTGAGATCGTTTCGATGATAAATTATCCAGATGAATATTTTTGTCATATTGAGTAAACATTTTTGGCACTTAAACTCGATAGACATTTAATAGTACTTTTAGGGGAATCCCCATACTAAAACTTTTCATACACAATTCCTTCTCTCTAACACAATATTGTAAATAAGCAGTTTTAGATAATTTCAAATAACTCCACAAATGCTTATTCAAAATGCGCTACTGTAGACGTCCGTCCAAGTTAGTACACAGTTCATCAACCGAAATCAGAACATATATATATTTCATTGAATTTTGATTTAGAACAAAATCATTCCTTTTAAGATATTTGCTTTATAATAATAAGCTAAACAATAGTAAGCATTATCTTATTATGGTAAACAGACTACACTTCCGAACTCTAGATAGAAAGTTTTGAAAGGAACTTAACATTGTTCAATTCCACATCAAAGCTCACAGAACATAGCTACACCATAAATGCAGTCTGTCATTGTAGTATCCTTTAGAGCTGACTACCAATATATTCTTCATAAGCAAATAAATCACTTAATTTTGCGCACAATCAATAATACACTGGTTTACAACCGGTTTACAAAAAACTGGTTTAATACTAGACTTTTGCACTGATGAAGCAAATCCAGTTGATTTCCAGAACTTACGTATGCTCATTTATCTTGATTTGCACTACATTCTACGATATAAATCAGTTTATTATATTTCATAAATATTTGTGGTAATGTCGTTGTCTTTCACATGACAACGTTTACCAGACGCGGCAGATGTGGATTACTAGTGATCACTGAATCTGTGAGTACCATATATTCTAAGTTCAAAGAGTACAATTTATAAATTTATGAATTGGGTAAATGCAGTCTGTTACTATGAAATTTGAAATTCTAGGGGGCTGACTTCTAGGTATTCAATATAAATATTTGGGTAAATTGACGTATGGTGTAACCTTGTCTCGTGACAACATTCAACCTCACCTTGAAGATGTAGATCGTCCATGACCAAGTTGTTGAGATGCTCATCACTGAATCCCAGTGTATAAATACCCAGTGTATAATATTGCTTGAAATTATTATTTCAAGCAATACAATTAAATTAGTACCATTTACATGCTTTGGTAATTTTGTTTTCTATTGCGTAACATAAATATGATACAATTTATGTTATTCCAGAACGAAACAATTCATTTTAGGACCATTACAACATCTCATATTTGCCATAGAACTATAAATAAACATAAAAATAAATAGATAAATTACTGTATAGATTCATGATGACCGCGATTAAAGTATTTCTGTTTATGGCGTTTTGCAAATATATTTAACAACCGAAGCGTTCTTAAACTCAATATTAATGGTGCATATAGGAATGGAACATGTGGTAATAATTTCCGTGAAAATAAAATTAGCTTAAGAAATTTCCCCTAGGCGCCGATTTACGCTCTTCCGCAAAATGAAAATAATAGAATAAATGAAAATAATAACTTAGCGTCAAAAAAATTTCTTTTTTTTGTTGTTGTTATTCTTAATTTCGAATCTTCATATTCTTAAAAACCACGTCCAAAAATTATAGATTTCTATCTTAAACCAAAGTGCTTTTTACAAATGAATTTCTGAAGTATTATTTCGTAATCTTTTTAATAAAATGAAAACTTTGCCTTTTTCTCAAAATACAAATTTCACATTTGTTACTTTATTGTAACTGCTAAGGCTTTTTTCAATTAACAATACTCATCAATGCTTTGGTATATTTACAATATTCAGAGCATGTACTATAAAAGTATACGTGTTTTCTTTTTAAATTGTAACATTCTAATTTTGAAAAATATTACTATATCTGATAAATACGTATTTTTCGACACATTTTTTTATATGATGAATATAAATTAATTTATTGTAAATCTTTCTGTAGAACAATATTAAAAATAGGAACGCATACTTTCATAGCCCAAGATATAGTGATATGCAAAACATAAAAAGTAAATTTGTATCATAATTAATTTTGAAGTTATAGAATTTTAAAAACATAACAGTTTAAAGGTAATTTTTTAATTTTTCAAAATGTCACGAATTTAGTAAATATATATGTGTCTCTTTTTCTTTCTATCATGTACCTCACTACAAGGAAACTCGCAAATAACAAGACAAATTTTTCATCTATATAGTGATTTTAAAAATATATATAATTTTCTGTAACGATTCCCCTTGAATGGAAAAATTGATGAAAATAAGCAAGAACACCATACTTTTGTTCCTTGCTTATAGAAAAAGCAGATTCACACATTGCTGAACACGTTTATGCTCGTGAAAATTGTTTCAGAAAAATAATACAGTTTTTGAATCACACTTCATAATTAAATTTATGGCTCATTTATCTCAAAATTAAGTTCTGAATGATCACAGATTCTTATGCGTTTTAACCTCATCAGCGCCAAATGTATCCTGGTGGTGCATTTTTGAACTACATTTCGTTCATCGTGTTATGAAGTTTATTCTCACTAATGGTGATCCCATTTTAATCAATTCAAAATTCTACAGAAAGCTTTAAATAAAAATACTTTAATAATGATCAGTCACTCTAATACCTATAGAAAAAATAAAATTTTATTGATTTACATTTAAAGTTTACTCATAAGCAAATATTATTTCCAAATATTCACCGGAAAAAATGAAGCACTAAAGATTACTTTATCACAATCCTTTCTGGAAAAATAATTACAAAAATATAAATGAATAGTCATTTATACTCCCAAATTTGCCCCATTTTCTTAAGTGGGTGATCTGAGAAATCGCGAATAATGACCATAAAAGTGAGCTTTTATTGCACGAAAGAATTAGTTAAAAAGGCAAAATCTTATTAACAGCAGTTATAATGAAATACGCTTTCCCTGAACGCAGTAATTGTGGAATGAAAAATAATTAACATTATTGGATCAATTTCTGGAGAGATCTTAAAAAAGTCTTAACTTGCATTGTTAACTGAATACGTATTATCAATAGTTGATACTGAGTGATTTTTCTATTTTTCAGTTACTTTTTATGCATTCTGTATTTAGCAAAAAAAATGACTGAACTATTAATTTAGCAAAGCGGTATATTCCTAATGTAAACTAATAAAGGAAGATAACTAATTTATTAATGAATTAGTTTTCTTTTGAGAATTGCGGTAGAATCTTAACAGGTGTATTCTTAGATTCACGGTAGTAATTTACGTCAGTGGCAGTAATTCACCAAGCGCATACAATCCCCTTCCAGGTGTAGAATTTTTAAATCCCATTATGTTTAAGACTAATCTAGACTAAAATAGGACAGACACAAACACTTTCCCTGCAAGGGTAATGTGTCGATGACCTTAAATATACCTTCTAATGTAGAATGGATAATGTATCTATCAAGGCCCTGTCCTGCCCAAGCGCATAGCCAGAGGAAATTTTCAGGGAGGTGGGAGGTCCGAAGGGGGCCACAATTGCTGACGAAAACATAACAATATGTTTTAAATAAAATACATCTATAATTGATCAATGATTATATATGTCAAATGCACTCTAACACAAAAAAAATCGACGCACCCCCAAAAATAATCCGATAGTAATGAAACTGCACATGCAAATACTGTCGACCGAATATGCAATGAATAAATCGCAGCCAATGAATGAATAGTCGGAACTACAGCGCATTGAAACTGCTCATCATGGTGGTATATATAAGGAGCAAACCTCCCATTCAGAAACAAAACGTGCAGTAGATTTCGATTGATTTTACGTACTTTGATTGTAACAATGCCTCTCCGGCGAATTTGCAGCCACTACGAGCATATGAAGGAGTTTGAAAGAGGGCGTGCGATCGGACTGCATGAGGCTGGATGGACACACAGACAAATCGCTCGACATTTGGATAGGAGAGATACAGAAATTAGACGATGGTGGCAGGAATGGGTCCGAAATGGCATATTTCAGCGGCAAGCGGGCAGCGGAAGGCCTAGAGCGACGACAGAACGGGAAGGTAGAGCGATTATCAGAGCAGCTGTGACGAGATTCGTCGTTATCAACTATCCAACGTATGACAAACACGGAAATGACCACTCAGACCATTAATAGAAGACTACGGGGGCGGAATCTATACTCGCGGCGCCCATTACGTCGCCTACCACTGACCAGTATGCACCGTCAACAGCAATTGCAATGGTGCCGGGCCCGATCGACGTGGAATTGTTCGGATTGGGAACATATTATCTTCAGTGCTGAGTCCCAATCGACACAAGCCGGGGTGCTTGCCTATAAAGGCTTGTAACAGCTAATGCGAATTTACATGCAACCAAAAAATCATCCACCTCAAAGGGGCGACACAACGTTAACATCAAGCCGTAAAACCTGTGCATCCATCTCAGCCCACGACAGTGATGAGTACCGACGACCAGCGCAGACGTATCTAAAGACAGCCCGGACATCGTCAGGATCCTGCTATTACTGTCACATGACATACGGCCCGACAACAGGGAGTTATGGCCTGGGGTGCCATTTCTTTTGATAGCCGTATCCCTTTGATAGTCCTCCGTGGCATCATCACAGCACAGCGGTACGTTGCCGACATTCTACGACCCATTGTAATGCTATTCCTTTCGCGACACCCCAGGCTAACTTTTTAGCAAGATAATGCCAGGCCACACACGGAACGCCTCTCTATTGATTGCGTTCTTACGACACACTTCCTTGGCCAGCTAGATCCCCAGATCTCTCGCCTATTCAGCACATTTGGGCTGAGATGAGGCGTCCCCTGCGACCATCCCAGAATGTAGATGAATTAGCTCGTCAATTGAAGACCATTTGGAACGACATCGCACAGAACACCATCCAGCAACTTTATGCATCAATATTACGTCGGATAATAGCTTGTATCAAGGACAGAGGTGGCCCAACACCATATTAACATGCTCATTTTGTGCAGATCTTTTAGTGCAATAAATCATCCAATTGTTCTGAAATTCTAATCTTTTGTTTCTGTACATCCACATTACACGTACCAAATTTTGTCTCATTTGGATGATTATTTCTTGGTGCGTCGATTTTTTTGTCTTAGACTGTACGTCATCTCAGAATACATTTAAAGATATATTAAATGGCAAAAGTAGGGGAAAGCATGTTAGTTTAGGAGATGCCTCAAAACATATGTAAAAATCTTCAAATGAAAAATTATTTTATTTAAAATTCGAAAATATACACAAAACTTTTTGCACAACTATAAAATTGTGCTATCCTTCCATTTTCAGATACGGCAAAATAATTATATAACTTAAAAGATGTAAATTTTGATGTATTTAAAAATAAATAAGTAAATATCAAGCAATTGTTCTACAGATTCAGTTCAAAAATCGTTGGAAAAAACGTTCTTTCATATTTCCGATGGTGTTAAGATTAAAACTCTGTAATAATATTTTTAGTCGCTAAGAAACCGATTTGTGTCAAAATCGTTCAGAATAGTCCTAAAACATAAAATAACTAAGAAACTAATTCGCATTTAAAAAATTTCACCAAACCGTATTTCTTGGGTTCTAATGTACCACTGTACCAAATTTTGTCGCCGCCCGGCGCTTAGATTTCTGACTACAGACGACACACACACACAAACAGCAATCATATTATTCTATTATATAAGATATTACTGACAATAGTAATAATGCCCTTTTTAGTCTTAACGCCATTAAGATTAAGAGGACCAAATGTGTAATTTTTAAGAATATAAGTAGTTATTATATATTTCCATATTCCACAGTCGTAAATACAATGCTAAATAGTTCCGATACTTTTATCACAGAAGCAAAAGAAATTTGCTTCTGTGATAAAAGCTTCTTTAGGAAAATCTTGGTAACGGTATAAGTCATATGACGCAAAATAATAAGAAAATTACTGTGTTGTAATATTTGGTATTTTAAGAGTGGCGCACACCAAAATGTTCGGTTGGATGAATAAATAAGAAATATCCAGTCTATGTAAGATGGAGATTTAAATTTTGATACACGGATGAACAATTCCAAAAAGCCCACTGAACTAATCGAATTATTCAAAATTTCACATTATTCGGGGTTTGCTTATTGTGAGATCGTTAATTTTCATCTGGTATTTGGTTAGTTTTCATATAAGCTAATAATATGAGTAATATAAAAGAAATAAATATCATTAGTCTACATTAATTTATCTATCTTAAAATTATAAATCCTCTATAATAGGATAGAGCTATTTAAACATTTTATATACTTTTAATTTTTGTGCTATAATAGATATATAATATTGAGTGTGTGCATTCTTCTATATTTATAATAAATATTTATTTTACCTATGTACTAAAAACTAAATCGCATTATACAAAATTATTCGCATAATCATATTAAATATATTTGTTCGGTAGTAGATTCATTTGAGCATATACGATTAATTTCCCTGCAATCTAAAAATATTTCAAATTACAATAGATGATTATTTATGACACATATTAAATACAAAAATAGTTTGTTTAAAAAAATTGCTTCATTATTGCAAGAATGTTATGTTCTTTGCACTATTGCTTTCATACAAGAGAAAATTTGTGGCTAATGGTTGTTTTGACAACTAAATAAATGCCTCAATTTAACTTTGGCTCGATTCTAACTGCACTTAAAATGAAATGAAACAGAATAAAAATAATGGCCTGTAATTTTCTTTCTCCTGTTTTTTTTACTTGTTTTGAGTCGATATAAGAGTCGCTCAGAGAAAAGAAAAGAATTAGTGGTAGGTAATTATTCCAGAATCGAACCTATTCCGTTCTGTGATCTAGACGCTACAGATATTCGTAATATCAGAAATGACACGATTGTCAATAGTAGGAAATCGTTTAAATTATTATCACATATAATTGCATTTGCGCTATTTCTTTCAGTGATATTATGCTTTAAATGATTACAAAAAAGAATTATCTGTTGAATTTATCTAATTGTGGAGTTGAATATATTTTTTAGATATATTTGCTCGGTGCAACCTTTATATTGAATGAATTCAGAGACGCTCGAGCCATTATTTAATAAAACCAATAAAAATTTTGTATACTAGTCTAAAAATATCTGCAAAATACAACTAAAATATATTAAAAGATATTCTTAATTTAAATTAGCTGTCCTCTAGTTTCTCTAGAAAAAAAATTCAAAGAGTATGCCGACTACCAATTTTGAAACAAATTAATCATCCTATTTTAATTTCAAATCCTTTCGAAAATTATAAGCTTTCTTCATGGAGTATTTTTACAACTTTCTAAAGAAGTTTTGTGAAAAGCAGTTTTTTTTTTTGTGATTGAAATATTCAAGGAGGAAACTTGACAATATTGTTAGATTGTTGGAAGAAAAGATCTATAATAGTACCATCTTCAAATATATGATTTAATGAAAAGTAAATTAAATTGAGAGATGAATCGAAAATGTATCTGTAAGCATAAACATCGTAATCTGAAGCATTGGTCTTTGTATTAAACAAGGGCTACATTTGATCCAGCTGGAAAATATTGAATTTTACCTTTCAGTTGAAGCACGCTGCTTACAACCTGATGATGAAGATTCGTGGTGCCCATGAAACAATTGTAGGCAATTGTAGTACTATGGTAGACTTTTAATCATCATATCTGGATATCTAAAAAAAATAAAATATTAAATTTTGTATTAAGCAGCTGACTAGGCCTTTAAAATTTGAACTTTAGAAGTAATTAATACTTTACTAACATTATATATATATATATATATATATATAAACGAATAGAAAAGTAAAATAATAAAGCAATAAAGACAGCATATTTAAGAGGTATCTATAAAGCAACAAACACGTTTTCTGAAACTAGAAATTTGGCTCCTAGCTTTATATATAATTGTATCTTTATATATGGCTATAGCTCTATAGCTTTACTTTATGGCACTGAAAAAAGATACGCCACATATCTTCACAATGCTAAAATTTCAAATTCTATCAGCGTTTACTATATATTGGCACATAATTTATTTTACGATCGTCGTTCGTACACCAATTTGACATTTTTATGCACTGATTTATAAATAACGTAGGTTAGGAAAACAGCTTTAGTGAGCATTACTGAAAAGAGAAAATATCAATAATAGTGAAAGATTTTAGAGATAAAATAAATTGCAGCCATAAGACAAATACGGAGGTTTAGAGACAAGTTTTATCAGGAAACAAGTCTTACTTCGGTCTTAAAAATTAATTTTACATCATTTTTAATTTCAATTAAAACCAAGAAATTACTTAATATGCTAATAAAATCAGTATTGATGTATCCTTAAACAAGAAAGATCAATCATGCATAAAGCATTGATTATGAAACAATTTCCAACTGAAATGCAGTTTTATTTAAACATCTCTAAAATACGATGCATTCAGCCTTGATATTTTTTAAATTATCACAGTACAATAATTTATTTTACTTGAAAACTTAAAACTTCATCAGTAAAGACATTGCTATATAAAATCGTCTGCTTCTTTATGTAAAATCAATGAATATTTCATTCAAATCACTTATATTCCAGAATTCAGAGAAAAATAATTTTGCGTGAAAAAAAATTCAGCAATTCTTATACAACTCATCTTATAATCACTTGTTTACTCTGCATCCATTAAAATTAGGCTTCGTTATAGAAATAATCTGGTGAATAAGTCTGGTGATCATTTAAGCTCAATATTATAATTGCCTTGGTGCAGAATATAGAATCAGATGCACAGAAAAATACACAAAAATAAAGAGCTTTTAGGACGAATGCAACACTAAATATAAATTTTAAAGAAAAATATTGTGATTTTTATTCTGGGAAAAAAGATGGATGCCATATTTTATTTTGAAGTGGGTCACGTGATCTCTTCATATTATATGGGTTGAAGACCCAGACCGTCCAACTCGTCCTGAGGACTTTATCTATTTGGACGGCCGCATATTATATGGGCGTAATAATTATTTCAAAACTAGCGAACATTTTTGCTGAATTTCTTTTTACATATTTTATGGAATAATTTGAATATATCGTAAAACTTTCGAAGCAATTTGGGAATTTTAACTTCGTTTAAAAAATGTTTGAAAAATTAGGTCAGGGTTCAATGTATTTCATTTTATCAATCAGGGTTCAATCCTAAACTAATTGGGTGATATTATTCATTTACATTCCCATATGTCCCACAGACCGTCTCAATAACATACTAAAATTTCATTTTGATAAAGTCAATTTTCCGGCAGTTATCATGCGAACGGTCAGACAGACAGACAGATAGAATGAACAAAGTCATAAACACGTTTCAACTACGCTGTAATATGTTAAAAAAACATCTAAGATATGGAAAATGGGGCGATGACGCAGTTTTCTAGTTCAGCTTACGTCCTCGCATGCACGTCTCATAGACAAATCTGACAAAATAAATAAACAGAAGAATAAATACCCCTGAGGTACATACAACTGGCTTACCTAAAAAATTTTGGAAAATTTCTTCATATAGTTTTGGAGCTAGAGTGGATACATATAACATACATACAGATACACGCACAAATAGGCGACAGTCTAAAAATGGTGTATTCGTGTTCAAGAGTACCCGAAACGTGTAGATCCATCGAAAACTCTATTTCCAATTTTCAGCCTCATTACAATTCTGTTATAAACTCCTTGCCCCCATTTATTAATTAATTTCATCTAAAATCTATTTTAGTAAACGCGGTTTCAAAATTCCATTCTGTTCCATTATATTCGGCAAAGTTTAATTTCGTTTTCGATTCAGAATTCTATCCTTGTTTTTATTCCAAATTAATAACTCCCCAAATATTTCCCTTTGACCTCGGGAGTTTTTCTGTCTTTTATGTTGGATTCTATTGCAAGTTAAGAAGAATGTAAGTGGTATAATTGAAAAATGTTGTTATTTTATTTAATGTGTATATTGTGTGTAACAGACATCTTACCTGTTAGGTTATTCTATATTAATATTTTTTGCGCTCAATTCGTGAACTCTGATATGCAGTGATGTAAGCAAACTTTAATTATTTATTAAAACACAATGAAGAAAATTTAAAACTCAACCCCTTTATCTTTTATCTAGCATGTAAGGACTTCTCCAGTGAAAATGTATGAATGACTGGGAAGCAAATGAAATGTAGTGTGAATCAGATTCTTCATACCTGTCCTTAGTTTTCGTTGACTTTCTGGGTTGAGAATGACATTTATTTTGGAATCAAGAATTATTTCAATGCTTTTTACAATTCTGCCTGCATACCAGATCCTAAATTTCTTCATCTAAATTATTGTGACATTTTTATCTAAGAAATTGTTGCCCTAACAGCATTTTTTTTCACAGTGACGTAAGATTTACGTCACACTGTGACTTTGGGACGTCACAGGACGTCGCAGTACGTCTCGGCAATGTCATATTTAGGTCACAGCGAAGTCATTTTGGTAATTTTCATGGTCGTTTGTGACGTCGCATATTAACTTGTTTGTGACGTCACATTGGAATTGCCATTGTAATGTCGTCACATTGTTACTTGTAGTTAAATTGTGGCAACGTCACAAAATATAGTCACAATAAAGTTACAAAGTTACTAATACGTAACGTCGCATAGAAGTCACAAATATGATGTCACATTGTAACCCAGGTGCCACGTGACTACAACGTCACTGTCACACACGTGACGATCTTTGCTGTGAGGGTGGGATTTTTATGTCACCCCATTTTAGGCATGTTTGCTAATCCCTTTCAATTTTTTTAGGGTCATCTTTGTTCTGTTCCAGAACAAATCCTCGTGCCCGGCGGGGATATGTTATAAACTCCTTGCCTCCATTTATTAATAAATTTCGTCTAAAATCTATTTTAGCAAACGCGATTTCAAAATTCCATTCTGTTTCATTATATTCCGCAAAGTTTAATTTCGTTTTCGATTCAGAATTCTATCCTTGTTTTTAATCCAAATTAATAACTCGCTAAATGTTTCTCTTTGACCTCGGGAGTCTTTCTGTCTGTGTGAACAACCATTGGTATTATGATACAATTCTTTCTCAACCGAGGTACATTGAAATGTACTGGAGCTATTTTTATTACGTCACGCGCGAGCGCACTTACATTAATGGTGATTGCTTATGAAAAAAGTGATTAGCCTCAGTTGGCGATGAAATCCTGAGCTGAATAGACGCATTTTGCCCTCGGGGCAAAAAGTGAAATCCTTTCGTAATTAATTGTTAATCGCTTAATGTACAATTTATAAGAAAGTAAATATGTAATGTCACGCCTTCGGTGTGAACGAAGGATTTCGTGAGAATTATATTTTGTACGAGATTGTCTGTAATTCCGGTTTCGAACGTGTTCTCGATGTATTTTGCTTTCATAAAAATGTATACGCTCATCTTCAGAGTGCCGTGTAAAATATGAAGTTGTCCAATATCTTTACTGTATGAGTAAATTAATATCCAGTATCGTCGAATAAAGGAACAGTTTATTAGATCATTGGACTCATCATTTGAACCTTCACTACTCGCCATCTCAGCACATGACGCAATCCCAGCTCCCTCACCTCAGCTGTTATATTCTACGACTCGCCTACTGTCCAACCACAGAGATCGGCTATGCAGTCCCTCTTCGCATCTCCGACTCACCTGCCTGAAGCGATCGAGTTCTCAATCCACTTTTCAACGAAGTCTTCGCACCCCTTTACGAACACGGCCAATTTATGTGCCAATGGAACGCATAACAATACTGCCCCTAAACATTACCATGTATTATAGGGAAATTAAAAAAAGAATAAGTTTCACATTATCCACAATACAACTGAATGATTAAGTGAGGGGGGGGGGGGTATCAAAAATGTTAATCACGTCCACTATATCTAGAATCTTGGTTTGAGTGTCATTCGATCCGTCTCAGCTTCAAGACTAAAGGAAAAATCTGAAATTTTTAAAATTCAGATTAGCGGTGATGGTGCAAAAAGATAATCAAACACCCAAAACAATTTTGCTGAATTATCGAGCACGTCCAAGCTAGCCAGAATCTTGGTTCTGGTTTCATTCGATCCGTTTCAGCATCCAGGTCACCTAAAAAATCTAATATTTCAAAAAATCGATGTGTAAAGTGTGACGATGCAAAAGAATATTTAAAAATTCAAAACCATTTTTTAAGAAAATCGAGCTCTTCCACTCCTTCGATTTTTGGATTCATTAAATCCGTCTTAGCTTCCAGGTCAACGGGAAGATCAATCCAAAATTCGAAATAGGGATGACGACATAAAAGTATGTTTTTACTTACAGCACTTTGCCTCTCAAACGTTATAAATATACAATTTGGCATCCTTTCGCTGCCAAAATTTAAAACTAGAAAAAAAAGAAATAACTTTATAAATATAACGCTATATAATTTTACTAATTATTCAAAATAGTTTCACATTAATTAAATAATTTTGTCACGTGGAAATGATATTCAAGATGTTCACGAGCCACAATATTACAAACTATATTTTATATCCTTTAACTGCCATTCGAAAAATTAAACAATTAAATCATTTTGTCGCACATGGAAATATGATTCAACATATTTTCCCTTTAAACATTTTGACAGAATTATAAAATGTGCGCTATTTCATTTTTTACGTAAATTTGAAGCGATTTTTGATATTAAAAAGTTTTATTAGGTGTGTAAGTATCTTATTACGTGTGTAAGTGACCTATTAAGTGTGTAAGTGTCTTATTAAACGTGTTAGTGTCTTATTAAGCGTGTAAGTGGTCACATATAGTGACAATTAGCCATCGAGAACGCGCGAAGCATGATTGAAATAACTGATATCTTACTAATATAAATTGTGTTCTGTTTCAAATAATCACGTACGAATATCTTAATATGCGTTCCAAATAATTATAACGCCACATAAAAAGAGGTAATTATCCATTAAATCTTTGCAATAATCTAATTCACGAAAATGTTCCCTTATTTTATTTCATTAAACTTAACAGAACACAAAATTCCTCGTTTTTCTTCTTCAAGCGATCATGGATAAAAAATAATAGCTTCAAATATGAACTTCAACCGTAATTCTATTACAATTTCGGTTAGCCGGATAGAATTTTTGCAACCGCTTAACCGGAAAAAATCCTATTATAAGGGGCGCCATTAAGTTGTGCTGAGAGAGTCGAAATACACCCCCTACAGAGATTTCAAAATTATTATCTTACGTAATAAAAAATTATTGTCTGTGCCTTCTGTCTGTCTGTGCTTTTTGTAGCGTCTGTGAATTTTGTAGCTTTGGACAGCCTCGAAATTTGGTACAGAGTTAAGTGAACTCCCGATACGACAGACCTCGTCGAGTTTTAATTTGTTAATTCGAATGAGTTTAAAAGTTATGAAATTTTAAAGCCGAAAATCGTCATTTGTAGAGTCTATTTCGGCGATAAGAGCTTGCAATTCCATCCCATTAACTTAGCGACAGATCGTAAGCTGTCCAGAACGAAGATCCATGATTTGAATCCCGGTTGGGGCAGAAAGGTTCTTCGCACATTTTCAACCACATCGTCATATTAATTTATCCATCGTAGCTGCGCTATTCTGTGCTCGCGTTCCAGACGCAGGTGATTTTTGCGAAAGTTATTTCAGATTTTCTGTCTAGACATGAACTGCAGACAATTTACGATTTTCTACATTTGTAAACCTAAAGGATAAATTTTCAATTTTTGGAGCATAAAATTATTTCAATATCATAAGTCTTTTCTGAAAATTTGACATAAACCGGATGAAAACTCACTGAGATAACAATTAGTTTTGCAAGTTTTTCTTCTGGGATAAGGATTTTTTTGCTTTTTTTGCAACTTATTAGTGTTTATTTTAAGCAATCCAAACGTCTGACTTCTTCAATATCGATTTTCTAACCACGGAAAGTAGTACTTTAGTAAAATGTATTTATTTAAAAACACCATAAATGACGTACACGAAAACTTACAAAAGTGCCAGGGCGCTTTCAGACGTCATAACGTCCACCATGAGTGGCAATGCTAATGAAAATGACAGACATGAGCTTTTATACACAGTCTGAAATCGCGAATACAAAATTTGCATATAGATAGGCAGATAAACAGATACTAAAAAATGTCATAAATTACAATAAGTACATAAATATTTCAAGCCAACAATATTTTAACTTTACAAAATAAATACACAAATAATTCAGGCCAACCAATTAAACATATCATTAGAAGAAAAGAACAAGATTTTCAGACAATTATTTATATCCAAACAGATACCTTACACCTTCGGGTAGGTCGGACGATCCGGTCAAAAATTTTTATCTACATTATTTAATCATTTATTATTATTATTATTATTATTATTATTAATATAAACACCTTGATTTATATGTCTGTTTATCTATCTATTTTTGGGTAATGCTGCTACAAAATGTTTCCAAGAGTGTTTCAATCAAGGATAAACATTTCAAATTTAGATACTAACCCAGACCATCAGCATTTTCATAACCCTCAACGTGAACACTAAATTTTTCCGATCTGATGTCAGAGAATTGATATTGAAAGAGAAAATTTCATCAATTATTTGTTTATAGTTTAATGCATTCCAAAATAAAATATGATGTGGGCAGCACATGGCTGTCACTACATAATACAATTACTTTACTTCCTTCAAGGCAAAATAATAAATAATCTAATTATAAATATCTTGGGAAAAGCATAAGAATAGACTATAAGAATAACCCATTTCTCCGTCCGTCCGTAACGCTTGGCGAGAAATTTAGCCGGATGTCGCCAACTTGGTGACTTTTTAACACTTTACAACAAAGTTGAAAAGTGTTTATGACTTTGTTCATTCTGTCTGTCTGTCTGTCTGTGTGTCCGTTAGCACGATAACTGCCGTAAAAATGACTTACTCAAAATGAAATTTTAGTATGTTGTTCAGACGGTCTGTAGGACCTATGGGAATATAAATGAATAATATCACGCTATTAGTTTTGGATTGAACCCGGGTTGAAAAAATGAAATACATTGAGCCCTATGGGACCTAATTTTTCAAACATTTTTTAAACGGATTTAAAATTCACAAATTGCTTCGAAAATTTTAGGTAATAGTCAAATTGTTTCATAAAATATATAAAAAACATTCAGCGAAATATATTCAGTAGTTTTTTAAATAAAAATTAAAATAATAATTACACATCTTATATGAAACGATCACGTGACCATGATATGAAACGATCACATGACCCACTTCAAAATGATATATGGCATCCATCTTGTTTCAAAATAGTGATTTTTTAAAGTTCTTTTTAATTCATATTGAGTGTTGTATCCGTCCTAAAACTACTTTATTTTTGCTTAAATTCTGTGCATCTACATACTAAAACAACACAATGACAATATATTTGAGTTTAAATTCTCATTCAAATTTGATTATTTCTACAACTAAGCCTATTTTTCACCTATGTAAAATGTAAACAGCAAAATATGTAGAATGAGTTGTATTAGAATTACTGTATTTCTTTAACACAAAATAATTCAGTCCATGGAGTCTGCATGGCTGATATGAATGAAATATTAATTGTTTTTATAAACAGAAGGACGATTCTTTTCGATGAAGTTTTAAGCATAGAGTTTATGAATTGTAGCTCCATGGTTTTAATTTTTAAATAAAATAAATTATTATAGTATTGTGATGAATGAAATGAATGGGAGAAAGTTATGAATGAAATCCTGCTTTTATAGAGAGATTCAGGCGTGTTATTTTTTCTATGACGTCATTTGAATTTATTTCAGTTTATTTCGATGAAGTTTTCAAATATAATAAATTATCGTAGTATTATGATAGTTTTAAAAATATTACCGTGGAATGTATTGCATTTTAGAGATATTTAAACCAGGCAATTTATATTTCAATGCCGTCATTTGAATGAAGTTCATTTTTTTCAATGAAGGTTTAAGTTTTCAAATATAATAAATCAATGTACTATTGTGATAAGTTTTAAAATATTACCGAGGAATGTATTGCATTTTCGACTTTTTTAAATAAAATTGCATTGAAGTTGGAAAGTGTTTCATAATCAATGCTTTAAGCATGATTGATCTTTCTTGTTTAAATGTTGCCAGAGTGACAAAATTTCGCCAAATTGATAAAAATGACGCCAAATGAAAAGCAATGTTTCACAAATTCTGATTTCCGTCATATGACGGACATACATCCTAGTTATCTATATTATTAAGGTAGCGGACGCTTATTTAAGACTCGAGCAATGTCTGGTAATTCGTTCTAGTATTGCCATATATTTAATTTTATAATCGTCTATTATACACCAATTTGACTTCTCATGCACTGATTTGTAAAATAATGTAGATTATGAAAAGATTTCAGTAAGAAGAATGTTTATTGATAAAAGAAAAATACTACTAGTAAAAAGTTTTAGAGGTAAACGTTTGATAAATGTTTTAGTATTCGTGAATTCATCAATCACAAATAAAACCATTTTATGATATATTACAAGAAAAGTATAAATATGCGATAATTTGGAATTTAGAAAAGCCTTATTCCGCACTCAAAACTAAACATCATAAAGATTCAAGATTTATTTCTTAAAAGAAATATTTGAATTTAACTTTCCATTTACGAATACACAGACAAAAATAACTTATTGAGAGCAAAATAAGCAATGCTTATTTTATCATCTTACAAAGTAAAAGTAAGTTTTTATTTATAATCTAGACAATAATTATTAAAATTTTATGGTGAAATATAATCGTAATTCATTTTTATTATTAAAGAAAATACGCATTTGTCTGATGCACCTGGAAAAACAATTTCATCATAACACAGAATTTCTCAAAACAAACATATAAAATTTCTACAAGTTTCATAATTAAAATATGAAAACAATTAGCGAGCATAAAATATATAATAACGCCAACGTTCATAAAGCCACGAGCAAAATATTTAAAAATACGAAGATAAAAATGAATCTAATGTAAAATATCAAAGCACAAAAAAGAAAGTAAATATATGAATAAATTAAAAATAAAGTGAAAATTAAAAGATATATAATATTCATCAATAATTGCTCTTATTTCAGTTCTCTGTGTAGTTGTAATAGCGCATGTAGTTGTAATAGCGCATTGTAATACTTGTATGGGGGACTTGTGTGGTGTAATACTTGTATGGGTCCCATAGATTCTGCATCTTATTTACCGCATGCACTACTGTGTGTCCTTTAGCAATGTTTAGTTATTATGAATCGTTAGAAATTTTTGAAGAATTTGTTTTTTGCGAAATTTAAAAATCTGTATAAAAAAACTGTTTACTTTTTTAAAATCAGGCTCTTCAGGGGCCTTTGGAACAACTTTAGCGTTAGTTTTTAGAAACCTAGATTACAGCTTGAAAGTTGAGGGAAGGGATAACTTTTTTAAAAAGTAGGTCGATTTTTCGGCCTTTCTCAGAGATTTTTCCAAATATATTAAAATATATTAAATTTTTTGATTTATCGAAAATGTTATGCAATTTCTCAGAACTTTAGCTGAATTGGAGAAGCATCACGAGGTTCTAGGCCAAGTATTAATTTTGAAGTAAGGAGGGATATACATACATACATACATACATACATACATACAAACATAGATGAGTTTTCACGTTTTAATAGGATAGATAACGTCTGTGATAAAGAAAGCAAAATTTATAATGTGATGTTAAAAACAGATTAACTGTCAGTCTGTTAGTGAAAGTTAGCTGTTAGCTGTCAGCAAAAGTTAAAATCAAAATGTGAAAAACATCCAATGACAGATAAGTTTCTCCTGCAAAACTCTCTGTAACAGACACAACTTCAACTGAGTAGTACTTTCTATAGTCCGTCTACTTGAAGATACGGTAGACGAGCCATACAACCACAGTCACTATGAGTGATCACAAGAGTGTACAAGAGCACATAAGTGTACAAGAGTAAAAAACGCGTCACCAAAACTCTACAGCAGAAATGAATCAGATTATTCATTTACGTATGCACTCTAAAAACTGTTGTATAAAATGAATATAAACAAAATATAACAAGAAATATCAATCATGCTTAAAACATTGATTAAGAAACACTTTCCAACTTCAATGCAATTTTATTTAAACATGTCTAAAATGTAATACATTCCTCGGTAATATTTTAAAACTTCTCACAATAATACATTGATTTATTATAGTTGAAAACTTAAACATTCATCCAAAAAAATGAACTTCATTCAAGTGACGGCATTGAAATATAAATTGCCTGGTTTAAACATCTCTAAAATGTGATATATTACTCGGTAACAATTTTAGAATTATCATAACACCACGATAATTTATTATATTTAAAAACTTCATCGAAAACAACTGAAATTCATTCAAATGACGTCATAGAAAAAATAACACGCCTGGCTCTCTCTAAAAAAGCAGCATTTCATTCATAAATAATTTCCCATTCATGTCATTCATCACAATACTATAATAATTTATTTTATTTAAAAATTAAGACCATGGAGCTATAAGTAATTTAACTCTATGCTTAAAACTTCATCGCAAAAAATCGTCCTTCTCTCGGTAAAGTCAATCAATATTTCTTTCATATCAGCTATGCAGACTCCATGAGCTAAATTCTTTTGCATTAAAAAAATACAGCAATTCCTATACAACTCATCCTACATATTTTGCTGTTTACATTTCACATAAGTGAAAAATAGGCTTTGTTAGAGAAATAATCAAAGTTGGATGCTCATTTAAACTCAAATATATTGTCATTGCGTTGTTTCAGTATGTAGATGCACAGAATTTAAGCGAAAATAAAGAGGTTTTACGACGAATACAACACTCAATATGAATTAAAACGAACTTTAAAAATGACGATTTTGAGACAAGATGGATGCCGTATTATATTTTGAAGTTGGTCACGTGATCGTTTCATATCATGGTCACGTGATCGCTTCATGTAAGAGGTGTAATTATTATTTTAATTTTTATTTAAAAACTACTGAATATATTTCGCTGAATTTTTTTTATATATAATTTATGGAACAATTTGAATATTACTTAAAATTTTCGAAGCAATTTGTGAAATTTAAATTTGCTTAAAAAATGTTTGAAAAATTTGGTCCCATTGGGTTCAATGTATTTCATTTTTTCAACCCGGGTTCAATCCAAAACTAATTGGGTGATATTATTTATTTATATTCCCATAGGTCCTACAGACCGTCTGAACAACATACTAAAATTTCATTTTGATTAAGTCATTTTTACGGCAGTTATCGTGCTAACGGACAGACAGACAGACAGACAGACAGACAGAATGAACAAAGTCATAAACTCTTTTCAACTTTGTTGTAAAGTGTTAAAAAAGCAACTTAAAAATTAGACCTGAAATATTAGTTAAAGAATTAAAACTAAAATAATCAAGAAAATAAAATAAACTATTTAAACAGTTAACGATAGCTTAAATAAACTAATCAATTAAAAATAAGTTTAAAAAGAAAATCTAAATAAGACTTCCATGGGATTTTTACCTGAAGGAGAAAAATATAATTTTCGCCAAACAGGAACGAATAAAACGATAATTATCGTCAGTGAAAGTAAACATTTAGTAAAACAGAGATACTCTAAAGAAAATGCAACTTATAAATAGCTAGATGTAAAAAGTACTTTTAACATCAGAAAATTGAAAAACATGAGTCACGATTCAAGAATGTTCAACAATTGACGATTTGAACACTTCTGATTTAAACAGATAACTCTTGCGATCCTAAATACTTGGATTTATAGATAGAAATGGCAGAACTTTGAGCCGCCATTATTGCTTTTTTGATGACTTGCACCAAAATTAAAGAACGATGAAAGAGTACAATGTATAGAATCGTCTGAAATCAGATGGCATTGAACATTCCAAAAAAGTTTTGACTCAAATCTTGCAAACACTGTGGTAACAAAAAAAATGGCTTTTTCGGTGAATGATTTGCATTTTTAAAAGTAATGTATCCTTATACCCGAAAATCTATCACTTCAACCAATATGAAAAGTAATTTACTGCAGTCATATCAGGTTGCGAAATGCTTTAGAAATTTATTTTTCACTTGAACGAATAAATATGGATTTTAGGGTGAAGGATTAATATATTCCAAGATCTGGACAAAAGATGTCAAGAACGGTTCGATGAATCTTTCAAGGCAATGGGAAAATCGCTGAAAAAATCGAAACGGATAAAAAATAAATATGCAGTTATATTTTTCTTATCCTGCAAGTTTTCAAAAGTTTTGCAGCAACAGCAAATCCTTTACATGGATGCACGGTAGATCAAGACAAGAAATCGTAGTAAAGTCCAGAGTATAAGGAAATCTGGGAAGCGGAAAAAGTTCTCGAGAAAATTGAGAGCTAAAATTTCAACAGTAGCAAGTATTCTAGTGCAGCAGCATTTTTATTCTTTAAACAAAGAACTAGGGATTTAAGGCTTTATTTTCAAATTTCTGTTATATACATAAGTCACACTTTTTTTATTTTCAGGCCAATATCGTTGATAATATAAAATCGAAGATTTATTTCCCTTATTAAATTGCAAAAAAAGCTGCACCAGCGTCATCCCAAACGTAGTAAAACATGCCCTTTAAACGATTTTGTTGAAAGATGTCATTTTCTAGCGGTATTTTAAGAATCATAAAAATACTAAGTAACTTGATTTTTCAGTTTGGATAAGTACTATTTATTTATTAGCTTTATATGTTAATACAGAGCTCATTTAATTTTAAAAAAAAATTATAAATATTAACTACACTCTTAAAGGTTTTTCGAAAATTCCGTGTATTATTATATTAGCAATTCACTTATACAAGTAAAGTATTATTTATAAAAATTAATGAGTATTTTGAGTACATTAATACCTTGAAGTGAACATTTATAAGTATTAAATACGCTATTAAAGGTTTTTCGAAAATTCCATTTACAATTTTATTAGAAATTCACAAATTCACTTCTTCATGTAAAGTATTATTTTTAAAAACGATCGTTTCGGGTGCATTAATACCTTGATGTAAACATTCATTCCAAAAAAAAGAAAGGAAAAGCTCGAAAAATACTATTAACAAAGTATCATTGAAAATTCTTGGATGATCAAGGAAAAAATTTAGTCAAATCAAGGCTATCAGAACATTGTCAGTCCTATTTTCTATGATATGAAAGGTAATTAAGATAACCGTATTTAAATAATGAACTGCCATATACTAGTTCTGCTTCAATTATTTCATAATGTCAGCTGCAGGTCTTAGTAACAATGGCCAATGGATGAACTTGTAAAATGGAATGAAGCAAGAACAGATGAAAGCATGAGATTTAAGACCGCAACTGATGTTGCAGCTAAGTACAAGGTAGAAGACCATGAAATAACATTGGTTAAAAATGTGTTCCTTCCTGAATATATACGATTTCAAAAAGAGTTTGATTGTTTTTCTGATATTACTACATTAAATTTTCAAAACACTGGCATTATATATGACTATATAAAAATATAGATTTTTACATTTTTGGCAGTATATTCAACATATATCTTCATGATTTAAATTAAAGTGTAGATCGATAACAATGACACAAATTACATGTTTCACCTAGAGCAAGCTGCATATCTGCAGATTCCTGATCTCGAGACATTGCTCCACCCAAATTTGTATTTAAGGGAGGGGCTCAACAAGCACCCACCTTTAAACTGAAATTTTTCTGGCAAATCTTCCACGAAATGATGAAACACTAAAATTATACTTTACATGTTAACCACAGTTAATACTATCATCGATCAATGATATTTATGACGGAAGCATTATTGCATGTTGTCCCAAGCAAACATTGATTAATGAATTACTTAAAGTAATACGTTTATACACCAATTACAATTGTTTTAATATAAAATATTGAATTGTATTAAGCAGAAAAAAATAATTGCTACTTCCATTTACATATTTATTTCTTGTAAAATAAACTAAGATAAATATTTTTACATCAGAGTTATAAACAATTTAATAATTCATTGAAATACATAGTTAGACAATGCATGTACCTTTTGCAAGCTGTATGTGTCTTTTTTTCCCAAGAGTCAATGGCTTACCTATCAGCATTCACTCTTGCAATAATGTTTGTAATTTAATACTAATAATCTGTAGAACAAACTTTCATATTAAAAGCAATTTCAAGACAAATTTCCATTTACAAGATTAAAAAAAATCTGATGTGGGCAAGGCATGGTTTTCATTACAGAATAAAATTCATTTTCTCTGTATTCCTTCATACACGCGTCAAAAGTGAAATTACAACATCATGAAGGCAATTACAGTACCGGTAGAAGAGAGAGACATATGCAAATTATTAAGTTTTCGTACGTATCAGGTCGCGTGACATCCAGTTTCGGGTGATAAAGACTAGCAGCCGGCTCGCCCCATAAATGCTATCAGCGACGATTTGAAGCACCCGAACTTTCGAAGAATTGAAGAAGCGATGCCTCGAAGACGTTAGCTAGTTGCATACCATCAGTAAACGGCTGAGGAACGAGACCGCATCCTGGAGCTGCGTGATGTGGGTTTGTCGACGCGTGCAATTGCCACGCGTGTTGGACACGACGTGAGTACCATCCAGCAATGTGAGGCACGATGGACGCAGGAACATCATAGAACACGCCGAAGAGGGAGTGGATCGAACAGGCTCACAACAGAGCTCACAAAACAGCAGATTCGTCGAACGGCTCGTTGAGACTCGTTCGCAACAGCAAGTGACATTCGAAACAGCCTGCCACCATCAACAGTTGCACTTGCTTGCACCCAAACCATTCGCAACATATTACATGAAGTACAGCTGCACGCACGGCGGCCAACCACTGGGGGTGCCATTAAGCGCTCGTCACAAGGATGCACGTATGGCGTGATGTCGTCGGCATCGCAACTGGACCAATGAATGGCATCGGTTATTGTTTACGGATGAACCTTGCTTCTACCTGTGGAGGAATGACAGCCGTGGACGGATGTGGCGGCTTCCCGAGAAACGCCACTTGTCAGTCCATATCACCGAGTGTCCCACCGGCCACAGCTCTGGTGCACATTGCATGTAATCTGACAGCGGAGACAGGTACGTCACAAAAATCGTGATGTCTGTGGCTCGGCCACTGATGTAGGCTGTCTCCGGCGCAGTGTTCCAGCAAGACAATGCCACACCGCACGGCGAACTCTCAACAGCCTGAACGGAATTCAAATCCTTTCCTGGTGGGCAGCTTCGCTGGATCTCTCTCCCATTGAACACGTGTGGGACCCCATCGGACTTCAGGTGAACCGGGGACCACCGGTACATACCGTAGACGAACTGCGTGCCGCAGTGGTCGTTGCTTAGCAAGAATTACCTCAGACAATCATTAATAGCCTCATTGATAATATGCCTTGCCGTTTAGCGGCCTGTATACCTGCCCGAAAGGGCCTCATTCTTTACTGAATAAACGAGTTTGTTTTGCATATCTTTGTTTGTTCCTTTAATCATTTGCGTATGACTCTCTCTTTTACCGGTACTAGTACTGTGATTTGCATATGGCTACGTGCATTCCTTCATAGTGTTGCAATTTCACTTTTGATGAGTGTAATTCATTAAACTTTGTTTAATTGCACAAAATAACATGGATAATTATTTGAAATTACATAGAATTTTCAGTTTTAATTCAATTTTCGTTTTCATTTGGCGACTGGACGGGTTTTCAAGCCGACTATTCAAGAATGAAAAAAGTTAAAATATTTCGAAAACGATTCGCTCTAGAGTTATGGGATTTCTCGTTAAAATTTTGTCGTCAAAAATTACGTGCAAAACAAGAATTTAATTGGTATATTTAAGCATATGTAGTTTTTTATATTAGATTTTGGAGATTTTTGCGGGCGATTTCGCAAAAAACGGCAGGAGTTTTTTTTCCAAATCGTAGCCAAATATACATGCATAAAGTTAATATATGCATAGCACAAAACAGAGAAACACACAGAGAGACAGACACACGGACATACCGCAAAACTAGTTTTTCAAATTCTAGAGTGCTTAAAACGTGTAGATCCGTCGAAAACTCGAGTTGCAGTTTTCGACATAATTCTAATGCTTCCCTGTACATTTACATGCATTGTAAGGAAAGCAAAAAAATATTCTGATAATATTCACATCAAAAACAAAATATAAAATTCATAGCTTATAATTGGAAGCTTTTCTCGTGCCCATTTAAAAAAATATGATTGTCCAGAATTTATAGAATTATTAGAAGCATATCATTTTCCTCTAAATTAGGAAAGTTATTCAAATCAAGAGATATATTTTTAGTATAAGCAGAATTTATTCTATTCATGTAATTTTTATAAATAATTTCAGTAGTTACCACTTGCAAACACTCGAAATTTCCAATATCTTAACATTTAATTGATAAAGCAAGTAAAAGTTGGAGTATAAAAGTAAATACGTTTAATAATAATAAAAATATCAAAGGAATACTTAATATAGGCAGGAAATATACTGATATACCGAATTTGTAATAATTAATATAAAATTGCAAATTTGTATTATTAGTTATGAAATATCAAATTTGCATTAATGGATATACTTTTCTATTGTCATTCCTTCGGTTACATTAATTCAAAAGGTTTGAATTTCACCAAGAATTAACAAACTGCTTTTTTTTTATATTGAGTTATTTCGTGCTATTTTTGATAAAATCTATATAAATAAAATTGAAAATCTGTCTGTCTGTCTCATCAACACGAGAGAACGGCTGAACAGAATTTGATGAAATTTTGTGGGTGGCCTTGAAATAGCCCCACTTAAAATTTAATCCATGTTTCGAGTTTCTAAGACCAGGGGTTGTCGAGATATTAATTAGAAACGAACAATTAAATCTTTCATAGAGCTAGCATTATGCAAATGAAGAAAATTATATCTCTGAGTTTCGTTGAGGTTTATTGAGTTTATTAGTCACTTTCAAAATCGCAAGGTTAAAACAGGAATTTTAATGGAAACAATTAAGCCTTCCATAGAGATAGAATTATGCAGACTATATTTTTTTTTGCCGATTTATTTAAAGAAAATTACATCTCTGAGTTTGTTTAGAGTTTATTGCGCTTATTAGTCACTGTTGAAAATAGCAATCCAATCAAAAAAGGAAAAATCAATCAGAAATCAAAATGGTTATTTGATTATCAACATTTTATGAGAAAGATTCTTTCTTATATCATGTTGCTCAGCAACGCAATTAAATCAAATGTGTTTGCTAATTTTTATTATTATTTTTTCGATTTGATTAATAAATCAATGGATATAAAAATATATTTTATAAACGAACGGTTTGATTTTTCTTTTAATTATATTAATTACGGACTGAATACATCACTTTCATTTATTTTGGCAAAGAGTTTTCAAACTTATATATCGTGTTTAGTCAATAAACTGATATATTGTGTTTAGCCAATAAACTCATTTAGCCGATTGTTGAAACAGAATAAGAGGAGAACAAGTGTATCTTCTAATACAATTTTAGTGTTTTCATTTAGTAGTATATACAAACGGGATCAGAATGTTTTATTCTTCAGATCTGCAAATTCAGATCTACGAATTTGGCGGGATATCGCTGACTTGGCATCTATGCTTCAATGTTGCCATATTGATGGAAATGTGGCCAAATTGATAAAAACGACGCTAAATCAGTGAAATTAATTTTGTTTTGTTAGAAGAGAGTACTGAAATGATGTTTCGGTAGCATTTGTCTGTCAGTCCAACCGTCCTACTCTTTAATACATTTATCAAATTTTTTAAATGTTGCCAAATTGATAAAAATGTTTGTAAATCCATAAAAATATCTTGAAATTGATAAAATTGCTCTAAATAAATTAAAGTAAGTGTGTTTTGTTAGGGAATAGTATTGTGATGATGCTTCGTCAATTTGGCGCCAAGTGGGACTGTCAATTCTGCAGTCCCACTTGGCGATTAATTTGGCGATTTTTTAAACTGTTGCTAAATTGACGAAAATGTCGCCAAACCTTCCATAGAGATAGCATTATTCAGACGATATTTTTTCCATCAATTTATTTCAAAAAAGTATATCTGTCGCTTTGCAATGAATTTAAATTCAATGTGTTTATGCTGCAGACGAATTTTTTTAAACCTTTTCTGATTTAAATAATAAAGATATGTATATAAATAAATTTCATTGATATTGCATTTTTGACTAGATAAAATAAATTGCGGTCTTCAGGTTTAAACATTATTATTATTGATATTTTCAAGTTATTACGATATTGTTTTATTTTGGCAAAAATTTTTGAAACTCATATATTGTACGTAGTACGGGTAATCTTCTACAAATGCACGAGTATATCCAATCTACCAGAATATCAGTAGTACATGTATATTGGCATATATTTTGACATATATTGGCATATATTGGAATCAATTATGGTCTTCTGGTCTAAATATTATTTGGATAATTTATATTTTCAATTTATTATGTCATCTGTTTTATTTTTGCCAAAGATTTTTGAGGCTCATATTATAATACGGGTAATCTTCTACTAATACACGGGCATATCTTTTTATCTACGACAATATAAGTAGTACGAGTATATCTTCCCATGTAATTTTAGCGCTTTCATTTTGGCATATATTGGAATCAATTACTATCTTCGGGTTTAAAGATTACAGGTTTATTGATATTTTCAATTTATACGTGTAATCCACTAATTCAGGGTATATCTTTTAATATTCCAGTATATAAGTAGTACGGGTCCCGTACAATTTTAAAGCTTTAGTTTTCCATATATGAATTCAATTTCATATTTTTTGTAAATTTGTTTACAAACGGGACCAAGATGTTTTATTCTTCAGATCTGCTCGCGAAGATAATTTTATATAGCGAGAACAGATATTTTAAACTTCTTTTTAGGAGCATTAAATTAAATATTTTAACCGAATAATTTGATTAACAATAACATTTAGTATACTATAGGAATTTGTATATGATTCTGAAGCTTAATTTTTTTTATATTATATACTTCGTACGAAGAACGGATATGCTGCTAGTTCTTTATAATTTAATCATTCTCCTCAGGAATCGTATGTATCAATACGAATACATTAACTGGGAAAAGTGTTTTTTGTTTATATCAAGCGCGACACTGAACAAAATATTTTACAATAATCGTATTAAAAGATGTCTATATGTACGTCTGTCTGTTTGTATATGCCTTCTGTAATAGAAATCTATGCTTCGAACAGAAAAGAAATGTCTTACTGGGAGTTCAGCTACGGTACTGAGTTTGCTAAACTCCCGGTACGATAGACCTCGTTCAATGTTTTATTTTTATTCGAATTAATGTTTTAGTTATTTTATGTTGAAGCACGGTTTCGAAAGAATTTCACACAAACCGGTGCCTTGGCGATCCAAAATATTATCGCAAAGTTTCCATCTTGGCATCATCAGAAAGATCGAAAAACGCTCTGTTCTTTCTAACTATCTTTAAACCAAATTCATAAAACAATTCCTGTTATTTGCTTTTAAATACATCGAAATATGCATTTATTATTTTTTATTTTCTTATTTCGCTTCATCCGAAAAGAAAGATTAGCACAATTGTATAATTTAGGGAAAATATGGGTGTATATCCTTACATTCTAACAAAAAAAAATACTCTTTGATTTAGTCGTCTTGTCTAATTCAAAAGATTAAAAAAAAGTTCAAATCTAGTTCAGTCTAATTCATCTAATTCAGTCTAATTCAAAATTCAAATAACAGTGCTCTTCTTTCTTGGCCTTCTTTTCTAATTTTCTATTAATTATCACCCAAAACAATAAAAATCGAAATTTTGGATTCCAGTTTATACTCCAGTGTGCTGGGGGAGAAGTGAATAGAGAAGCTTAGGGGGAGAAATGGATGAGGAAGCTTAGGGGGAGAAGGGGATGGAGAAGCTTAGGGGGAGAAGGGAAAGTTATGGGGGAGAAGGGGAAGCTATGGGGGAGAAGTGGATGTCTGTGTGAGTGCTTCGCGAAAAGTTGCAAGTGGCTCCACATGCGTTGAAACTAAAATATTTGGATAGAATAGAAAAAGGAACAAATTTTGGTTCAAAACAGACGATTTAAAAATTGAGTGGTATTATTTTGTCTGTATTATTCATGTTTAGGATGTTTAAAACCCAGACAACGCCGGGTAATCCTTCTAGCTATTTTATAAATTATGACTTATCTTTTGCAACTTCCACTCTCCTAGAAATTCAGGTAGAAATCTGTTAATGAATACAAACAAGTAGATTTATTGAAATACTCGATATTTGATTTAAAATTAATATTTTTTTAAATGAATTTTTGATAAACTAATTTTTAATTTAAATTGAATTCTAATTTTGACTATTGTTTAAATAAATAATTTTGAATTTCAAATAAACGTGTTATTCCTTTAGAGTAGACGCTTAAATTAATGTTATACCTTTCAGCATTTTACTATCCTTATGTACATAGTGTAATGTATAAGGAAAGTATTGCGACGGAGTCGAAAATTCGAATACGAATTTTAGACGGAAGAGTACGTTTTAAGAATCCCTGAACTCGAATCGAACGTTTTTGAGGAGATGTGTGTGTGTGAAATTTGGTACAAATATTGCAATCGGTGAATACTGGAAGCCTTTTAATTTTAAACGCAATCGACTGTTCGGACGGTTCCTTCCCCCCCCCCCCTCCCCCCAAAAAATTTCTTTTTAATGAAATTTTGAAAAAAAAATTATTTAAAAATCAGAACCTTTAATAATATTAGGTAAATTATCATTTCTTATGTAATTTTTCATTAAAAAAGGAATGATATAAATTTTTGAAGGTTAGCATAAACAGTTCCAAAATATTGAACGTTATTTTTTAAATTTATCAAAAATATTACATAAAATTTAAAAATATATTAACTATCGTAAAATATGTTCACTTTAAATGCAATATTATAAGACAAATTTGTTAATATCATTTTTGTGGATCTAGTTCGTTCCATTCAAGAGAATAAATATTTTTGTAATAGTTTCACATTTTTAGGACAAATAATTCGCCAATAATTGTTTATATAATAGAATAGAAAAGCTATATAATACAAAAATTGTTCTTTTGGTCTGTATATAAATTTAATGAACTTGGCGACCAATTCAGTGAAATATCTCCAGCTTGGCAATCGCCCCAGATTAATGAAAATATCATCAAAATTACAAAAATGACGCAAAGTTAATGAAAATTTCGCTTAATCGATGTATTAATTATTAAAATATTTTAATATGTAGACTATATTGCTTAATGTGGATGCTATCAAATATTGATAATTGTCAATTTAGAGTTGCTTGAAATATAAGTTAATTGGCTACATCGAAATAGTTTTACATGTTTTCATCCAAAAAAGTGCCAAATGTACAATTCAACTTTTAAAAACATTGTGCCGTGGATATTGTACATCATGTATTCTCTTTGAGAAGTAAATTAATTGCCTTATATGAAGGAAGTCATGTGCTGCTCACGTTAGATTTTTTTAGGTGTAGAAAAGCAACGAATAATACTAACCTGGTTATTGAGTGTAACAAAACGTGAATAATTATCATTACATTTCTGCCTTTAAATCTATTCTAGTTTCAAATTTAGCTTTACATTTCTTTTGGTGCCGTAAGTAAATAATTGCCACGTTTTGATCCGTAACATTTAATACGATTATCACAGTGTAATTATCGTAATGTTATAGATACAGCATTACTTTAAACTGTGTAACAACCTGTGATTTCAGATATCACTTTATATAGTGTGTTATGGGTGATTCTCTAGATAACTGGGAATTTGAAGCGAAGTCAGTATGCTCATATCATGTTTTTAAAATAAACATTCTTTTTCGACCAATAGTCTTGCGTGAGTTACGAGTTAGCGGAATGTTTCCACATAGGAAAAAGAAATGAAACTCTTCTTGTGTGAATTCTCAAAACATATACATTTACACACACTATATAGAGTGATACCTGTGATTTCAGGTACACAAAACATATACACACAATAGTGGGGAATGAAATGAGTGGAACCACCTGAAATCACAAGTATAGAGTGATACCTGTGACTTCAGGTATCACTCTATATAGTGTGTTGTGGGTGATTCTCTAGATAACTGGAAATCTGAAGGGAAGTCAGTATGCTCATATCATGTTTTTAAAATATACATTCTTTTTCGACCGATAGTCTTGCGTGAGTTACGAGTTGGCGGGATGTTTCCAGATATGAAAAAAAGATGAAACTCTTCTTGTGTGAATTTTCAAAACATATACATTTTATTTTAACTTATATATATATATATATATATATATATATATATATACAGAGTTAGCAAGAAATAAGTTTCCCACTTCAGAGGACTCTAGAATGCGTTCTTTTGGTCCAAATGAGATAAAATTTGAAATACAGATAATTCAAATGATGCGCTTAACATTCATTAAATCAAAAATTTTAGTACAAAAATCCACCGATAGGTGGCGCTGTAATACACATAGCAACATTTAATAGGCTTTATAAATGTTAAATAATATTAAAAAAGTAGCATTAAAACTGCTAAATATGTCCCCCTTCATGTTCAGCATTGTGCTCTAATCGCAGAACCATATTTTTCACAGCTGACCGGAGTGAGTCTGCCGGAATATCAAGAACATGGCGCAGAATGCTGTCCTTCAGATCTGGCCTTTTACGGTAGTTATTGTCCTTGAGGAAACCCCACAACCAAAAGTCGCAGGGGGTGATATCCGGCGAACGAGGAGGCCATGCTGTTGGAAAATGCCGGCTGATCACCCGTTCAGCTGTGAAGTGCTGTGTTAGCAATTGCTTTACACTACGCTCAATGTGAGGAGGTGCGCCATCCTGCATGAAAATGATATCCTGAAGGCATCCACGCTGTTGAAATTGTGGAATTACAAAATCTCTCAGCATATCACGGTACAGTAGTCCTGTGACGGAACAGGTTTTGATTCCAGTTGCAGTTACCTCTTCAAAAAATACGGTCCAATGATAAAGGTAGCTGTAAAACCACACCATACTGTCACTTTTTTAGGATGCAAGGGTTGTTCCTGGATAGCGTGAGGGTTTTCCGCTGCCCGAATTCGACAATTGTGGGTGTTAACTTGCCCATTGAAGCAAAAGTGGGCTTCGTCAGTCCACAGGATGTTCCATGGCCAACTGACGTCAACCATCATTCGAGCAAGGAAGTGAAGTGCAAAAGTTCTACGAACCTCTGAGTCTCCGTCCTGTAATAGGTGCACAGGCTTGATTTTGTAGGGATAAAAATTCAAAATCCGCCGTAAGATTTTTCGTACAGTGGAATACGGCATATCCAATACACGGGAAACAACTGGCACACTCACACTACCATGCGGCGAATGACTGCTGGCTTCAACGACCGCGGTAGCCACATTTTCGACGCCAAAAGATTAGATTGGCTTTCGTCCTCTACCTGGAAGAATGTCAAGTTACCCAGTTGTTTCAAATTTCTTTATCATCTTGCGTAGGGCACATGGAGACATTGGACCTTTTCGTAGTATCTGCTTCATACGACGGAATTCTTTTACAGCTGCAACGGAGTTCTGCTGGTTCTGGTAGAACAATTTCACCAATAGCGCTTTTTCTTGCAACATTGGCATGATGTGCTGAGAAATAACTAATGCTCGTGCAAAATCCGCCTTCTCTTTATCCAGAGAATAATGCTACTAGGCATGCGCTGTAACACAAATAATGTTTCACATTTTCAATATATGCAATAAATACCATTTGTGTTATAGCGCGGTGAATGTTCATACTAAAATTTTTGATTTAATAAATGTCAAGCGCATCATTTGAATTATCTGTATTTCAAATTTAATCTGATTTGGACCAATAGAACGTATTCTAGAGCCCTCTGAAGTGGGAAACTTATTTCTTGCTAACCCTGTATGTATATATATTTACAATCCTTTTTACTCAGCAAAGATAATGCAAGGCTTTTGTGGTTTTCATGCATATTTATACAGCAGTTAAGGCTCGCTTAACACGTTCTGACCGTTAGCTGTCTCTACACGTCCTCTCTCTCCAGTTGCTTCGCTCCGTCTCAAATCTATCTCCGTGTATCGACCCAGGACCTCCCTGATATCAGGAGACCACGCTGAAATATTTTCCAGAAGTCGCTCTCTTGGAATCTTGGATGCACTAAACCGTGTTACCCAATCTGTGGTACGCGCTATGTTTTCAGGTGGTCCGCGACTTCGGTGACAATAATATAAAAATGAGACAGCCACCGTAAAATGAGAAGGCCACCAAGTGAAAGACAGAAATAACAAATTAGAGTAGCTCTATTATTCTATTACATCGCTGATGAGGTAAAACACCCAAAAATTAACATCCATACCTCCTTTTTAACAATATAGTCACACTGAGGATTAACGCCATGGCTTCAGATGAGGAAAATTAATTGATATCAAAAGCAAGGTGCACCGATCTAAGTGAATATTCCTCCAAATATTTGAGCCCACTGATCTAACAAATAAGGCTATGGTACTAGTTTAAGTTAAATATATGACTGTGAGAGAATTAATGCTTGTGAAGAATGTATGGTTTGTCTATGATTATCAGGTCGTACAACTAGACATAAAATATTCAAAACCTTAACTGACTGCATACAAAACAATAATCTGGACTTTCAAATCCAGTAAAGAAAGGAGCAGGTGAAGATTTACAAATAACCCATTGTATTATTCATAGAGAAATATTTGCTTCAAAACGGAAGAGTTCAGAACTTCATGACATGCTATCAGCTACTGTGAAAGTTGTGAACTTTATCAAAAGCTATGGCCTTAATTTAAGATTATTTTCAATTCTGTGTGAGGAAATGGGATCAATTCACCAAAGCTGTTGGGCATACAAAGGTTTTCTGGCTTTCTCGAGGACGATTTTTGAATAAATTGTACTTATTCAGAAAAGTATATAGTATATTTCTTATTAGTAAAATAGATTTTTCTGATAATTTTCAAGATCCTCAATGTTTGGGAAAACTGACCTTTCTGTCTGATATTTTCCAGTGAATAAATTAACTAAATTTTAATCTTCATGGACCATGAAAAACAGTTTTTCACTTAGAAAATAAAATTGAATCCTTCAAAAGAAAACTAAAACTGTGGATTAGACAAACACATGGAGACTATTTTGATGTGTTCCCTTTATTTTCGAAGTCATTTCTAACACAGTCTTAAACACAGAAGAAATATTTTCATGTATCAAGCTTTGCATCGAAGTTCTTCAAACACATTTTGAAGGATATTTTCCAGTCTGATGTTATATCCGGAAACTTGTGGGTAATTGTTCCATTTTTACCCTGTGAAAATCACAGCCTATCTCTTTCACAAGAACAACTAAATGAACTATTTTCGGATCCTCATCTAAAGACAAAGAAAAGTAACTGCAGTATTATGTTTAGTTTTTGAATTAAAATTATTAAAGAATATCCAAAACTGGGTGAAAATCACTTAAAATACAGAAAAGCAGTTAAATATCAATCAATATCCGAAATTCGGAATTTAACCCCGTGACAGTGCTTTCCCTTTGCATATACTATGCATTGTAGTGGAAATATAAACAGTGGAATGCGGTAATACTGGAGATCAGGAGTTGCTTCTGAACATGAAATCTAAAGAAGAAAAATCAGAGTTCATTTCAAATACAGAAGGGAAAATAGTAGTCTCAATGACTTAGGGATTTGACTGCCCAGCCATTGATAGGTGGTTCAATTCTACATACAAAGACAAAAGTTATTAAAAAGTACTACACAACGCGACTTTTATTTTGAATAATAGAAAGATAGAAGTTTATAAGTATGAAACCATACTTTAAACTAAAATACGATATAAAAATCAGCACCAGTCGCTTAGCATGTAAATAAAAAGATTACTACAGTTATTTTATCAAAGATCTTGAAAGTGCAAAAAAAAATTTTTCAATGATTGATTACTATACTGATTAAGATGCAATTTAGATCATTCACGGCAAAATAAATTCCGTCTCTCCTTGGAAATAAAAAACGCATTTCTGCAGAAAATTGAGGAAAAAAATGTGAAAAGAGTTGACTTATTGTTGAAACTTATGAATATGGCGAATACAAGGAAAGAAAAGTTGAATTTTATTAAAGCTCAAAACATATTCTCAAAAAAGCTCTCAGGAAAGAACAGACACTCTTCTTCCTCAGTTGAATATATCTCGAGGTTGGAGTATCTGGCTGCTTATTGGAAAAATATGAACTTAGGCGTCTGATTTTGATCTTGATAAAGTGAAAAGTTGTTTATTAGTTTTCTATCACATTGGCACTTTTTGTTCTACTGCAATTTTTAGCTGTATGCATATCTAGTAGTGCTGAATTTAACTAAAAAATATTCAAATATATTCAAAGATTTAAAAAGGAAATTTGATTGAATAAATTTGTTAAGTGTCCATATATAAAGTGTCCATACTGTGTATAAGTATATAAGTGTCACTGCCCAGTGTTTAAGACGCAAAACTCTGATTAAAATTACACCAGAACATACAGGGAAATCTTTAAATTAAACAACGCTTTAACGATAAGTCTATTTAAACCAAAAATAAATAACTTGTTTTTCGAGCCAAATACGCACTAAATAACCATGCGAGTCACATACAACCTCAATGCATGGACTTTGTTAGCTTTGTATGAAAAGTAAAGTTTTTAAACCTAAGCTCCAGCATAATTAGAACCTGAGATGTGATTAAATTAGAGAAATTTCTAAAACTGGTAGCAACCCCCCCCCCTCCCACACACATACGTTGTCTTGCTGTTAAAAACCGCCACGTATGTGCTACCTTGCGGGGACAGAAATCCATTTTACAGTAGAGTTAGCAAACAACAACTTTTATAAACCCAATTAAAAATCCCTAAAAATCAGAAATAGAGTAATTAAAAAAAGTTAATAAAATGCGAAGATATCACTCCATATTCATGCAAAAGTTTAGAATCTTCAATTCTCCAATACGATGGAATAAAAATGAAATTAACTAAAATACACATATTTCGATCTATTTAAAAACAAACAAACATTCAAATTGGAATTGTGATCTAAATTCGGCTCGAAACTCATTAGAAAGGCCATCCTTCAATCTTTCCGGTAGTACCAAGATGGAAACTATGTGATAATATTTTCGATATCTAAAGAAGCAATATGTATAAAAATCGCTCAACATTGCATTTCAATATAAATAACTAAAAAACTATCGTTGAGGTATCAATATTGTTCATATAACTTATGATATCATACTTTTGTGCATGTAATCACTCGTAATAACATAAATTTAGTACCACAATATTTTAATGATTTCTGAAATAAATTTCATGTTTATTGATATTTTGGACTGTATTACGATACTTAATGGAACCAAGTGCCGTTAAAAAATATGTATTTTTATAAAGTTATTTTGTTCCTTTTGAAAAAAGCTGTTTTTATAGGAAAAATCTATAACACATTAAAAGGCTTAAGCTGCTCATTTTATTCCAGTTTCGTTCATCTTGTAGGGGTTGACATAAAGCAATTTATATTTTTAAGATTTTCAGCTATGTGTAGGCATCAAAAGTTTTAAAATAGAAAGTCCTGAATATAAGGCAAAAATTCGCTAATATAATGTTTTCACTTTGAGGTTGAAATTGGCTACTCGCTTGTTAAAAGTACAGTTGTGCTGTGTTCAACCGCGATCTAGTGTAGATTCAAACTCAACAGATTTAAATAAAATATTGTGCATATTTTGAACTAATTATATTTTTGATTGTCCCAAAGTCCGAATTTTAAATTTCGATCAATGTACCGAGACATATGGGGTCAAAAGTCAGATAATGTTCAGTCTGTGGTGGCAGCATTGCGTCACGAACTGCTACGAAAGACATCTCCGGTTATTCCTTCGGCCTTGGAGAATTCTTTTAGGCCTGATGGCATAGCGCGGGATCAGAAATCTAAACGTTCCGAGTTCGAACCTATCCCCTACCATCGGGGGATCTGCTTCCCCCCACATTGGTGACCAGGACGTGATTTTAACACGCAACCTTCTGAAGGGGATCTGCCCCCCCCCCCCACACACACACACACACACACAAGTCTATGGAGAAAAATTAATTTCAAAAATTTCGTACGCCAAAAAGAGTTTTTTATTTGTTTGGTATCACTTATTCAATTGTACAAGTTACTAAGATGTCTTAGGAAATAATTATCAAGGCGAAGTGGTTTCCGAGCTTAGCTTCCTTCATAGCGACTCAAATCTGATTGTATGCAAAATTTTCATTGACATAGTAAAACTCAATCCATTCGAAAAAAAATGTTACATAGCTTGAACTAATTATGTTTTAGCTCATGACGAAGCTCGAATTTTAAATTTCGATTTATGGACTGATATATCTGAGGTCAAACGTCAGATAATGTTAAGTCTATGGAGAAAAATTAATTTCAAAAAAATTTTGCGCCAAACATAATCTTCTATATGTTTGATATAACTTGTATCATTTTTTGGGTTTTAATATACATTAACCATTTAATATTTTGAGTTTTTATTACTTTCATGAATTCACCGTCTCTAAATAGTATTCTTTGCCTCAATATTTGGTCACGAAAGGCAACTTTGTTTATATATATATATATATATATATATATATATATATATATATTCTGAATTGATTTTACAGGTAATAAGTCCTGGCTCTTGCTCTGAATCACTGGACGGATCTGAGAGTGTCGCTGTGAACGTTCTTACTGCCTCCCTGGTTGTATTTCGACATGCTCATTCCGGTGCTTCTAGATAATTCATTCTGCTGAGGTTGTTCACGTATACACGTGGTGAAAGAAGAAGTGTTCATGCCACATGGCAATACAAATTTCCTTAATATTTCTTATCTTCATTTCTTCATCTTTTGATGTCTGTAGTCTGAGTTTGAGTATTTATAGTAATGTACTATTGCTCAATCTGAATCAGGCATTTGTTTGGGTTAATTGGAATTAAATACTCAGACCTGAGTATGAATTTAATTCTGATTAATCATCGAATTTGGGAAGGGTCTGTTCTTTTCTCTTATCGGCAATATGGCCGTGGTTTTGCTTCTATGGTGATGTTAATATTACTTGAATTTTTTTTATTATTACATTTTTCTAATATATATATATATATATTTTTTAAGAAATTTATTTTACTTGTATTATAAATACCAGTTACCTATCATTATTAAAAATGGCCTGAAGAGCATAGAGCATATATGTGAATATAAAAATTAGACTCAACGAAAGGCTGGAGAAAAATTCCATTATAAATAATACAGGTACTAAATAAATGTATATATATATATATATACCACGTGACAGTGAAAATGAGACACCAAGGAGTGGGCAGAAAAATATGCAAATTGCAAGGTAAACGCAGCTCACCGAGTTATATAAATGATGCGAAATGCCCAGCTGTCCGTCGCATGTTGAGTGAGATATAAGGGAAATAACCTGCAGAATCGACAATTGTCGCGCCTCTCTGTCTGCCAGGGAAATCATTTTGCAATATTTTTTGTCCCAGAGGGCACGTGTAGTAACAGAGAATGCCAGGCCGCCTCCCTCCGAGGCAGTTCGGACTCAGAAAGGCAGGTTGGTCCATACGTCAAATCTCAACTGACAGCCACCTACACGCGTCCACGGTGCACCGGCTGTGGCAAAGATGGTTGGAACAAGGGTATGTGGCATGTTTGAGGGGTGCCGGTACTGCCAAAGCGACGTCAGCTCGCTTGGACCAACGCTTCTGCCAGCAAGTGTTGGCGGCTCCGCAGGCCACTTCCGTCGCCCTTTTGCAACATGTGCAGGACACCCTTGATGCTCCCATAACGGCCAGGATCCGACGGTTGGTCGCCAGAGACCTGCAGACATGGCACCCGTTAAGAAGACTGCCATTGACCCATAAGCACAGACGCCTCCGTTTGCAATGGTGTCGGTATAGAGCCACGTGGACGGCGGAATGGCACAGGGGCGTGTTCTCAGACGAATCATGTTTCTGTTTTAGCAATGGCAGTCGCCGTGTACGAGTCTGGAAGTGGATGAAGTGGTGACAATTCCATTACGGCCGCATCTGTGGAACACCACACTGCGTGTCAGCGCGGCATCATGGTTTGGGGCGCCATCGCCTACCATAGCAGGTCACCTCTGGTCAGTATGAAGGGCAATATGACGACCCAACAATACGTGGATGACGTGCTGCGGCCGGTGTAACTACCCTTCCTTCAGAGGGGGTGACCAATACCATTTACCAGCAAGATAACGCCCGACCACACATGACACGCATCAGCCAACATACACTGCAAGGTACCCAGGTGCTTCCCTGGCCACCAATCTCCCCTGATCTCTCACCAATCGAACACGTCCGGGACGTGATCGACCGTCGCTTGCATGCGCTGCCGCCGCCGCGTTTAAAAAACGAACTCTGGCAAATGGTTAACAGGGAATGGACAATCATTCCTCAGGACACCATCTGCATTCTCATTGACTCTGTACCTAAACGTGTTGCTACCTGTATCGCCGCCCGCGGTGGTCCTACAGCCTACTGATCAGACGGTGTTATCGCTCAGTGTATATGTATATCATATTGCAATAAACATCACTCAATCTTTGTTGCTGTTTCTCTCTGTTTGCCGATTTTCATCACTTTCTGCCCATTTCTTCTTGGTATCTCATTTTTACTGTCACGTAGTGTGTATAAACTAATTTAATTTTTCGTCATTACACTTATCCTGTAAATAACAATAAACATCAATGAAAACATTAATGTTTTTATCAAGAAGAAAATGGATTATTTTGTATGCTTATTTTAGAATCGGCTAAAAGTAGTCAAAGTAGAATCTATAAACCAGAAAAGCAAAAAAAGGATAATAAAACACATATGCTTCATTTATTTCGAAAATACTAAAACTAAATATTTTAAACGTTAATCTGGATATTTTCAAACAAACAATCAATAAACAAAATATTTTTCATAATGGTAAATGGCAAAAAAAATAAGATTTAGACCCCATTTACTTCAAAAATACAAAATATTCCGTACATTAATCTGGATATTTTTATAAAACATCATTAAATCACGGTTCCTTTGATCCAGATAGATAACAAACATTATCTGATGTCAGAACTAAAAAAAGAATCTTATATCAAATCCGACACAACAAAAGAAGCAAAGCATAATTTCAAGAAATATTGGAGTTTCTTATTTCTTTGTTGCGTTTGATACTTTAATCTCTTTCTAAGTAATAAAATAAGAGTATTCTCTCATTCTTTTGTAATGAGCTAGAAGGAAAACTGCCATTCTTTAAATGTTCTTCAACAAAAAGGAAAAAAATCAATTTTGTTTTCTAATTATTCTTTAAGCATTGCCAAAGCTAAATTCTTCTTTCTAGCTTAATCAAAACTTTAGTACTTGTTTGGGAAATTGCTGAAACAATTTTGAAAGTTAATAGTCAAGCGTTTTCTGCACTGTAGATTGATTTAGATGTAATTTTTTAACAGAACAAAAACTGTTAACTGAGTGACATCATGGGTTTCAAAAATACCTTTAAATTAGCCCTCATTATCGTGCCAAAACAACCTAGCCAAAATGCATACCAATGGCTAAAACTTCCATCACGTATTTATTTAGAGTTGCAAACTGTTAGGGTAAATTACATTGCAAAATATTACAGAATAAAACCTGTATATGGCAACCACTTGCATAACCTCACAGAAGTATCCTTTTAAGCAGGTGGTCGCTGAGTAAAGATATGACGAGAAGCAAAACTTACAATGAAACATATAGTATCGTGTTTTACTTGGAAAAATTTAGTGTTGGAAATTAAATACAACTGTTTTATCTTGGAAAGCACTACTGATAAAAGGAATCTAAAAATAAAAACAAAATTACATAAATGAATGGCTTTTACCAGAAGTTAGTCTTTCCCCCTCGTATTTGAGGCTGGTTTGTACAGTTTTGGAATTTGTCAAGCATTTTAACTACCTGGAGTTTTAAATAAACTGTAAAAATAATATTAGTTTAGAAATCCAAAACCGAATTATAGCTCAAATCGCTGTTTTCGTGGATTAAGAATTTTTTTCAGATCACATCAAATTGCGATAAGAGCAAAATTTATAGAAAGTATTAAGACCTATCTTAATTTATGCTTAAGAAACCTGGACTCTCACGGGACATAATAAAAAAGCTCTTTATCTTTGAGTGAACATTTTTGCTCAGTATTATTGGTGAAATTCAAGAAAATGATATTTGGAGAAGAAGATGCAAGTTTGAACTATGTAAATTATACAAAGATTCTGACATAATTAAAAGCATTAAAATTTATAAACTGCAATAAGCAGAACATTTGCTAAAGAATAATAACAACAGAATCACAAAGAACATTTTTATGTCACATATTGAAAAAAGACCTAGAATACGACTGAAGTTGAGGGGGATCAATTGTGAGGGCAAGGACTTTGAGGTGTTAAATATTAAACATTGAAGAAACATTAATCCAAGTGGTACAACTTAAAAGTATCTTCTACGAAAAACCAAGGCCTACAGTGGGCAGTCGAACCATTGATGATAATGAAAATAAATAAAATATTTAGCAAAACTTGAAATAATTATACATCTCTGTATGAGTCCGCAAACTCATCAATTGCTCTGCGTCTTAAAATAAAAAATAAATCCCTTGTAACTCTTTCAAATTCACTGAAAAAGAATGGCATTAAAATAAACCATAACAAGAGGGAAGTAAGCTTTAAAATTTCTAAAATATTATCAATAACTAGGGAGTGTGATGACTTTACTTTCTAAAAATCACTAGCCTAACTAAACAGTAGACTATTCAAACAGTCCGCAGTTTCAATTTTGATATATATTGTGAGATCAGGAAACATTTAGGCTGTATAGTATATAAAGATTTATGGTTTCTGACAAGCATACAAAGGGCCTAGACTGATAGACGCCAATTTACAGCAACCCTGACCAGAGAGGTCAGGAAAGCCATAAATAAGGGGTCTTAAAGTACAAGTGCTGTCGAGCCAGAAAAGTTACTGGAGGCTAAAGATGAAGCCATGGGATTGGTTAAAGGTTTAAACAATGAGGAAGTTATGCCCCATCGCCCTGAGGTCAACCAATGATCGCCGAAGAGGCGTATCTAGACCTCAAGCAAAAAGAAGTGGCAACAGGCAGAAGTGCAATAGAAAATATTGCATTAGAAGATACATGGATATGCATGGAGAAGGTTGAATACAGAATATTCAATAGACGATATGTTTTAGGTTCCACACTGATGCATAGAGATGGTGAATCAGAATAGTTGAGATATTAATTAAGTGATATAGATGCATACAGAAGGTGCCACAGACAGACGAGATCCAGATATGCATCAAGGTTCTCATAAAGTGCAGTTATGTTAGATTATGCATCAAGTTACTCTGACAGTGAACCCCTGATGCAGTCAGTATACAGTTATATAAGATGGTGCAACAACCAATGACCCACAAACGTCTAAAGACAACAAGAAGGGATGTACAAATCAGGTATTATAAAAGGTCATAATCCTGTTTCAGTATTAATATACCTGGTCTCACATACCCAATCTCTTTTATTATATATGATAATTGTTGTAATCTAATTATGATTATAAGATGCTTAATAAGTATGTATTTTAAAGTTAAAATGGGTAAAGTTAATTGTGCAGTATTATATTTATATATTTTATTCCAAGAACTCGCACAAATTGAAATAATAGTGGGTTTTATAGGCAGCACAATGCAATATTTACGGCTTACGAGTTCCGACCATGTTTAATGTGTTTAAAGTTTAATATGCGCTTTGCATATTTTGTTTGTTCACCACATACATATACAAATGCTATCGTTCTAAACTATTCTCATAATTACTTCTTCATAGGAAATGCTGCAAATACCTTTCTTGGTCCCCTCTTTATTTCCATTTATTGGTGCTGTTTCAAAACAGCCCTAAGTCTACATTTGCAAGGGTATCGCACATTATAGTGAATACTTTCAGCATCAGTCATAGCGAAAATGTTAAAGTAGCCATAGGGAGTTTAGTTGACCATCATATCGAGAATTTAATCAAAATCTGCGTACTTCAAATTTTACAAAGGCGTACCTCTTTTCGAAGTTACTTATTTCCCTTCCAGGTGTATTGCACTATGCTTTATCATTGGTTTGGAGCCCACTTTGCTCAAGCGCATTCGTTATATATCTGTTTCTTTCAATTTCTCCAAGCGCTAAGTTTCGTCATCGTACTAAATGCTTCGCTAATCAACTGCGGTATGTACTCATTTCTAAAACTTCACCAGCTTTTATTTTGCGTACTTGTGCATCAAACTAAAATCTCGTCATCGTAAAAAATACTCTTATTATTGATGCATCTAGTTAAACAGTTACTATCCATTTAAATTAGCAATAAATGTTTGTTTGATAATCTACAAAATGGAAGTATAATACAGTTAATACTTCTGAAATTGGACGGAAATTTATTGCCTCTTCTAAGTCTCTTAAAAATGTCCAACTACATGTTTCTGATTAGATAAAAATCATTTATTTTTCTTATAACACATGAAATTAACATACACTATGAAAAGTTATATACTTTCATATGAAAAATCAATTCGTTACCAAAAATATATTTGTTACCCTTTTAGAAATAATGCTATGAAAATCTTAAATTTCCAATAAATATATATTTCCGCTCAAAAGTCTCCAGTGCAAGTGGTAACTCTTTTTAAATTATTTTATTCTTATTCATTTTCACAAATAACGCTTTACATTGCATTCTACTCTTATTATTATTAAATGGCATCAAGCTGGTTTATTTATTTTATATTATTTTTATTAAATCTGATCCATTTTCTACTTTCTTCTACATCGGACCATGTGCATAATTTCTGTAATAAAATATACAGTCATGCACCCAGAAACGTAGAAATTTAGTATTAGCGAACCAGGTATGATCCTTGATAACGCACATGGTTTCGTAAATACTTTTCAATTTTTCAAATATATTTCTTTTTTATGTCATCAATCTGAGTGAGCCAGGAAAGACCTAGCTCCATGTCTAGTTTTTTCAATTTACATATTTTCATCATTTACACTATTCATGCATATACAACATATATGTCAATGCAGGGAACAAGGGAATTAGTACCTTAAGTACCTATATTATGTATATGATTTTTAATATTTTAAATTATCATTTAATCTTTGGATGTAGTTACAGGCTAATTTTAACAGTATATCACAAATGTAATCCATTTTCTATTGCTTACCTTATATATGGAACAGGGAAAAGGGGGTATTTCATACCTATTTAGTGCCTGTTTTATTTATAATGATTTTTTTCTCCAGCCTATCGTTGAATCTATTGTAATTTCGCATATGCATGTCAGAACTTTTTCATTAACTTAAGCTCTACGGACCATTTTCAATAAGAAATAATTATCTCGTATATAATATACAAGTAACTAAATTTCTTATATATATACACTGGCGGAAAATAAAATCCCAACACCAAGAAGGAGTTGTGCTAGATAAACGAAATTTGGGAGGCTCATTTGTACATAAGAAAGAGGACTCCTATTCAAATTTCGAGCTAGACGAATAAGAGTGGCGCCACTATGATCATGCAAATCACGTGTGCTTTAAATACTCGGTGTAAACTTCGTGAGCGTTATTTATCTTCCAGACTGGGTGTTGTGAACAAAGTTTGAGTCAAGAATGCCTTTAAGGAGACGAATAAGGCAGTGTCAGCAGCTTAGTGAGTTTGAAAGAGGCCGTATAATAGGGCTACGAGAAGGTGGATTTTCTTTCCGCGATATTTTAGAAAGACTTGTCAGAGATGTATCCACTGTGCATGACTGCTAGCAGCAGTGGTCACGAGAAGGCACTGTCTCAAGAAGACCGAGATCCGGCCACACACAGGCCACTACTGAGAGGGAAGACCGCCGTATTCGCCGCAGGACTGTGGCGGGTCGTACTGCATCTGCAACAGTAATTAGAGCTTCTGTTGGCCCCAGAGTGACACAGCGAACTGTAAGAAATCGATTACTTGAAGGACAGCTCCGAGCCAGACGGCCTGTAGCGTTCATACCACTAACTCTGAATCACTGCCATCTGCGACGTCAGTGGTATTAATCTAGAGCTCATTGGAGAGCAGAGTGGAGATCTGTTGTATTCTCAGATGAGAGCCGTTTCTGTCTTGGTGCCAGTGATGGTCGAATGTTGGTAAGAAGGAGGCCAGGTGAGCGCTTGGAACCAAGCTGTCGCGGGGTAGACACTCTGGGCCTACACCAGGAGTTATGGTTTGGGGAGTCATTTCCTATAACAGCAGGAGCACTCTCGTCGTTATCCCAAGCACATTGGCAGCAAATTTGTACATCAGACTGGTGATTTAACTGGTTGTGCTGCCAATCATGAGCAGTATTCAAGAGGGTGTTTTCCAACAGTATAACGCTCGTCCTCATACCGCTGCTGTCACCCAACGTGCTCTACAGAGTGTCGACATGTTGCCTTGGCCAACGAAATCGCCAGATCTTTCTCCCATCGAGCACGTATGGGACATTATTAAAAGCGTCATCCACAACCAGCATTAACGTTTGGTGATTTGGCTGACCAAGTACAATAGGCATGGAACTCCATCCCACAAAATGACATATGGCACCTGTACGACACAATGCATGCACTTTTGCATTCTTGCATTCAAAATCGTGGCGACTACAGCGGTTATTAATGTACCACCATTTCACATTTGAAATGGCTCTTCTCGCGCATACTTTAACCTGTGATCTTGAAACTTTAATCAAATAAGTATGTTACCTACACAATTTCTTTGCCTAAATTTCATTCCTCTAAACTAAGTTCTTCTTGGTGTTGGGATTTTATTTTTCGCCAGTATATATATATGTATGTGTGTGTGTGTGTGTAATATTATTATATCTTTATTTTTAGTAAAAATTTATATCTTTTATATGTTTTATATTTAATAGTGTTAAAATTATCACCCGGTAGTAAACATTTTGCGCTTTTTATGAAATATACAAGTTATACAGATATCAAAGGCTTTATTTAACAAAGATTTTAATTTATATTTGAAAAATTCCAAAAATAACAAAGCGTAAAATATTCAAAAGAAAAACATTTTTCAATTTCTTCCAAATATATAAAATTTTATTCCTGAATCTAGTAGATTGTTTATTTTGTTCAGTGATTTATCCAAATTTCTATTTTATGTTATTTTCCCATTCACTCTTCCGACTACCATCTGCCAACAAATTCAAAAGCTCCAGAGCGATAAAATGCATTATAGCCGTTTCCGCTTTAAACTTTGAAGTTTTGAAATATTTGGAAATATATTTAAATAGTACAAAGAAAAATAAGCACGATATAAGTGAGTTGAATTAAAAAATAATACATTATTAGAGTTTTTGCTTTGATTCAATCTTTGACAAGACTTATTACTTATGCTCCTTTATGAGTTTTTATCCAGGAAAAAAAATGGAGCCTTTGCGATTTTCTGACAAAATACTAGCATTTTAAAACTATCCTTTTTCCTTGAATGGTTGTGAAACACCATTTATTTATAAGAAGAGCATTAATGGAAATCTTTGTTACAATTTCCTGTGAGTCTTTTATGTGTAACTTTTATTTCAATGCAAACAATGATGGTTGTCAGAAGGAAGAAGGTACTTTTTGGAAATAAATTCTTTCAAATTATGGGTAGAAGATAAATTATAATTGAACTCCATAACGCGTGAAAAGGACAGACGTAAAATTCAATACAATGGCGTACCGAAGCAAGCGGTTCTTGATAAGAATGGGAAAAAAAATAAACGCTATGTTCGGTCTAACACGATTAACGAATTTTTACATCTTGTGATCTTTCTTTTGTTTAAATAAAACATAATTATTCTCGAAGGTTTTGTAAAGAATTCGAATGCATTATACATGTTTGTGTCTGCTAAATACAATACATTGAATCTCTAGGTATAATTTGTATGTCATTTGATTTCGATATTAACTTATTCCTTTTCGTAATTTTTCTTTTGTTTTTATTTTGTATTCGTTTGTTTTGTATTATACTAATATTTAAGTCTGTCAAAGGCAAAAAAGTAACACTTTAAAAAAATTTAGTTGCAACTTTTTTAATAAGTTTTATTTTAACTTGCAATACTTCCTTGGCGTATGTCAGTTCAGCGCCTACAATTGTTTCGAAGGAGTTATAAGCCCCTGCCTCAAGCCAAAGAACAGTATGTGCCTTTAACAACTGTTAAGAAGGAACTGCGAGAAAGCAGGCAAAGAGAAATTGGAACTAGATCACCCAAAAGTTCGCTAGCGGTTGGTATCAACCATTGAAAAACAACCATAAGCATATCAACATGGACCAATGAAGGGTCTCCCCCTTCCTTCACCCACGAAGACGAGAAAAGCTGGTTGTGAAATCGTTAGACTGAATTCCTAAGCTTTGATATAAGATCTGAAATAAAACACAGAGAAAATATTTGAACCGTTAAATTACTGGTGAAAATATGAATGGGTTTAAAGACAGGAAAGCATAGACAAGCAATTGTAAAGAAAGTAAAAAAATTACAAGGAATGAGGCATTAATTAAGAAGAAAATAACAAAAGGAAGTAACCGGTTTTGAAAGTTAATTTCATCAATCAAACTACTGTAAAATTAACAGTAGTTGAGATTAGGTAAAATCGGTTTTGAAAGTTAATTTCATCAATCAAACTACTTTAAAATTAACAGTGGTTGAGACTAGGTAAAACCGGTTTTAAAAGTTAATTTTATCAATCAAACTACTTTAAAATTAACAGTGGTTGAGACTAGGTAAAACCGGTTTTGAAAGTTAATTTCATAAAACAAACTACTGTAAAATTGACAGTGGTTGAGACTAGGTAAATAAAAGAACATAACACAGGAAGGAGAAAAAACCAGTTTCAAGAGCTATATAAGCTAACTTCATCAACTAAAAGTAACTATCAATAGATTAATCTATTCAAAAGTATCAGTGAATGAGACTGGAATTGAGAAGGATATAACCAAATTGAAAGAAACACAACCAGTTTCGGATGCTATTTGAGTTAGATTTTAAAGTCAAAGAAATGATATGAAATTTTGTGTATGAAGATATAAGGAACTGCATATTTATCAATAACTAGATTATCAGAGTTCGAATAAATAAAAACTCCTAGATGAAAAACAAGAACAGATGTAGTGTGGAGAAACAACCGATTTTGGAGTGCTGCAATAACTTGATAAATTCGATTTAAAATTTCAAAAATAAAAAACATAATTTTTGGTCATTTTGTTCAGTATTAACGGACCTATAGTCAAAACTACATAACATATTTTAATCAATGATAGCCCATTTTGAGTGTTCTGATAGAAAGTACCTTGAAGATAAATTTGTTTTTAATTTTCAAAAAATGAAAAAACTTGTATAGACGGTGCTAGATGGTAAAGTAACATTTGCAATGCCTGCTATATCATTATTTCATAATTATGTTGATAAATATTTCAACAAAAAGCATTGATATTTCACTTCATGAATAAAAGAACTTCCCAATGCAAGAAACAAAACAATTTTTTTTTCATAAAAGTTATGAAATCTCAAAATGGTTTGCGCAAAGTCAGTGTAGGAACGAAGCTGTACTTTTAAGTCTACAGTATCCTGCTGAGAGATCCTAACCCTGATTTAAAGAAGGACCCCTGATTAACTTGATCTTTCTCAATTACTATATACTTATATTATATGCATTTATATGTTTAAAAATGTAAGGTGTGTGTAAAAATGTTAGGTAATAAGTTGTTTTTGTTTTATTTGATAAAAACGTTTTTAAAAAAAAGTCTAAATGGGTATGTATAATAAAAATTCTCCTGAAATCAATCAGAATTTTACAGTGTGTGACCAAAGACAGAAATGTTACTATTTTAATTCAAATTTGCACTATACATATTATTTAGTCAATATGAGCCATAAAGCAAAGTTTTAATTTCCTAATCTTAGTGTTTAAATACTGTCAAGTGAAAAATCAATTATAAGAGAGAAAGGTGTTGCCGTTTCACGACATAATGTCAATCTCTACTCAAAAATTACAGTCATTACTCAAAAATTATGCTTATTTATATTCTTCAGTTACTTTCAAAGTAATATATAGTTATTATTCATGCCTATGTCACCGAGTATATTTTCACTTCCTGACTTAAAGTGGCATTGAAAGTATTTCTACATTATGAAAATCTAAAGGTGTAGTTCTTAGTGCTACGTGTCAATTTCTGTAATAAGCCTATCGAGTATTTGATTACTTCACGATGTATTGTACTACAATTCAAAGATAGATATGTTTCCATTTATTAAAATTAAAATTAAATCTTGACCAATACTTATCCCATTTCATAAAGACATTTTAAGATTATCTCCAGTAATCTTTTGATACGATGGAAGAAATTAGTACCCGTAACTGTGTACGATAATGTGGGATAACAAACCCATTTAAAACTCGACCTCATTTCGAGATCTTGGCTAAGCTTACTTGCTGTACAGAGGATTACAGTCTGAGGTGGGGGGGCTAAAGTATGCATTCTGCGATGGATAGATACTGTTCGGACGTAACCTCTGGAATCATGGATGTACTCTCTGGATACAAGAATGAGTCCAAATTTCTGGACAACTAATACTTTTATTTATAAGCGCAAATAAGCGTAAACAAGACAATGTACAGCGAATTGATCGATAACTATCTTATAAATTCACTAAACAGCTGTCAGATACAATAAAACAGCAACTAAATACTCAGATAATCCACAAAATAGCAAGTACTATTTTCAGCACACTGACGTATCTCACAATCCAACTTTTCTAGTATCACGTCAACTACCCTTCAACTGAGTGATGACTCCTTATATATACTCTCTACAGAATTTTCCAGAAGGGGTCTCGTATTTCCCAGAATATTTGTTATTTCGAAGTTCTAGTACATTCGAAAAGTCATCAAGTTGACGATAAATTGTCGAATCTGGCAACCCCTCCCCCCGTAATTCAAAACACGGCAACCATACATTCACATAATAGGAATAGCTGCCTGTAAAGGTGTTTCCCTTTTAAATAGAGCAAAGACCTTGCAAATATCCGCTATGTATTACTTGAATAGAGCAAAGCACAGTAAAATATTTTACATAGTATTGTATGTACAGCCTTGATCAAAAGTATTAGGCACCCTACTGAAATCCATTTATTTTAAGCTATTAATGTGTTGGGATAAAATAAAAATGCAGAGATTCAAAATAATCATTTTGTATTGAAACTTATCAATTTTTGATTGGACCTCCTTTCGCCTTTATGACGGCATTAATTCTTTTAAGCATAGAGCGAACTAACTTACTGCATTCCTCTCGCAGTATCTTCTTCCATTCTTCTTTCAATATGAATTTTAAGGTTGTTTTTGAAGTAATGGAATGCTTCTTGATCTTGCGTTTGGGAAAAGCCCACAACTATACAATGGGGTTGAGGTCTGGAGACTGTGGAGGAGAATGCAAAATATGTACACCATTTGCACTGAACCACTTCATAGTCACACCAGATGTGTGGCAAGTTGCATTGTCTTGTTGGGGTCTGACCTCATCCATGTTTGTATCGCCAAAATTTCGTGAAAAAGATGCTTGCAGTGTTGTTTCTAGTACATTTCTGCACGACAAAGAGTTCATTCGTCCCTCACAGATGTACATTTCGACCACACCGCCGGCTGCCATGCATCCCCAAATCATTATGGTGCCACCACCATGTTTCACAGTGAGCACTATGCACTCCTTCTTATATTCCTCACCTACACGTCTCCTCACATAAGACACACCAGGTGTTCCAAATACCTATTGTATTGAAATTATTTTACTAACTTCCTAACGAGCTTTACAAAAAAAGCTGCTACATATTGATGATTTCACATTAGTTTTGAATAAAAGCAAGTGAAATGAAACATACCTGAACATTTGATTCATCAGACCACAGAATTTTCTCCCAATCTTCTTCAGTAAAATGATGATGTTTAAGAACCCATTCCAACCGTTTCTTTTTGTTTATTTCGGAAATCCTGGCCTTGCAGTCTTTCAATCCAGCTTCTACAAGCCATCTTCTAGTGGTTGATGCAGATATTCTTTTTCTTGCTGCCTCAGCATCTAATTGAAATGAAAATTTTCTACAATTTTTCACACACACAATGCAAATCGTTTTAAAATTCGATCATCCCTGGGTGTAGTGATCTTTTTTCTTCCACTTCTTCCACGATTTAAATGACTACCAGTATTCTTAAGAAGTTTGATAGTGTATTGCACCGCACATCTCGAACATTTAACTTTTCTGGCAATTTTACATTGGCTATTGCCCTGTTCGTATAAAAATTGAATTTTCAACCGTTATTCGTTGTTAAGCTGCTTAATTTTCGGCATTTTATACAGACAAGACCTCAAATTTAGATGAGGTAAGCAACAATTGCGTGCACGTGTACAAACCAGAACAGAGAATGGAATAGACTGATTCCACAAAAACCTGGAATTTCCAGTTATCGTCCTGGAAATGTTTTATTGCTTGTCAATTGAAATGACGTTTGCATTTTCATTTCAACTTCCAACCACGTATGCAGTCATAAACAAATGAGGTGATTTCAAGTAGCGCACCCGTAATTAAAGTAGAAAATTAGGGTGCCTAATACTTTTGATCAAGGCTGTAACAATACGATGGAGAATAATAGAGGAAGTCTTCCTATCCTTCACAATGCTGGAAATTCGGGGGTAACATGTACCTCTAAGTGTCTCCACACTGCACAAACATGTTCAAAAAACAAGTTCGGCGGACAGAAATCCCTTGGCCATTCCACAGAATGTTCACCTAACTTGTTTGTCAGTATTCCAGAACATAGATTTTTTTGCTCGCTTTTGTCTCCTGAAGTTGTTATTCTGAAATGTATTGAGAAGAATGTGTTGGATGTTACATCGTGGTAGCTAATGTAGTTATCAGAAACAAATGCACACGTAAGTGGTGTATGAAGCCATAGTTTAAACACCAATATGAATAATATTACAGACTTGACTTGAACGAGTTGTTTATTTACTAATTCTACTAAAATGTCGACTGCAGAATTATTTATTTACTAATTCCACTAGAATATCGACTGCAGAATTATTTATTTACTAATTCCACTAGAATGTCAAATGCAGAATTGTTTATGTACTAATTTCACTAGAATGTAGACTGCAGAATTGTTTATTACGAGAGTACATCCATAATTCTAGAGGATACGTCCTAACAGTATCTATCCATCGCAGAATGCATACTTTAGCCTCCCCCCCCCCCCCTCACACGGTGATCTTTAGAATGTCAAATGCAGAATTGTTTATTTACTAATTCCACTGGAATGTCGACTGCAGAATTGTTTATTTAATAATTCCACTAGAATGGCGACTACAGGATTGTTTATTTACTAATTCCACTAGAATGTCGAATGCAGAATTATTGATTTCGCTGATAAGCAAAGTAATGCAAAACGAGATGCCGGTATTTGTGAGGTTATAAGCCTGAAAAATCGCCTGGTATTAAAGGTTTGAGGTTTGTTGTGATTGGAAAAGCTTATAATTTGTTAATGTACTTATTTAAGGTTTAGAAATAAATTATTTCTAAAATACTTCCTAAGATTTGCCAAGCAACAGTAAATGACAAGATGCAGCACTTGCCAGTGAAAAGAATGGGAAAAGGTCGCCGCTGGATTTAAAAGCGAGTGGCAATTTAATCAATGCCTTGGTGCAGTTGATGGTAAACATTTTGTCTTACAAGCGCCTGTTAACTGTGGCGGTCAGTTTTTGGTGTGCTATACTTGTGGTATCTAAGGCGGAAATCGGAGCATTACGAAAAATTTAAGCATTTTGAACGCTAATATCTCCGAACCTAATAGATAAAAATGTAAATAATTCTTCTTGTTTTATCGGGAAAATGGTCCAGATTATAAATATATAAAAATAATTTCCATATTTTAATATTTTGAACTTTTTATTTTTCGAAAAAAATGTATCTCGAGTAAATCGGTATCTATGTCTGTCCGAAAAAAAAAATATCTATCCGAACGAATGTTCCTTTTTCATTTTTCTTACTTTCACTCAAAATATCTATGAAACTATATAATAATAATAATAATAAATTATATATATATATACGTATATATATATATATATATAGTAAGCGACAAAACATGTATTAGGAAATTTAGTTTCTAAATATATATTTATTTTTAAAAAAGCTCTTATAGTTTTCAAACCCTGTTATTAAGTTGAAGAAGATTGAAAACTTTCTGTTTATCAGGTTTGTAATTCTTATATCTCAGAACTAAAAGTGATAAACAATAAGCTAAATAGCTATGAACAATAAGCAGGAATTTGTAACTCTTTAAAAGCCCTACAAATGGATTTTGGATCGAGCTTTTAGTTTTCGAAATATAATGGTTATAATTTCGATATTTTAGCATTTTAACCTGGGTTTTCCAATTGGTGGGAAAGCTGTAATATTTAAAATGTCACGATTATTTCAGCTCAATCTATTTACTTACTCCTTGGTGAAATATTGATGCATAAGCACGAGATATTTTATTTTGTTTAAAAAATTTAAGAGGATAAATAAACTTGGGGATTCTAAGGATATTTAATGATTGGTAAAGTTCGAACAGAATAGATGGAAATATACTTATTCAAGTACGTATTTATGTGCCACACCAGACAAGTTTATAGATTAACTTGCATGTTACATCTCGTCAGATATATTGTATAATTTATATACCGCAAAGTAAGTTATTAAAATGATTGGATATTTTGAAGTGAAGTCTATGGTCGAAATTTCCAGATGAAATCAGGGCGAAAACTAAAAGTGCTAGCTAGCTATAAACAATTAGCGAGTAACTTGTAGTGCCTTGAAAGACTGTAAACGAAACAAATAAGTGTGAAAAAAATCGAACAAACTTATTGAACTTTACTGGAGTTTCATTTTACAAAATGTTATTCACTCAAAACCATTTCGACTCCATCGGACTGAACCCACCGCCGATTTTTTTAACTATAATGCTAACAAAAGTATAGTTTAGCTTACCCTGGTAAACCTGCACTACTTCTGTGGGTATGTAGGCAGTGGGCGTTAGGGATGGATATTGGATGGCAGGGTCGGTTCATGGGCCCCGAAACACCCGCAATTGCTTTGGCCCCCAAACTTAAGAGGGACCCCTCATGACCTTCATGCATAATTAGTAAAATCAAATTGAATTTTCCATCTGAGATAAATGTTTGGGACCCCAAATTGAAGACTTGCAGGAACCCCCGAAATTCCTTAAACCGTCCCTGGATGGTGGAGTATTCAAACGCTGTGACCTTTAGAAACGTTTAGAAATCCATGTAGGGTTACCAAACAGTATTTCTTTCAGGCATACATTAGGGGGGGTCACCCCCCCCCCTCGTCCGGCTACGATTATTTGCCCCTCCCCAGAGACATTTATGTTAATCTAGTTTCTATTTATGTGACATCATTTAGATATATTTATGTAGGGCAAATAGAAAAAAAACCCTACAGTTTCATCCCCCCGGCCAAAAAGTCTTGAAAGAAACACTGTTACCAAGCGGAAATCCATTACCGAAAAGTTTCTCTGTAGCGCCAGGTTCACCTTAGCCCTTACCAGGGCCCTAGGCAAAAGTCATTTTTGTACACCCTCCCCACATAAACTATTTATAATAATAATAAAAGATACATTGATCACGTAAGATGGGCATTTACTATAGCAAATCCCATACAGTGGATGGCCTCGTACAGGAAGATCAACTGAAGAAATTCTAAAACAGAACACAAAATCCATTTTATAGTATAGTGCTGCCATCTTCTAGTAAACTGAAAAACTATTTCTCCACATGTTTTTTTATTTCCCTTTATATACAAGAAATATTTCGAGATCGAAGAAAATGGTTTATACAATCAATGCCTTTGTACAATTCATGATATCAAGATATATTTTCTAAATAATTTTAAAGTAACGATTTGAGAAAGTCATATTCATCAAACAAGTCATCTTTTATGTAAAAAAAAATTCACTAAGTAAAATTGTTAGTAAAATTAGTCTGCAATAAAAACATTTCATTAATAACATCATAATAGGCTGATTCAAAATACCAATAGGTTTCGGTGGTGAAACATCTTACTTCTGAACTTCAGCAGCAATAATCAAGCCAAATACCCGCTCATTTATTAATACTAAGAACATTTGTTTATTATTATTTTTAACTTTTCATATAAAAGTACACTCGTCAAAAGTTAAACTACAACACCATGAAGGCATGCACGTAACCATATGCAAATCACAATACCGGTAGAAGAGAGAGTCATGTGCAAATGGTTAAAAGAACAAACAAATATATGCAAAAGAAACATGTTTATTCAGTAAAGAATGTGGCCCCCACGGACAGCTATACAGGTCGTTAAACGGCAAGGCATACTATCGATGAGGCTACTAATGGTTGCCTGAGGTAATTCTTGCCAAGCAGCGTCCACTAAGACCTTCAGTTCGTCTGCGGTATGTAACGATGGTCTCCAGTGCACCTGACGTCGAATGAGGTCCCACGCGCGTTCAATGGGAAAGAAATCCGGCGAGATTGTTGGCCAGGAAAGGATGTGAATTCCATCCAGGTTGTTGATAGTTCACCGTGCGGTATGCGGTGTGTCATTGTCTTGCTGGAACACAGTGCCGGGGACGGCCTGCACCAGTAGCCGAACTACAGCAGCACCAGTACACCAAACCACAGCAACACCAGCAGCACCAGTAGCCGAACCACAGCAGCACCACAGCCTGCACCAGTAGCCTTGCCAAGCAGCGTCCACTAAGACCTTCAGTTCGTCTGCGGTATATAACGGTGGTCCCCAGTGCACCTGACGTCGGATGAGGTCCCACGCGCGTTCAATGGGAGAGAAATCCGGCGAGGTTGCTGGCCAGGAAAGGATGTAAATTCCATCCAGGCTGTTGATAGTTCACCGTGCGGTATGGGGTGTGTCATTGTCTTGCTGGAACACAGTGCCGGGGACGGCCTGCACCAGTAGCCGAACCACAGGCATCACAATTTGTGTGACGTACCGGTCCGCTGTCAGATTACCTGCAATGTGCACCAGAGCTGTCCGCTGATCGAACATGATACCGGCACAAACCATGATGTCCGCTGTAGGGCCGGTGTGAAGCTCAGTTATATGGGCTGGCAAGTGGCGTTCCTTGGGTAGCCGCTACACCCGTCCACGGCTGTCATTCCTCCACAAGCAAAAGGGATATTCATCCGTGAGAAATACCGGATACCATTCATTGACCCAGTTGCGGTAACAGCGACACCACTCCCGACGTACTTTCCTGTGTCGAGCGCTTAATGGCACTCCAGTGGCTGGCCGCCATACGCACAGCTGTACTTCATGCGACCTGTTGCGAATGGCTTGGATACCCGCAGGTGCAACCGTTGATGGTGGCAGGCTGTTTCGGATGTCACTTGTCTTTGAGAACGGGGCTCGACGAGCCGTTATGCGAATCTACCGGTCTGTTCTCTCTGTCTTGTGCCTATTCGATCCACTCCCGATATGACAGGTTCGATATGACAATACCTTCTGTGCAACTGTATCATAATATATATATATATATATATATATATATATATATATATATATATATATATATATATATATATATATATATATATATACAGGATGTCCCAAAAACATTGACCTCGGCTTTTATTTCTTAAATATTGATCTTAGACATATACATATATAACAAATTACAAAGTTGCGCAAAAAAAGGTACAGAATTTTATGAAATCGATAAAAATTTTCAAGGCAATTAAATTTTAAGAAATATAAAATTTAAATTTTTATACGGTCCCCGTACAAAAACTTTTCCCAATGAGTAAAATGTGCCCCATACACTAATAATGTGATGTACAAAATTTCAGCATTTTATCATAAAATGTCCCAGAGATATGAATAGACAAAAATGCTAACTTAAACCACTTTTCGATGCATTGACATGGGTTCTCAGATGGGAAAAATCATGTCGGCAGATCGCATTTCAGGGGTCATACACAAATTACGAAAGAAAGCAATGATTACATAAATAAATAATAAATTTGCTATTTATTGGTACAAAAGTACCTACACTGTGTAGAAATAATAACTTTACACAAAGATTACAAAGCTTGTTCAAAATGTTTTCCGTCCATACCAAAGATCCATTAAAGATAACAGGCAGATACTATTTGCCTATGATGGATTTCTGCGTTGCGTCATTCTGTAAACATTTACATTTTAATTTGTGATTAATCCCTCACCAAATTTGTTTCAACATATCTCTGGGACTTTTTATGATAAAATGCTGAAATTTTGTACATCACCTTATTAGTGCATGGGGCACATTTTACTTATTGGAACTGTTTTTGTACGGGGCCCGTATAAAAATTTAAATTTTGTATTTCTTCAAATTTTATTCGCTGAAAATTTTTATCGATTTCATAAAATTCTGTACCTTTTTTTTACTCAACTTTGTAATTCATTATATATGTCTAAGATCAATATTTAAGGATTAAAAGCAGAGGTCAATGTTTTTGGGACGCCCTGTATATTTTATATATATATATATATATATCTTGATAGCAACCTGAAAAGAGATGAAAAGGTTTAGCAATTTTGACAAATTTTGCGGCAAAAATTTCTGATAAGTTTTCGTTACTAATCTTCATAGTAACCTGAATAGAGAAGAAAAGTCTAGAAATTTTGAGAAAATCTTACGATAAAAAGTTTTGATGTGTTTTCATAAGCAAACTTGATTTAATAGCAACATGAAACGAGACGAAACTGTCTAGAAATTTCTAGAATATATTGCCGTAGGAAAGATCAGATAAGTTTTCGTAACCAATTTTGACAGCAGCCTGAAACAGGATGAAAAGGTCTACAAAATCTTACATTAAAAATGTTCTGATAAATTTTCGTAAACAACCTTGATAGCAACCTGAAACGCACGAAAACAAAACTCTCCATTGAAACACATTTGTTATTTTAACTATATTGATACTTTACGCGATTCTGATACATTTATTACCGTATAACTTTGAAAAAATTAGCTGCATAAAAATAAATAGCAATTTATTACAACAAAAATTAAACAATAATCGTAATTATAATCAATAATAACATGCATAACTAATAATAGTTTTCATGTGAGTAAGCACAATCAAATTAGGTTGTAATAAAGGAGCATTACGACTTTGTTGCAGTAAAAAATAAACTCGTCTTCCATTATGTTCTATTTAATGTATGCAATTTTCAAAAAATATTTTTTTAGATGTGCAATTTCCGTCTTACTAATCTTCAAAGAGATTGAGATCATGCAAAAAAAACGAAAGTCAATTATAAGAAAAACTGCGATTATCATTTTATTAAGCCGTTTAGAGACGACGTGTTTACGTTCATTTTGCTGCCTACTTTACATGCATATTAAATGATAAACGTTTCGAATACTTTTTTATTATGATCTCTTTTTCAAAATTTTGATGTGTTTTTTTTTTCTTATTGCTGTTTCTATTTTCCTTTTTACCTTTTTCATACGGAAGTAGAGAAAACATACAATTTCCGACATTTGACGTTGGTAATTGGTTCCAAGTAAAATAATGTTAATAGAAAATACAACATGTTGAATTTGAACACAAAAATAACATTGTTGGTAACGAAAATCAGAGAAACTAACGATAATTGGTTTTGCATGGCTTCTGTGAGAAGTTTTTAATTACCCATTTGAAGACAACTGGATGGTAACTTCATTGTTTGTTTCTCCCAAAATATTTAAAAGCCTTAAAAGGAATTATATATGCTACGACTTTCTGAAAATGTTTTGACAATTTTTGAAGTCATGTTTGGTTGTAACTGCTTGTGTCTCTCAGATGTAAGCACGGTATAAAGATCACATCTCCAGAAAGGGCGATGCTTGGCGCTCCTTGGAAACCCTGCGAGTGAGTGGAGAAGAGGCCCTTTTGAGGGCGATCATTCGGAACTGAATGCTGGAGTCAAGTATGTGAAGAGTTTTCTTAAAAACGTCAGCGAAGTTTAGAGTACGTTACCTGCATGTTTTTGAGGGAGGCTTTCAGCATGGAAAGCAGATAAAATTGCATAGCACTTTGCAAAATATAGTATCTGTAAGGTACAGCCGCGGTAAAAAGAAACGCCCCACCCTCTGTTAATCGAGCATCGTTCATCGTAGAGAAAATTGAATGATACCATTCGATTAGGAATAACATCCTCTACAAATTAATATGCGTAAAATTTGCATAAGGAGCCGTCTTCATATCTAAAAGCGCACAAACTTTGAAATTTTCAGTGGCAACACCCAATTTTAATGTCACCTACAAGTTCTAGACCCCCAAATTAGTCCAAATTCAAATTTTCACGGCGTTTCTATCTTTATATCCGAAGATATTCAATATTCCGGAATGTGCAATTTTCGGGGATCAGCTCCATATTGAAAAGCGCAATTTGAAGGGCGATGTTTCATTGATTGACCACAGCATTGTTGTAAATTATTGAACTATCCTCTTGACATCCAGCATTATGGCTTACCTTACAGCCAAAGGGTCGCAGGGGGTTTTTCGGAGATCAGCTCCATGTTGAAAAGCGTAATTTGAAGGGCGATGTTTCGTTGATTGACCACAGCATTGTTGTAAATTATTGAACTATCCTCTTGACATCCAGCATTATGGCTTACCTCACAGCCAAAGGGTCGCAGGTTTGATTCCTGCATGAGAGGGTGAGCATTTTCATGGCTGGGTGTGGTGTTGTCTTGTGTATGTGTGTATTACTAAGGCAGTGAGCCTGTAATGGGTAGGATTATGTGAGCCTCAAATAGGGCACAATTATTAGGGGTAAAAAGCCGTACTGGGGACGTTGCTAAAAACGAATGGGCATTCGTGCCAGGATCAATAAAAGAAAGAAGAAATAAAGAAGAATGAAATGTTTATTTCCATATGTCATTTTATAATGCTGTTTCAAAAACAATTTATGAGACCAAATATCTGCAGATGACGCGACAAAAGAACTGCGTTGGAACTTTGTGACGAATTTAAAAGTATCAATCCGTCATTATCAATCACTGTTTGAAGTTTTGTTGGTGTTTAGTATCACATAATTTTATAATTTGTTATTGATTTATATAAATATTTTTTATTATAAATTATCATATTTTGTGAGCGATTTCAACTCGCAGTAGTTCCGGAACTATCAATCGACAGTAACATAAGTAGATCCCATTTATAATAATGCAAGTTTTCATCCTTCAATACGGTAGCAGAATTACGTTCATTAGGTTGCATCTATACAACACTGTTTATACAAAGTTTTTATTGAAACTGAGTAAAAATAAATACCCGTTTTCTTAAATAAAGATTAACTTACAATTAATATAACTTTTTCAAATTAGTCGTTTTTTAAACTAATATACGACCCCTAAAATCATCGTGATGCTGAATATTTAAACTTTTCGAAAGAACTAGAGGGAGGAAACACCTGGAATTTTACATAAACATATAAAAAGTCTTTGTGAATCGATTTTTACCAAAACATGTCCAGTCCAGGTTTGTATTCATATTTTTTCGATTATTGATTTCATAATTAATATTTCATACAAACAATTATTTCCACAAAAATAAAAATCACGTAAATGTGCTTGGGTTGTTTAGTAGTAACGTCATACAAATAATCAGAGTGAGCAGATATTTATCACAGAAGATATGAATAGAAATCTTGGAAACTAATTTAACATTAGGAGCTCAAAGCTTTACATACTCACAACTCAGAAACGCTTCACCCAAATGACTTGAAATTTGGTATCACAGGTTGAATTTTGCTCTAGTTTCGAACTGTGTTGTCAAACTTGGGTGTTGTCATTTAAAATTTCAAAGTTTGTGCGCGTTTAGATATGAAGACGGCCCCTATGCAAATTTTATGCACATTAATTTGTAAAGGATGTTATTCCTAATCGAATGGTATCATTCAATTTTCTCTACGATGAACGATGCTCAATTAACAGAGGGTGAGGCGTTTTTTTTTCCGCGGTTGTACAGTATCTCGAGTTCAAATACAACATAGACGGGTAAGCTTACTGGTTAGTCGGTCTCGTTTAAGTTTTGAAGTACCCGTCCATGGTTATGGTGGTTTGAAGCAGGTTGTTTGTGAGTTTCATTCGACGTGGTTAGAAAGCGGTTAAGTGTATTTACGGATTCGTCTGCGTAGTTTAAGTGACTTCATCGGCGTGGTTGGCGTTGTGTTGAGGGCTTGCTGAGTATTTTATGGAGCTATTTGGCCGTGTGAGCCTTATTCTTCTGGAGCTATTTGGCAGCGTGAACTGTATTCTACTGAAGCAAAACTGTGCTTAGTGAGGCAGAACTTTGTTATTCTGAAGCAAACTTGTATAGTTCTGCGGAGTTACTGAGGTTCAAAAATTCAAGAACTGTGAGTTGAACAATTTTATTATATCTAGACATTAGTGTTTCAGATTAGTGTTTTAGGCATAAAAACTTTGATGATTTTGATGCAGAAATTTTAATGATTTTACTGAAGATATTTTCATGCCTTTTAGTGCAATTATTTTAATGATTTTAATATTGAGGTTTATTTGTGTTTACTTACATGCTAAAATTGATGATTAATTGCTTGTAATGATGTTCTGTAGGCAGTACTTGTAGAAGATTGTGTTAGATTCGGCTTATATTGTTATATACTGTGACTTTGTTTTGTTTTTCTTAAACCCGAAGGAATGGCTTTTCTGAATAAGATGAAGAAATACGATTTTTGAGAATTGGCTCGTGAACTATGGGATGAAATGAGTTAGGACTTAACGGTTCTCGAATTGAAATCTATTATTCTGAAAAGTAAAGCGTACGACGAAGAGTTTATAAAAACTTATTTAGAGACCATTATTTCGAACAGGTTGTAAAGAGAAGATTGAGATGAAAAGAAGTTGGAAAGGAAGGAAAAGAATGCAAAGTTGGAAAGAAAAAAGGAGTTGAAAAGGTAAGAAAGGAAAGAGGAGGCGAAGAGAAGTTTTGAGTTGGAAAAGATAAGATTGAATGGGCCACTGTCCGTTTTGATTACTGTTACATTGGTTTTCCCCATGGAATGTAACATCATGGAATTTTGATATATGTCTGCTACCTAGAAAAATGGTCTCTGAATTTTCAGATAATACGTATAAGGTTCCCATCTGACCATCTGGGACAGAAATCTACACACGCCCCGGACATTTGTCATTTTAGAGGTTTGAATTCACAAAGGGGTGCCCTAGCGGGCAGTCCTGTGAAGAACTGAATTTTGGGGTCGCCACTGACTCACAGCTGCGCTTGGCATCGTGAGAGTTTGGCCAACTGGGATAATAATTTCAGGGCTTGTAGCCAAACCCCTGTGTCAATTTCTCTCCAATAGAAAATATGTAACTGTATACTTACCAATTATATAGCTGGGGCACCGATATTAGAATGAATCACCGGACAGGGGAGGAGAAATTGTTTTGGGGATTTTCGAGAGAGAGCAGAATTTAGAAAAAAGAGTTCGAGAGTTGATTTTAAGTTTCCAAAGTGAATAGTGTATTTTTTCGAGCGAAACACTGAGTAACAGTCCTCGACGTAGCCGCTACGCTCCGGCCGACCAGTGGAGGAGGTAAGCCTATTTGAATGGAATGCATTCTCTTGAATCATCCGCTCTCTCTCTCTCTCTCGTACTTACTCGCGCCTGTATAATGGGCCGATCTGTATTAAGTTAAGAGTTCGGACCTATAATTAAAGAGGTTCAGTTATGATTGGCAGTATAATAGTAGTTTTAATGTAAGCTATTAAGGAATTAAATGAATGTGTTTTTATGTAGAATGAGGTAATTCAAATGTTTAGAGAATATTATGTAAGGGGACTTAGAGGATTGAATGAGAATGATTTTGGGAAGCATTAATAGGCTAATTATAAGAGGTTGAAGCATAAGCTAGATATGTCAATTAGTATTGTGTCCATATATATTAATTGGAATTTTAATTTTTGATCTTGTAAATAAATTGTTATTGTTTTTTAATTATTCGGTGTCCTCATTATCCAATTATTTTAGCAAATTGATTTGCAGGTAAGGTTTTTCGATACGGCCAATATCGAGTCTTGTGAAAAATGGAGAGTAACAATAATAAGTTCCGCTCTGACTGGACGTGTGGTGAAAACCCACGCATCAAATATTTCGTGTAGTGAGAGCCTCGGACCTACGAGTATGACATGATTTCCAGAGGCTGTTACACAGGTTCATCCCAAGAGCCAACGGCCGTACCGTGCTGAAAACACCGGTTCTCGTTAGATCACCGAAGTCAAGCAGCATCGGGCGCGGTTAGTACTTGGGTGGGTGACCACCTGGGAACACCTCGTGCTGTTGGCACATTTCGGGCGCGGTAGTCCGGTGGTTTGCGCGCTGGATTTGCACGCTGCCACAACTGCCGTCATATTCATGCGGAGTACGATCACGTTAAACATGTGGGTCCGTAAGTCCTTCCGAGAGGTTGGTGGTAGGGGAAGGAGGGTACGGTCCCTGCGGATGCCTCCCCCACTGGGTTCTAGTCTAAATTGAGTGGCACTTCCCGACCGTCCAAACAGTTACCTTACACCTTTTTGGTAGGTCGGGCGGTCTGGGTCTCAACAACAACGACAGGTTCATCCCAGAAAAGGGGATATTATGTTGTGCTTGGTGCTGTTTGAACAACAAGCATATAATGCTAAGATCGATAAAGAACACAGCGTTTGGGCTATCGCCGTACGATATCAATCAGTTGATTTCTAGGGAGACCCCAGAAGATGCAGAAAATAACAAAACATGTAACAATTATCCTACTCAAACGGTTTAAATTGGGACCGGAGAGTTTTCGGCAAAAATTTATGTGACAGCAGCGAACATTCGAAAAAACATGTCGAGATTCCACGTATGAGATTAGAACTTATTTCGAGGAGTGGATAGCGGGTATAAATGTTGACAAGTTTCGATCAAGTAACAAGTTTCGATCATGTAACAAGTTTCGATCAACAGCTTCGATCAAATGTAACAAGTTAATGATTGCTGACCAATTGAAGCGGAATGTACCACCCCAAGTTAAAGATCGCTTTTGGGGTCAATGAAGCAGAATGGTGGAACTCTCGGCACTTGCAGACAGACTAGATGATTACAAAGACGTTAGAGGTCACAGGGTTTCGTCGACATGGACGTTTCCACAAGCAACGAGAAGGCTAGAGAATAAGAGGGTTTCTGGTTCTTTAAATGGACCGTCCGACGAGTGACGAAAAGGGGAAAAAGAAGCGTCCATGAGTCTGTGAATGCGATATCCCGCGAACGAATAGAGTGTTTCGAACAAAATTCGGTGCGATTATTATAATCAATGTACACTGGAGCTCTATTGATTTAAATGCGATCGAATTTTCGGAAGACCTCCCCCGCTCCAATTTTGGAATTATATTTTCAAAATATCATAAAAATATCAGAACCTTCAATAATGTTAAATAAATAATCATTTCTTATGAAAATTTTCATTTGAAAACAACTGACATGAACTTTAGAAAGTTAACAAGAATTTGTTCTCAAGACATTGCACGTTTTTCAAATAAATTTATTAAAAAAAATAATAAATTAAAAACTGTTGTGAAATATGTTGCCTTTCCATGTGCAATATTATGCGACAAATTTGTTAACATTTGTTAACCTTCCCGTAGATCTAGCTCGTTCCATTCACGAGAGAATATGCTTTTGTAATAGTTTTGTATTTTTTCAATTCGCCAAATGTCCTTTTGTCGTTTGTTTGCAATGCTTGGCGATAAGCAAAATATTGACAACTTTTTGAAAATGTCGCCAAATTAGCGAAAATGTCGCCAAATTGGCAGAAATGACATTTAACAAAAATATCACCAAATTCATGAATATTCAATATTTTGCAAAAAGGAAATGTAATTCGTTTGATAATTCCTGTCGTCATGGGAATATTAAATATTCAAAATACAGTGAGCTTCAGTGTTTGTGAGACAGGTACGTTTTATTAGGGAGTTTAAAGTGTCACAAATTAATTGCGCTTTTGAAGGGGTGATATACCACTCTTTATCAAAAACTAATTATTATAAGAATTAATCCATATCACGGGCTTAACGATTAGTTTTTTATAATCCCATTTAGTGGTAGTTGTCTTAGTAATGAGATTTGTCTTTTTCAAATTAAACAGCGAAAATTTATAAACAATATTGACATAGGAAAAACAATATAATGATTGCAATTTTAAATTTTAAAAATTGATTTATTGGAACACAAAACCATCAGTTTTATATAATAACATATCAGTTTCTAATTATTATAATCGTTTAATATATAAACTATAATCCTTAGCGGATGCTAGCTGTATTTCTAATTGTTAAGTTAGATTTGCATATAATGAAAATCAGTTGGATACCTCGAAATAGTTTTACATGTTGTCATCCAGAAAAGCATCCAATATTAAAGTACAATTAAACGCTAAAAACATTGTGCCGTAGATTTTGTACTTCCTTATTAAGCTGCTAAAGAAGGAAAGTCATTGCATTATGTAGGAAAAATCATACGCTGGCCACATCAGATTCTTTTTAACTAAAAGACGATTAACATAAACTTTATAACGCTAGCATGAACCGTTTTCGTAATGTTGCACGTTTTCTGGATAAATTTATCAAATATATATATATATATATATATATATATATATATATATATATATATATATATATATATATATATATATATATATATATATATATATATAATTAAAAAGGTAGTAAATCGTCAAATATGTTCCCTTTCCATGTGCAATATTATGCAACATTATTCTCATGAATTTAGATCGTTGAAATCACGAGAGAAGATATTTTTTATATAATAGTTTTGTGTTTTAACGCCCAAGAATTCGCCAATGATCATTTATCTCGTGCAATTAACATTAATAAATGTCCATTGCATTTTGATGAGGATTTTGCACATGAATAAGTCATTTGTCTAGCATAGTTAGTTGTCAAAAGCCCCCAGTTTCAATTTACGTGGTGTTAATTCAATGCCAAAATCATTGTTCTGTGGACCTTGTATATCGTAATTTTGTTGTAAAAGAAGTGAGTTATTGCATTATGTAGGCAAAGCCATGTACTATCCACATAAGATTTGTTTTATAGAAACACATATGAAGGAAGCTCAAAAATTTAGAAACATTTGAACTCATTGAATCTTTACAACACTGTTGGCTTTTTACATAGCTTTGTTTTTATTGTTCCAAACATATTCCTATATTTTTCGAGCAGATGTAATGTGCTCCCAGTTTGTCTGGAAAGTCATAAAATTTTTAATTTAAAAGAAACTTTAAGAATGCGAAACAATATTCGCAGACAAACAGAGACAATGGACCACGCTTCCTAATTATCTTCAAACTCAAAAATAATTCTCAAAAATAAATTCTTCTATACACCTAAATATTATTTAATCCGCATCATTAGCAAAATTTAAAAAGAAAGACTCGGTGAAAGTGTTCTTTCATGAAAGAATTAACTCATTGTTCTACACAGAATAATATTCAGCCTTTTCATCTCTGATACTGAAAGTTAAAATTATAGCGACAAATAAGGATGAAAACAAGAACGGGTTTGGTCTTTTCGTTGCTTAATTTTAAGTATCTAACTAAATAACGACCTTAATGATTTGATCAAGTTATGTAGCATGTATATGTTGATCCTTTTTAGTGTAGACAAGTATATATTTCATATAATATAATGTACTAAGTTTGTAGAGAAGAATTTAAAAGTTCGACCTCTTGATACCGGTATAAATGTTCAACAAACTTTTATACGAAATTATATTCGAAATTGTGTGTATGTGTGTGTGAAAATTAACAGACATCTCTTTATTACTCTTACTGCAACATACACAAAGATGCAATTAATATTGAAAAGAACTACCATTAACCAGATAATATACATCTTAAGAATACACAGATGAGAGTATGTAAAGAATATTAAAATACATCACCTTTTGAATTCAAAATTTAAAAAATTAAAAGTAAAGAGAAAGCGTCGTCAACCTGCTTGGTAGGATCACTTTCCATTTATCTCATCTACCTATATGTCTGATAGCTTCTCAATTAATAACGACCTGTTATGCAGCATGAAGTGCTCCTTCAACCATCTGACTAAGAAATCTTGGAAAGTCTTGCTTCTGGTCGATGGGGGTAATTTCCATATCTGGAGTGTAGACTTGCTGGACTTCGTAGCTAATGAAATTGTCATCAATGTTCTACCTATAGGATGATGCATACAGGCTTTCGAAAGTAAGCTTCACAACATCCCAACAGTCTACAGCAGTTCAGACCATACAAAACATCCATTAATAACAGGCAGTACGTCCCCAGTCAGTGTATCCTTCGACAGTTTTTCACCATTTTCAAATCTACATATGCACACACCACACAAAAGAGGGACACGCCGACATGTGGAATGACACCGAGTGGGCTTAGAGGTCTAGCTGTTGAAAGAGTTAAACAAGAGGTGTGGCACGTTCAAAAATTCATTGTCACAAAAAAAATGAAAAAGATCAAGACAGATGCAAACAAATATGACACTCAAGCCTGACATAAACAACAAATTAAAAGATCACCCTTCTAACTACTGTGGCAAATGTCTTACTGCTTCTATCATTCTGCAATCAGGAAGGAGAACTGGATTGCCTGTCAAAAGTGCAGCACATGGTTCCACGAAATTTGTAAAGAAGCCAGGGAATACAAATACTTTGTCTGACAAGAATGCAAGGATAATGACTAAGGAAAATTACTATGCCCATCTTACACATATGTGGGACTCATGTTACTCATAGATTGGAGAAGATGGGCATTTTGCAGTGTTCTTTTAATTTTGATTCTGCATTAAAATAACTCAATGTACATTAAAGTCAGTATTAATAAAAGTGCATTTTATAATTAGAAATAAACTGTGTGTGTATATATATATATATATATATATATATAATATATAATATATATAGTATGTATATATATATATATGTATAGCAAATAAAATTATTAAGGAAAAAATGGGAATCAAGCCAACGGGAAAGCATTAATGGCCGAGGGGATTGTGACCCCTCGTTCCCGGTTATAGCATGTATGGATATCCCGGTTTGGTACCGGGGGTGTACACCCAGGTAACACTCCCGGTACCAAATACTTTGCCGAAACTTGACTTCCGAAATGGTGTCGAGCACAAGACACTGACCGTGGAAGTGAGTACAAAACTCAAGTATCGAAGAAAAAGCCGAAGTAAAAAACCACATTGAAAAAGGCCAAGAGTCGTTTACAAAGGAGTATTATTGTAAATCATCTAAAACGTAATAAAAGATTCCATACTTTCAAAAAAGATCGAACTACAAATGACAGAAGAATAGTGCAAGAGGCGATCAAGAAACATTATCCTGCAAATGTTCTTAGACATTATTATAATACTGAATACAACGATGAAGGAAACGCTTATTTTAAGGATATAACTTGTACACACCTGTGATGTTATCGATTTTGGAAATGATAACTGTGAGATTCACCTACACGGAACTAACTTATAGCGCACCCTAGTGGTAGTATAATGCTATATATAGTTTGCACTCTCCTTTCTAAACGACTCTTGGCCTTTTTCATTATGGTTTTTTACTTCGGCTTTGTACTTCGGATTTTTCTTCGATACTTGAGTTTTGTACTCACTTCCACGGTCAATGTCTTGTGCTCGACACCATTTCGGAAGTCAAGTTTCGGCCAAGTATTTGGTACCGGGAGTGTTACCTGGGTGTAATAGCATGCTATAACCGGGAACGGGGGATCACAATCCCCCTCGGCCATTAATGCTTTCCCGTTGGCTTGATTCCCATTTTTTCCTTAATAATTTTATTTGCTATAACTGCTTTACGTACTTGTGCAGCATTGCGCCATCTACGTTAAGCCTTTTTTCATACTTATGTATGCTTTCGTTTTCTTCATCTGATTACTTTTATATTATATTATATATATATATATATAATATATATATATATATATATATATATATATATATATATATATATATATATATATATATAGTATGTATATAATTGAAGAATTTTAATTTACTTGTATTGTATATACCAGAGATTGATCATTTACTGAAATGTTCTGTATAGCAAAAATGAAAATAAGATGGTCTAAAGAGATTATTTGATATCAATAGTGACTATACGACAAGCTTGTGAAGATGATGAAGAGAACATTATAAATAAAATATTATAAATAAAACAGGTACTAATTTGGTATAAATTACCCCTTTTTCCCTATTCCACATATAAGTTAAGGAATTGAAAAAAAATGACATGTAGTAATAAAGATTGGTTAATATATATATATATATATATATATATATATATATATATATATATATATATATATATATATATATATATATATATATATATATATATATATGAATTTCTAAAGAACAAAAGGGAAAAAAGCCAATGGGTAAAATATTAAATAGCCAAGGGGGGTTGTGACCCTTTGTTTCCGGTTATAGCATGCTATTACACCATGGTAACACTCCCGGAACCAATACCCTCCTTAAGCTTTACTTCTGAATGTCTGTCAAGCAGAAGACACAATCAAAGAGCAAAAACAAATGGACAAAGAATTTTAAAACGTAAAACCATTATAACGAAGTTGACATGAAAACCGATATGGCCTCCCTATCAAGAAAGCACATGTCCTAAGTACTATAGCAACGTCCTCGCCCTCAAGAAGCGAGATAAAGGTTCGTTGTCTAATGCGTATTATGTACAGTTACTTTTCCCGTTGCCATTTACGTTTTCAAAACTCCGATATTGCTAAAATCAGCATAAAATGCGTTTTTTTCCTTACATTAGAGTGCATTATAGTAGTGTTTCAGATAACGTACAGGGAAATGTTGTCTTATTGCTTCTTTGATAATCTTTCTGTAGCTTTGTATGCGATCTCTCTTGAAAGTATGGATCTGATTGTTTCCATATAAATGATTTATTATATTGCGGAATATGATCTTACTATACAACGGATTATACAACAGAATCGATTATTATCAACAGATAAAGGGCATACCAATGGGAGGAGGCTGCTCATCAATGCTTGCAGACCTCTATCTGCACAAGTATGAGGAAGGTACGCCTATACTCAATGAAATACTTACTTTAGATTTGCCGACGGTATTCTGTTCGGACAAAACGAAACTTTAGAGACTTTTGATTTCAACTTCTACCCTACAAACTTAGAACTGATCGAAACTATTATGGAAGATCAAAAAGAGGTAAATTTTCTGGATATATGTATCAAATATGAAAAGAACGAAATATTATATACTAAATTATATGACAAAAGAAATTCATTCCCCATCAACATAAATTTCATTATCGATTGGTATTCTAATTTAAGTAAGAGCATATTCCGCAATATAATAAAAAATCATTTATATAGAAACAATCAGATCCATACTTTCAAGAGAGATCGCATAGTAAGCGACAGAAGGATTATCAAAGAAGCGATAAGACAACATTTTCCTGTACGTTATCTGGAACACTACTATAATGCACTCTACTATAAGGAAAAAAACGCTTTTTATGCTGATTTTGCCAATATCGGAGTTTTAAAAACGTATATGGCAACGGAAAAAGTAACTGTACATAATGCGCATTAGACAACGAACCTTTATCTCGCTTCTTGAGGGCAAGGACGTTGCTATAGTACTTAGGACGTGTGCTTTCTTGATAGGGAGGCCAAATCGGTTTTCATGTCAACTTCGTTATAATGGTTTTTCGTTCGAAAATTCTTTGTCCTTTTGTTTTTGCTCTTTGATTGTGTCTTCTGCTTGACAGACATTCGGAAGTAAAGCTTCAGGAGGGTATTGGTTCCGGGAGTGTTACCATGGTGTGATAGTTTGCTATAACCGAGAACAAGGGGTTACAATCCCCCTTGGCCTTTTAATATTTTACCTGTTGGCTTTTTTCCCTTTTGTTCTTTTGAAATTCATATATATACTTATCTTGAGAGAGCAGCATTGCGTCTTTCGTGCTAAGTCTTTACTTTTTCTTGTCTGAATAGTACATCATTTTGTCTTCTTGTCTTTTACACTATATATATATGTATGTGTATATATATATATATATATATTAGTGTAAAAGGCTCTATATATATATTTATTTGGATTTACTATTTTAATATAAAGAATTTTATCGAAACATATAGATCAAACAAACATATAACAAACAGATAAATTACAACATATAGATCAGCGATCTTAATATTATTAAAAAGATATTTGAAATCAAAGGTTTGAAATCCAATTAGTTTACCTAGTGATGCTAATTTATTCTTTAATTACTATTGTTTAGAATAAGGTAATTATTTCTGGAATAATGTAAACTATCATTTATTAGATTTAAATAATTAAGTAGTAATTTACTCGCAGTAGTAGAGTAAGTATTATGACCACTAGTTACTGTTCTAAATTTAATAGGATTTTTATGAAATTTAGGAGTAAGCACTATATATGGAAATTTAAAAAATTTATAATTAATGCTTAAATCACTATACATATTGATAATTTTCTGTTTGATACTATCAATGGAATGTGAATCTAATTTAAATAGACTATTATTCCTTAAATAATCTAACAGAATATAGAATTTTATACAGATAAGAGCATAATTATTAGAGGCTTTATCAACATTAGTAATAACAAAAGATATTTGTAAATCTTTAATGGAGTGTTTTTATATTATCAATACTATATATTTAGACAATTTAATACTAAAAATAGTATTTTTAATAAATTTTAATAAAGTAAATTTCCACACATTAAATGCCTCTAAAGGCAGTTCATACTTAGAAGCTAATTTATAAATATATTTATCAAGGTCAAGATTTATTGACATTAAAACTTTAAAAGAATTATTACAAGATGGTATCCTGAATTTTGTGCCAAATGACATAATAGTTCTTAACGTGTCGTTTTTAACTATGGGTACTTCTCCTGTAACTATATGCCCCAAGTGTTGATTTAGATATTTAGCATATTTGTCTACTTTGCAAATACATTCGTTATCTATATCTGACATGGAATCTTTATCTATAAAGGGAGATTGTGAAATTTCATTATAATTAAAAATAGATCTACCAATAGGCTTGTAGTGTTTAAAAGTCTTTGAAACACTCAAATCCTTAATAGGCAATAAATGTTTAAACTGATTAAATAGATTCCCAAAATTTATAGAATTATAAATTGGATGCTTAAAAGAAATTACACAATAAGAATTAGTAGACGTATAATTATTATGAAATTGATTAATTTTAAATACTTTGATCTAGTAATGAACAAATCATAGAAAATATGATTAAAATGCTAATTAGTAATATTTAATTTTAAGAAAATGGCATAAACATTATTTAAATGTTTTTTCTTTACCGCAAATACCCATGATTTTATTAATTTCCATTGATAAGTACTGTTAAATTGGTGATGTAAACATTTTATCTCAGCTTTATAATCATGATGTTTGGAGCTTCCTTTGCAACGTTTAAATCTTTTAATATTAAAAGAGTTTCTATTTAAATTAGGTTTCAGTAAAAGGTGATTAAAAATAGAATATTTATTATCTACAAAATTATTTTTTACAATATTACCATTTAGATATAATTGATTTAATCCATATGAAAAAAGAGTACAATTTGATTTAATATAGAAGTTTTCAAAAAAATTCTATCAGTTCTATTAGTTTTTATATCCAAAACATGTATAGTAGTATTTTCAAAACCGTGTTTAGCAAAGTGTTTATATTCTATTTTATTAGAAGTAGGAAGAAAATTATTATTGAGGATATATATTTTTGGCGTGATCTCTACGAACATTCATACCTAGATGAATGGGATTACTAGTTTGTCCTATATATGATAGATTGCAAATATTACATGATAATCCGTAAATGCAATTAAAAATTTTACAGAGAGGCATATGACTATTTTGGTTCGTGATTTGAGTATTAGAAGCAGATGAACAGGTTTTGCAATTTTTATTTTTCCATTGATTGAAATTATAATTTTTAGTAGGGTAATTATTATATTCAAAACTATCCATGGCACTATGTTGGTAAATTGATATCGGTCTAGACAATTCCCAACATAAATCGAAAATACTGGGCAATACCCATCAAATTGTATAATAATAAGTATATATAAATATTTGCCAGTCTCTAAATCGTATAAGTTGTGTAATTCATATTAGTATAAGAATAATTATTAGTATGACAATATAACATAGAGAATATAATATAATAGAAATAAAATAATTGCTTATAGATATATAAGTATAAATAACTAAGTTCATGTAAAACCTAATCCTAATGTTTATAAGGAGGATATTACAAAATAACAAGAAAAGATTTAGCGTTATAGTTACAATCAATTCTGAACTTGATTAAATAAAACACTAAGTATTAAATAATACATATAGTGTAAAAATTGGATTCACTTAAAATCCATTCCGAATATGTAATAATAAAATGATTGTACTGAAAAGTACAATTTAAAAAGAGCTGCTTCAATAATTCACCAATACAATATATATATATATATATATATATATATATATATATATATATATATATATATATATATATATATATATATATATATAGTATTTCTAACTATTCATATTTGCAAACTGTCAAACTGTCCTTAACTCCTTTTGCATGCTTCGTAAAAGAAACTTTCAATTTGCTATCTATTCAAATTTATGCTGCATTAGCGCTAAATTTAGTAATAGAATTATTATTATTTTTAATTCTACTTTCATCCAACGTTTATTAAAGATTTCTGTGGCTGGCTCATTCTCCTAATTTTATTCTTTTTTTCAATTGCCTAAGTTAATAATTACAAATATGTTACATGAATTATAATTCGTTCTCTTCCTTAAAGATTCATTTAGTTAAGTTTACTAGTTGTAATTTATAAACTAATTTTAGTCGTTAAAAATTCTAGTGCTGCCATCTATCGTTATTTCTTCTTATTATTTTTTGATTTTATGATTGGGTAAAGAGATTTTAGTACTGGTGATATTGAAGCCCTTTTTTATTTTTATAAGCGGTACTTTTCAGTACAATCTTTTTATTATATTATTACATAATTGGATAGGATTCTATGTAAATCCAAGATTTACACTATGCTTTATACCTAGTATTTTATTTAATCAAGTTTAGAATTGATTGTAACTATATAGTTAAATCTTTTCTTTTTATTTTGTAATATCCTCCATACTTACATTAGTATTTGGTATTACACGAACTTATTTGTTTATACAGTTTTATCATAAGCAATTATTTTATATCATTTAATTATACTCTCTATGTATTTTGTCATACTAATAATTATACTTATACTATTATGAACTACACAACTTATACGATTTGGTGACTGGCAAATATATTTATACTTATTATATAATTTGATAAATATTGCCCGTTATTTTCGATTCATGTTGGAAATTGTCTAAACCTATATCAATTTATCAATTTACCGATATTGTGCCATGGATAGTTTTGAATATAATACGTAATTGCCCAGAATTTGCTTAAAAATTGTAACTTCAATAAATGTATGAATAAAAATTGCGAAACCTGTCCATTTGCTTCTAAAACCCTAACGAATCAAAATAGACATAAGTCTTTCTGTAAAATTTTTAATTGCATCTACAAAATATCCTGTAACATTTGTAATTTATCTTATATAGGACAAACCAGTAACCCTATTCATCTACGTATGAACGTTCACAGAGATCATGTCAAAAAATATATCCTCAATAATAATTTTCTCCCTACTTCTAATAAAATAGAATATAAACACTTTGCCAAACACGGTTTTGAAAATATAACTATACATATTTTGGATATAAAAACTAATATAGCTGATAGAATTTTTTTTTTGAAAATTTCTATGTTAAATCAAATTGTACTCTTTTTCCATATGGATTAAATCAATTATATCTCAATGGTAATATTGTAAAAAATAATTTTGTAGATAATAAATATTCTATTTTTAATCACCTTTTTTTTAATCCGCATTTAAATAATAGAAAATCAGTCAAATTCAAGAGATTTAAACACGGTAAAGGAAACACCATTCATCATGACTATAAAACTGATATTAAAAGTTTACATAATCAATTTAACAGCACATTTCAATGGAAATCAATAAAATCATGGGTTTTTGCGGTTAAGAAAAAATATTTAAAAAAAGTTTATGCCATTTTCTTAAATTTAAATCTAACTAATGAACATTTTAATCATATTATCTATGATTTGCTCATTACTTGATCAAATTATTTAAAAGTAAAACTTAATCAATTTCATAATTATAATAATTCTAATTATTATTGTATCATTCCTTTTAAGCATCCTATTTTTAATTCTATTAATTTTAGGAATTTATTTAATCAGTTTCAGCATTTATTGCCAATTAAGGATTTGAATGTTACTAAGACTTTTAAATATAACAAGCCTATTGGAAGAGCAATTTTGAATTACACGGAAATTTCACAATCTCTATCAATTGATAAATATTCCTTAACAAATGTAGATAAGGAATATATTTGTAAAGTTGATAATTATGCTAAATTCATAAATCCATACTTGGGGCATATAGTTACTGGAGAATTAGCCATTGTTAGAGACACATCTTTAAGAACTATAATGTCATTTGGTACAAAGTACAAGTTACCATCTTATAATAACTCTAATAATATTTTAAAGTCAATTAATCTTGACCTAGATAAATATAATTATGGATTAGCTTCTAAATATGCTTAGCCTTTAGAGGCATTTAATATGTGGAAATTTACTTTATTAAAATCTATTAAAAATACCATTTGTAGTATTAATTTGTCTTGATCTATATATAATCTTGATAATATAAAGCAATCTGTTAATGATTTGCAAAGTTCTTTTGTTATTACTTATGTTGATAAAGCCTCTAATAATTATGCTATTATATGTAAAAAATTCTATATATAGTATCTGTTAGATTATTTAAAAAATAATAGTCTATTTAAACTTGACTCACACTCCATAAATAGTATCAAATTGAAAATTATTAATATGTATAGTGATTTAGGTATTATATTTTTTTTAATTTCCATACATTGTGCTTATTCCTAAATTTCATAAAAATCCTATTAAATTTAGAACTGTAACTAGCGGTCATAATTCTTACTCTACAACTGCGAGTAAATTACTGCTAAATTATTTAAATGTAATAAATGATAATTTACGTTATTCTAGTAATAATTACATTATTTTAAATAATAGTAAAGATTTAAAGAATAAATTAACATCACTAGATAAAATAATAGAATTTCAAACTTTTGATTTTAAAGATCTACTTAATAATATCAAGATCTCTGATCTTTATGATGTAATTTTAGCTCTATATAATGCTTATATTACTAATCAATCTACTGAAACTATATTTACCAATTTTCCTAAACTTCTCCACTTTGTTCTTTTTAATAATTATATATTTCAAGGTAATAAATCATACTTACAAGTCTCAGGGGCTCCACAAGGTGGCTATAGTAGCAGTATGTTAGCTAATTTATACCTGTATCATTATGAAAAATCATTTACTTCAACAGATTATAAAATTTATAGATATATTGATGATCTTATATGTTTAGTATTTACTGATAATTATGTAATAGATATAGATTTCTATCTGGATAATTTGGAATTAATACCTAATGAAACTACTATTAGTAATAATATTAGTTATTTGGATTTAAATCTAATAATTGAACCTACTAATAGTATAGTTACTAATTTATATGATAAAAAAGAATATTTTAAATTCAACATTAATAAAATATTACCATTTAATTCCTACAACTCGATTCAATTGTTTAGAAATATTATACTTAATCAACTTTTTAGGATTTATAGATTGTCAGATAAAAATTTCATGATTTGCACATTAATAACCTAAAAATTACCAGTAAATTATATGAATATCCAGCATATTTAGTAAATCGTATAATTAATAAATTTCGATTATCTTAAAATTCTCTCCTTAGTATCTTATTTCAGCCGAACATCTACATTCTCTTGAATTTACTTTGGTTTGTTTTTACATCCTCTTATACCTTTGCCTCTATGCTTTCTCTTATTTTATTTGCCCTTTAATTTTGCTACTTTTACTCTAAAATATCACTTTTTGCTGCCTTTATGCAATGCTGTTATTTGTTACTCACAATTGACAACGATGAATCTCTTCTTTTATCTATAACGAATGGCAACATTGGTCTTGTCATTTAAGGCTCGACTTGGTAGTACATTTAAAGAGTATATTCAGGTATTTTTGTTTCCTTTCAATTTTTCAATCTTTATGCTTGTAATCCAAATAACACGAGTTTATAGATAAAATCTATCTCGTGTTTCCGAAACAAGCACTTTTTGTGTTCATTTTGATTAAATATTTGGACTTGAAAAAGAATTTTTTCGAAATGAATAATTTTTAAGCCTTGTGCTTCTCCACTTGTTAAGCTTTATTGCTTAATATTTTTTGAATTCCTATTTTCGATTCCATATCCCTGATTTTTGTTAATTATCTTTAGCTTGATGACAAATAATATGTTTTTAATTTTCCTCATGATGGTTGTATTTATGTTTAATGCTTCTTTGTAATTTGTAGGCAATTTTTAAGTTAGTGTATTTTAAGTTATTGTATTATGAGTTACAATATCTCTATACAGTCATTTGATTTTCATTTTATTTTATATATATATATATATATATATATATATATATATATATATATATATAGCAAAAAAATTTTTAAAATACCGTAGCAAAACCGATATTTGAATTTTCGTGTTACAGATTCTCACTTTTCTTTCATTGGATCTTCAAACCTTTTTTTCTTATATATATATATATATTTATATATATATATATATGAATAGTCGTATATATATATATATATATATTAATAGTCGTATATATACATATATATATATATTTATATAGTAGCCGAAGGGGGTCACACACAACCCCCTTGGGCTATTTTTAGCACTTTACAACAAAGTTGAAAAGTGTTTATGACTTTGTTCATTCTGTCTGTCTGTCTGTCTGTCCGTTAGCACGATAACTGCCGTAAAAATGACTTAATCAAATTGAAATTTTAGTATGTTGTTCAGACGGTCTGTAGGACCTATGGGAATATAAATGAATAATATCACCCAATTAGTTTTGGATGGAACCAGGGTTGAAAAAATGAAATACATTGAATCCTATGGAACCTAATTTTTCAAACATTTTTTTAAAATGATTTAAAATTCACACATTGCTTCGAAAATTTTAGGTAATATTCAAATTGTTCCATAAAATATATTAAAAAAAAATTCAGCAAAATATATTCAGTAGTTTTTTAAATAAAAATTAAAATAATAATTACACCTCTTTTATGAAGCGATCACGTGACAATGATATGAAAAGATCACGTGACCAACTTCAAAATAAAATATGGCATCCATCTTGTCTGAAAATCGTGATTTTTAAAGTTCTTTCTAATTCATATAGAGTGTTATATCCGTCCTAAAACCGCTTTATTTTTGCTTACATTCTGTGCATCTACATACTGAAACAACGCAATTACAATATATTTGAGTTTAAATGATCCTCCAAATTTGATTATTTCTACAACGAAGCCTATTTTTCACTTATGTAAAATGTAAACAGCAAAATATGTAGAATGAGTTGTATAAGAATTGCTGTATTTCTTTAACACAAAATTATTTAGCTCATGGAGTCTGCATAGATGATATGAATGAAATATTCATTGATTTTACAGAGAGAAGGACGATTTTTTTCGATGAAGTTTTAAGCATAGAGTTTAATTACTTGTAGCTCCATGGTCTTAATTTTTAAATAAAATAAATTATTATAGTATTGTGATGAATGAAATGAATGGGAAAATATTATGAATGAAATGCTGCTTTTATAGAGAGAGCCAGGCGTGTTATTTTTTCTATGACGACATTTGAATGAATTTCAGTTGTTTTCGATGAAGTTTTCAAATATAATAAATTATCGTAGTATTATGATAATTTTAAAAATATTACCAAGGAATGTATCGCATTTTAGAGAAGTTTAAACCAGGTAATTTATATTTCAATGCCGTTATTTGAATGAAGTTCATTTTTTCGATTAAGGTTAAAGTTTTCAAATATAATAAATTAATGTAGTATTGTGATAAGTTTTAAAATATTACCGAGGAATGTATTGCATTTTAGAGATGTTTAAATAAAATTGCATTGAAGTTTGAAAGTGTTTCATAATCAATGCTTTAAGCATGATTGATCTTCCTTGTTTGCTACTCCGCTTGTTAGCTTTCTTCGTCCGTCGTTTCAATTTTCTACTTATGATTATATATATATATATATATATATATATATATATATATATATATATATATAGTCTGGTAAAATCTTATATTTTAATTCCTCAAATAGTAACTGCAAACTAATGAGCATTTTATACTATGAGTGAGTAATATGATACGCTAACTACTATTTTCTTCTACAGTTAGAGAAGTTTGCCTGAATTCAATTGGTTTGAAAGTCTGAATTATTTTTTTTTTATTTTTTTAAGCAGGTGGTTGCTTAATGCAGAGTCGATTGTTGATATATTGGAAATCGGTTGTAAAATTAGAATTACACTGCTCATTCCAGTTATTTCATTTTCAACTTTTTTTCAAAATGCTTAAAGATAAGTAAGGCGCCTATTCTCAAACTAAAACTTTCACCAACCGCGCTTTAACTTAGTAGAAAGCGAAAAAATGATTAAAATCACGTTATAAGATAGGGCCTATGTTTTAAAATAAGACTTTTGAAATTTATTTTACGCAAAATGGGGAGACCCGTGTGAAATGGTCTCTCGTCCAAACCCTGCTAATATAGACTTCCCAAGAAATATTAAATAGTGCTGCCATCTATTGATAAAAGTAGAACCTGAAAACGCCTTTAAATTGCAGTTTTCCAAAATTGCAATCGCGAACTACTTAATTGACAACAGATATTAAAATTTACACATATGACAGCTTCCCTTTTCCAAAACATATAAACATATACGAGTATATTTCACTTCAAATATAAGAACCAATTCTTCCCTATTACAAATTCTTATTACCTAATTTATCTAAATTTGCTTAATGTAATTTCTACGTAATAAAATACCAAACTATCAAACTGCGACATCACAACGAATAAACTGCTGCTTGTGAGAATGCAAATATTCTTTGTACTTCGCTTTTACTAAGTACAAAGACTTTGTAATCTGGTTAGGATGCTGCCGATTGATTTGCGATAGCAGGGCGATAACCAGTCCGAGTGTTTTAGGAGAGGGAGCAGGAGGTTGTAAAAAATCTTGCTATCTCAGTAGGGCCTGATTACCGAAAAGGCGTGGTAAGCACATGCTTCCCTTCAAAAGATTCAAAGGGGTCCCCCCAAATTGCATCCCCGATTTACACTTTTTTTTTTAAATGTAAGGTATCAAATTGCTAGATTTACACTATTTTTAATGTAAGTTATTTATCAAAATAGTTAAGTTAAATATAGTATCATGACCGTACAGGCAAACACAGAAATATTTTAGTTGTCTGAACACAAATGTGTATTGCCCATACTGTTTTTTACATTTAAATATCAAACTGTTAACGAAAAAAGGTAGGATAGTAGTTAATATTTAAGTTAGAACTAATTGTAAGAGTAAACATGGACCACAAGTGATAAAATAATAAAATAAACTATGGTTTAGGAATTTTGGTACAGGCAAACAATTTAAAAAAATCAGTTTGTTGAAGAGAACTGTTAGCTGACCAAGGCAATGCGGTAATAGAATTTTTCGAGCACGGATGAATGCATAGGGGATTTCTTAGGCCATGCTCACAAAATCAAAATGGGGCCCCCAAATGTGGTTGTGCTTTCCATAAATTGGTTGGTTAATCGGGCCCTGTATCTCAGCCGAGTCCCGAACCGCGGATTTTCGTACGGGCCAGCTGGCGTTTAACAACTAAGCTACTGGAACTAAATTGCTAGCTTCCATCACATTATCTTCCCTCTAATGTCAAATTGACATGCAACTTGACAATCTGACTGGTTACCTCCTCCTATTTTTACCTCAAGTTCCTAGATGCTATTTTTCCATGTTAATTTCCTGCGTCATCATTGGGCTCACTATTTTAAATCTGCGCCCAATATGCCAGAATTTACTGTATCCGTACTAGTCGCAGTATGGCCACTTCCAGCCATCACTGCACTGACACGCAGGGTTCATTTGTTCGGATGTCATTGTAAAGAACTCTGCTGTCCCAGCCGGCGCTCGAACCGAGTATCTTCGTACTGAAAAGCGGCAGCTCTCTCAGTTAAGGAGGACCAGCACCCCAAAATTGACCAAAAATGATATTTTTTTTTTCTTTATAAGCTTTTCTTAAAGTTTGGAATCTTACCTTTAAAGCAATGTATGACATAAGAAAATCAGAGAACTAGATCTATTTATTTTTTAAATTTCAAAATATAATGTTTTAAAAAAATTTCGCAAAAAAAACGTAATTTTTCATTTCATATTACTTTTTTAAAAAAATACTTTTATATTGTACGTTTAACTTAAGTTTTAAAACCAGATTAGAAAAAGTAGTTTTTTTAATGTTTTAACTGTAACTACAACATTATTTTATTAATCTTTACTTTAACTGTAACTGCAACTTGATTTGAAACATTTGTTGTTCTTGCTGTTAGTTGTTCCTGCGATTGTTATTGATGTTGAATTGTGGTTTTTTATGTATATTTTTGCGCAGATTTTTTTACTTTTATTAATTGATAACAGTCAGTTATGCCTCGGGTAGGTAAACTTTTCAAAAACCGCAATACTGTTGGAAAGAAAAAGATACGTAATGGATCGCCTAAAAGTGAAACTTCTTTAGTAGGAAAGCTGGGCAACTTTTCTGAAGAATATGAGGAATTCAAAGGATAGAAAAGTACTAATGAAATTATAGATATATCTTTACTGGTTTCTTCTATTTAAAATGTAGCTGTGTGCAAGAAGTGTGGAGAAGATATAACTATAACTGTCATAAAAAGAATAGGCTTAGCGATGCAATTGCAAATATCTTGTGTATCATGTTCAAATAAAGCTTTGTGTTACAAAGCTAAAACACACCAAGAAGGTACATTATTTGAAATTAATACCAGATATGTATATGCAGGGGAGAATGTGGTTGGGAATCGGTGGAAGGATGTTCCCACCTGGATTCGGAGAGGACCTCTACTCTTGTCAGGCACTCCGACACTGGAGAATCTTTCCCTCCAGTGTTCCCTACTCTAGTAGGATTTTCTCTTCATTCTCCTCCTCTTTTCTTTCTCGTCCCTCTTCCCGCTGGCTATCCTTTCCTCTCCCATCTGCCAGCGAGGCCCTTCCTGTGGTTCTCTTTCAGGTTCTAGACCTTTGTCAGTCTTTTCTCTGGGGGATTGTCCCAGTTGTATTTTAGTGTGTTTGGACATCGCAGATGTGGCTAGTTTTCTTTCAGGGTGTAGGATTTGACGTCAGCGTTCCCTGGGGGATTGTCCCAGTTGTTTTTCTGTGTCTGGCCACCGTAGTAGTGGCTAGTGTGCTTCTCGTAACCCAGTTGGGTCTTCCTAGCCTCTGGTCAGTTGAGGTATTGCCCCAGTGACCAGTGGGATCATATTTTCCCACCTTAGCTGTGAATGCGTCTGTTTGGATTCAGGGTTGGCTCGTATTCTCTCGCGCTGCTGGGGTATTGTCCCGGCCCACGTTCTCTTGGTGTCTCTCACCCTGTGGTGCTTCCTGTGTTAGAGTAAGACTACCTGTGGGTTCCTAATTCCTCTTCCTTTTCAGCCCTAATCTCTTTTTCCCTTTCAGCTCCTTGCAGGACAATCATCTCCCCAGGTATGAAGGATATACTTCCCTCTTTTTCAGGAAGAAGATGGCTGCCTCCCCGGTTCGGAACCTTGGGGGTGTTTGGTAGGCTTCGTAGTCACCAGTGCGGCACTGGCCCTTTTAAGGGGTCTTTTTACTAACCCTTTCCTTTCAGCTCCTGAAGTCGGCGTTCCGGTTCCCGGGTAAGTGGTCTCGCGCGGCTGTTCGCCACGCGCGCGTGTTAGCTCGTAGTCTAGTCTGTATTGCTCTCTCTCTTTGCCGTTGGCGTTTCTGCTTTGTTCCTTGCCTCCTTGGAGTATGCACCCTCCACGGGCCTCTCCTATATCTGGGTTTCTTCCTGTTAAATGTTTATTTCCTATAGTTTTCTAATCGTTTTTAGTTTTAGAAAAATTTCTTTCGTTTTAGTCTTGTATAAGTTTCTAAGTTTTGTCATAGGTTAAGTCTTTGTCTTAGGTTAAGCTTTTGTTTAAGTTTCATCCTCCCTTAGCTTTAGAATTCTTCCGGTGCTCTAGAAGTCTTGTGGTTTCATTAGCACTATTAGTATCCCTCCTTTACTTGTAGTCCCTCCTTTGGTTCGGCCCTCTGACTTTCGTCGCTTTATCTCCCGGCGGCCCTGGCTCGTTTTTGCCTCTTCCTCTCTCTCCTCTCCTCTCTTCTTTCTTAGGTTAATTTAACCCGGCAGTACGGGTATAAGTCCGGGTTACGACTGCGCCTCTTTAAGTTGCATACTGCCTCTGCATAACTACCGAGGGGTAGAAAGTTGGAATCCTCTGTAAATCACAAATAAACTAAACTGCTGCCACAAGCATGGCTCCTCTTGGTTCTTTAGGGCGGTCACTGCATTTGAATACTTTCGTTCACGCTCTTCTTGTGTGCCCCTGTACTCCTCCTGGAGTTGGGGCATTTTGCTCGGGTCTCCTCGGCTGGGGACATCACCAGACGAGGCGATCTTGGCCCTCCTCGCCTCGCTTGGCTGCTCTCTAGGTGTGGTGTGCGTGGTCAAGGGTCCATTAGGTGCCTTACCTGTTCTTGGCGTTAGTCCTGCCCTGGGTTTTCTGTTTGGTTTTTGATCACCTTGCCTCTTCTGAACCTCAGTCGGGTCGTCTGTAGACGACTCTCAGCGGTGGGGAATCAAACCTGCAGGCCGTGTGGTGGAACAGGTCCCCACTTTGCTGTCTGTCAGATATGTATATGCTCTGAGATGTATAGGTAAGGGTCAAGCAAGTGGCAAAGTATTTTGCGATGTGATGAACTTTTCACCACCACCATCAAAATTTAAAAAGTATGTACACATTTTTGGGCCTGCTGTAGAAACTGTTTGCAAAAATGCAATGAAAGAAGCTGTACAAGAAGCAGTTGAACATAATGATTCGTGTCGCGATATTGCAATAGCACTTGATGGATCGTGGCAGAAACGTGGACACGTTTCACAAAACGGCGTGATGACTGCTACAAGTGTAGACACCGGAAAAGTGATCGATTGCCAAGTCTTTTCAAAATATTGTCGCTGTTCTAACCGGCTAACCAGTATTTACGACTCAAGTTGTCCAGCCATTTATGTTGGAACTAGTAGTGGAATGGAAGTTGCAGGAAAAAAAGTTAATTTTCAACAGATCCTTAACAGAGTACAATGTACGATACGCTCAATATTTAGGTGACGGTGATAGTAAGGCATTTCAAGAAGTTGTGGAGTTCAAGACTTATGGAGATGAAGTTATAATATCGAAACTTGAATGCATAGGTCATGTGCAGAAAAGAATGGGAACTAGATTAAGGAAATTAAAGATAAAAAGTGGAAAGAGGAAACTTTGTGATGGCAAAAGCATGGGTGGCAGGAATAGACTCACTGGTTCAGTGATTCTAAGTATTCAAAAATATTACGGTTTGGCAATAAAGAGAAATGTTGGCAATATTGAAGAAAAGAAAAAAGTTGTATGAGCTAAATATTTTCACCTGCTTTCTGACAACAATAACCCTCAACATGATTTGTGTCCAAACGGCATAGAAAGTTGGTGTAAGTACCGTGTAGCTGAAGCTTCTGGAATGGCCTAGACCACACCAATCACTTTCTTATTTCACCCATAATAATGGATGAAATTAAGCATATTTTTATGGACTTGGCAAATCCAGATCTCCTTAAAAAATGTACGCATGGGAAGACCCAAAATCCTAACAAATCATTAAACAACGTTATCTGGTCCCGAATACTGAAAACAATGTTTATTTCGTTCAAATCATTGACATTTGGTGTTTAGGAAACTGTTGCCAACTTCAATAAAGGCAACATTGTAAAATGTCATGTTTTGAAGACTGCTGGAATTGAACCAGGAGCTAATTGTGTCGAGATTATGGAAAAACATGACATTTTACGCTTCTCAGTAGCAAAACGAAAAAGGGCTGAAAATGAAAAAAAGCCCGCCAAAAAAGAAATAAAAGAAAGACAATGTTAAAAAATGATTTTTTGGAAGAAGAAGGTCCAGATGAACCTTTCTATTCCGCTGGAAATTATTGAATAAATGTTTACCGGAATGAAACTTGTTATTTTTTACTTTAACGGCGCTTATCTCAAAACTTGCTTTTTCAATGTTTAAGTACATTTTTCTCAAAATATATTAAAGGTTTCAATCTGATTTTTCTACTACATATATACAGGATGTATTTGTACAAGCAGACGAACCGAATTAAAATTATCTAATATTAAAAATTAAAATGTGTCGTTTCTTGTGGTAAAATTATGAAATGTCCATTAAAAATTTGTTAATTTCCGAAAAATTGAAATAATAATATAAACTCTCGTTAAAACGTATAAAAGATTCTAATAAACAACTGATAAAATTTTGTTAAAAAATATTTGATAGCTTTTGAAAAAAATGTACCTAAAAAAGGCCTATGTAACATGGAGTCCAACGGAGGGTGCCAGTTCCCCTCAGTTAAGCTACTGGGCAGAAATTGCAAGTTCTTATCGCCGAAATAGATACTGCAAGGGTGCATAAAAAATATAAGGTGGGTCTCTTTATCCAACACTTACCACCCATACAAATATTAGCCGAACATCTCAGTTTGATCTCAAACTGTCAGTCTGGTATGAAAGAAAAACAATTTAATGTTTCACAGTTATTGAAGCCATGGAAGAAAAAATGCATAATTTTTTTTATCTCTATTGTTTTCACATTGCAATACTTTGAAAAATTCCTAGATTTAGTCAAAAAAAGAAAGAAAAATGTATATATATATATATATATATATATATTAAAAAAGACTATTTTCATTTTAATATATATATATATATATGTGTGTGTGTATATATGTATATATATATATATGTATATATACATATATGAGAAAAATATCTAATAAATACGATACATAAAATACATCATCATAACACTGCTGAATTAAATGCCGCACATTCAGTTTTAGCAGATATATTATAGTAAATACAAAAACAGATTGAAAATAAGGGAGGAAGGCAAAAAGGAAGGGGGGAGAATGGAGGGTGTTTATAGAAATGACAGTAAAAAGGCCGGAGGGGATTGTGACCCCCGTTCCCGGTTCAAGCTCTTTTACTCCCAGGAAACACTCCCAGTGCCTCTGTCTTCATGAAGCATCCCTCCGTCCGATGAAATCAATGAAACATCCCGAAGTAAAAAGACCATGAAGTACAAAAGGGCTCAAGAAATGAAAAAACCTAACCTGACTCTACTGCAGAATGCTCGAAGACCAAGGGAAACTTCATGTAAAGATACTGTACTGATATACAAGCATCATGTAATACTGTTTTTTTTTCTTCTTAAAGACCAAGCTTACATAGTGCCTTAGATATCGAAGTGGATAATGGCATTTTGCTGCTTCTTGGAGTAATTTATTAATACAGTGTTACCGTTCCTCTTTTTCTGTATTAAGACGGCTATATCAATTTAAATGATTATGGATTACATTTCTGAATATACCACTACTTAAATTGGATTTCCAGTCTATTATAAAATTAATATCGAAATCAAAGTTGTCCCATTTGTCATATAGTTTAAAACAGATTTTGTCATTTTCATTATAGTAAATACTTATATCCAGGAAATTAACAGTTCCTTTATTTGTATATTGTATTTCTATAAGTTCCAGGCATTTAGGGTAAAACCCAAAATCAATATGGTCATGTTGATCAGTTTGTCCAATTATCACATGGTCAACATAGCGGTAGAATGGTAATTCATTAACCAAATAAGTACCTTGTTCAAGTAAATATCCGCAAGAATGGGGGAGCATCCCCCACCCATGGGGATAACCCTATATTTGGCGATAAAAACTCATTCCGTTGTTCAGAATATTTTCAAATAAGACAATATTTATCAGCCTTTTATATTTGTTAAGTGAGATGGTAGAGTGTAGATTGTAATGTTCATGAAGCTCCATCAAAATGTCGAATAAATCATGTAAGTTTACGTGATTAAAGAGGTCTTTAAAATCGAAGCATCTAAAATGCATTTTCTCCTTTATTCTACTTAATTTGTCAATTAATTCATAAGAATTTGACACCATACAGGTACCTTCTTTTTTAATTTCTATTAATAATGGAGTCAGAATAGTAAGCAACTTGGTATTTGCTACTGTAAGGTATGATCCGCATCCGACTGTCTCAGGTCTAAATTTGATCGGTTATTTGTGAATTTTTTGAATTAGTACAAGATAAGGAAATTTTACTTTTTTTAAATCATGTCCTATTCTTTTATAAAGTGCCTTGATACAGTTTTCCACAGTTTTTTCGGTGGTATTGATTTCTTGATAAATATTTTCATTTTCATAACCTTTGCGCAAAGTGTCTTCGTAGTATTTTTTTGCAGACAAATACGTAATTAGATGGTACTTTATCCATGTAAGTTATTGCAAATTTTTCTTTCAGAGTCTCCATTGCTTGTACTTTGTTTTTGGAAATGTGTTATGTGAATCTGGATGATAGTGCATTGTGAATCCCTTTATTACTTCGTTTCTCCATTCGTTGAAAGTCTGAATTGGATAACTGTATTTCACCGCCATTTTGTATATAAAATCATCCAAGTCTTTAGCAAAAATAAAGGCACTTCTGTAATGCATTTGATTACGGAATTTTGTTCCTTGTTTTAACAGTAGCTTGACATCATCATTATCAATCATTTCCAATTTTCCAGTTATGTCGTGTCCGTGCGTGGCGTCAGTATGTTTGTTAGTGTTGATCTCCTCATCATAGCTACACTTCAAGTCTGAGTAATCGTGTAATTTTTTGCCGATATCATTATAATTGAAATATTTTCTTCCGTTAGTCTTTAGATATCTGTAAGCAATCTTAATGGTAATTTTGCGTATTGGCAGTAATGCATCACTCTGTGTTAAAATAGCGTTAAATGGTATAACGTTATAGTTTTTATTATAAAAAGTAGTAATCATAAATTTCTTTTTATTTGATACAATAGGGCTTTCATTGAATTCGACGTTCAATTTTTTTGCACGTAATTTTAGAAAATTATAAAAAACTGCAATATTGGCGCATGTTGTATAACTACTTTGATATGGGATTATAGGGCGATCGTGCCATTCCCTCCATAGACGCTAGATATGAATTTTCTTGATATCGTAAATTCTATTTTTTATCCATGCCGTTTTGACTTGATTATACTGCTTAATTTCTTTAACGAAGGTATTCAATTTCAGTAAAGTTTTCTTATAACTTCTTTCTGCTTGGTTATTTTTATTTTTACTGCCCCCTCCTCTTTTCCACCGTATAGTTTTTTGTTATTAGTATATCCAAGTGGTTCATAGTTCAGCTTAATGTAGAACTCCAAATTATGTATGTTATCAAAGTTAATGGTATTCATTCCAAATGGGAAAAGCGTTCCAAATTGCTTGATATGTGTGTTTTCCCACCATAAGCGTTCGTTAATGTCAGGAACAATGTCGAGTATGGATATACATATATTTTCAAAATCATGTTTTGAAAAATGTTGTAACTCGAAATTGTTGATACTTGAGGGATTTTCACATACACACTTGACCTTGATACTTGAGGGATTTTCACATACACACTTAACCTCCGGCCACACAAACAGCTACCATAAGCCTTCGGGTTGGTCGTGTGGTCTGGGCTTTCTACATACACACTTGACCTGACTACGGTGCAAGTTGATACGTATGTTAAGAGGATTGCATGTTTGTCCAATGTAACTCATGTTACAAGTTAAGCAAGTAATACAATATATGCATTGGTACACCTTACAAAAAATTCTGTATCCAAGGTTTGTACCTTGAAGGTGTATTTTATTGCCATTTGGACATAATTTGCAGCGTTGAGACGTGCATTTAATTAATCTATATTGCTTAATATTATGCATGAAATGTAAATGATCTACGGAATTGGTAATCAAGGGGGGAAAATGGATCGATCGTAACATTATTGCATCTGTCTTCATTAACAATGATTTTTTTACTATTCTCCGCTCTTTTATCTTGTACGGGTTTAAAATATGCCTTAATCGTATTCATGTTTCAAGGTAGCTTGATGTCGACCCCACTATCACCTTTTTTCACAGTGGCACCGGGCACTTGCAAACTTGTTACAATATTGCCAGTCGCTAATTTGTTTTTGTTGAGCATCATGTTTTATTATCAATAGTTTAGACTCATGTTGAGGAGTATGTGAATAGTAAAATCGAAAAACACAACATTACTACATAAGGCAACACCACATAATCTAATTCCATATTACATCACAAAGTTTCGAAATCTATATCTCATGAATGAAAACCACATTACATATACAAAGAGCAGAAAATATTATTTACACATTTTTAAGTTTTTGTTTGGATGTTCTAAAATACGTCTTTCATCACATCCGATTATATTTATTTAATTTTTATTTTTATTTTTAGATTATCGTGAATACTATATTAAACATGAAACCATAGAAGAATCAAGACTTGCTTAAAAAGACACATAAAAAGGTTCTTGAATTAAAAATCATTAGAATACATATGCACTCATATACATCATTACATAAAATAAGTTACCACAAGTCATTCAATAAAAATAAATGATGTCATTATGATAAAACCCGATAACGATCCAAGTTCAATTGAAACTATAAAATTTAACACATAAGGTCATCATGCCATAGAGGAACTAGAGGTCATTCCACAAGAGCAAAGGTAAAGACTAAACAACACACTGAAAACCACTGCCAATGGCAGCCATCCGAGAGGAACCCCACTATAAACACACCAAGATCCAACTACAAGGGACTCAAAGATAGCGTATAGGGACGGAGAAATACTTCCGTCACGACAGGACACGGAACAAGAAAATTAAAAGTAACAAGAAAGATCAATCATGCTTAAAGCATTGATTATGAAACACTTTCCAACTTCAATGCAATTTTATTTAAACATGTCTAAAATGCAATACATTCCTCGGTAATATTTTAAAACTTATCACAATACTACATTAATTTATTATATTTGAAACCTTAAACCTTCATCGAAAAAAATTAACTTCATTCAAATGACGGCATTAAAGTATAAATTGCCTGGTTTAAACATCTCTTAAATGTTATACATTCCTCGGTAATAATTTTAGAATTATCATAATACTACGATAATTTATTATATTTGAAAACTTCATCGAAAACAACTGAAATCCATTCAAATGACGTCATAAAAAATAACACGCCTGGCTCTCTTTATAAAAGCAACATTTCATTCATAAATAATTCCCCCATTCATGTCATTCATCACAATACTATAACAATTTATTTTATTTAAAAATTAAGACCATTGAGCTGCAAGTAAGTAAACTCTATGCGTAAAACTTCATCGAAAAATATCGTCCTTCGCTTTCTAAAATCAATGAATTCATATCAGCTAAGCAGACTCCATGGACTAAATGATTTTGTGTTAAAGAATTGCAGCGATTCTAATACAACTCATTCTACATATTTTGCTGTTTACATTTTACATAGGTGAAAAATAGGCTTAATAGTAGAAATAATCAAATTTGGAAGAGCATTTAAACTGAAATACATTGTCATTCCGTTGTTTCAGTATGTAGATGCACAGAATTTAGGCAAAAATAAAGTAATTTTAGGACGGATACAACACTCAATATGAATTAAAAAGAACTTTAAAAATCACGATTTTGACACAAGATGGATGCCATATATCATTTTGAAGTGGGTCATGTGATCGTTTCATATCATGGACACGTGATCGCTTAATATAAGAGGTGTTATTATTATTTTAATTTTTATTTAAAAAACAACTGAATATATTTCGCTGAATTTTTTTTTATATATTTTATGGAACAATTTGAATATTGCCTAAAATTTTCGAAGCAATTTGTGAATTTTAAATCCGCTTAAAAAATGCTTGAAAAATTAGGTCCCATAGGGCTTAATGTATTCCATTTTTTCAACCCGGGTTCAATCCAAAACTAATTGGGTGATATTATTCATTTATATTCCCATAGGTCCTATAGACCGTCTGAACAACATACTAAAATTTCATTTTGATTAAGTCAATTTTACGGCAGTTATCGTGCTAACGGACAGACAGACAGACAGAATGAACAAAGTCATAAACACTTTTCAACTTTGTTGCAAAGTGTTAAAAATTAAAATCAGAAAGGGAGTAGGCGCAACGCAGCACTATTTCCCGTCCAAATATATGAGAAAAATATCTAATAAATACGATACATAAAATACATCATCATAACACTGCCAAATTAAGGAGCAATGCAGCACATTCAGTTTTAGCAGATATATTATAGAAAACAAGAAAGAACAATCATGCTTAAAGCATTGATTATGAAACACTTTCCAACTTCAATGCAATTTTATTTAAAAAAGTCGAAAATGCAATACATTCCTCGGTAATATTTTAAAACTTATCACAATACTACATTGATTTATTATATTTGAAAACTCAAACCTTCATTGAAAAAAATGAACTTCATTCAAATGACGGCATTGAAATATTAATTGCGTGGTTTAAATATCTCTAAAATGCAATACATTCCACGGTAATATTTTTAAATCTATCATAATACTACGATAATTTATTATATTTGAAAACTTCATCGAAAACAACTGAAATTAATTCAAATGACGTCATAGAAAAAATAACACGCCTGGATCTCTCTATAAAAGCAGGATTTCATTCATAATTTTCTCCATTTCATTCATCACAATACTATAATAATTTATTTTATTTAAAAATTAAGACCATGGAGCTACAATTCATAAACTTTATGCTTAAAACTTCATCGAAAAAAATCGTCCTTCTGTTTATAAAATCAATTAATATTTCATTCATATCAGCCATGCAGACTCCATGGACTGAATTATTTTGTGTTAAAGAAATACAGTAATTCTAATACAACTCATTCTACATATTTTGCTGTTTACATTTTACATAGGTGAAAAATAGGCTTAGTTGTAGAAATAATCAAATTTGAATGAGAATTTAAACTCAAATATATTGTCATTGTGTTGTTTTAGTATGTAGATGCACAGAATTTAAGCAGAAATAAAGTAGTTTTAGGATGGATACAACACTCAATATGAATTAAAAAGAACTTTAAAAAATCACGAATTTGAAACAAGATGGATGCCATATATCATTTTGAAGTGGGTCATGTGATCGTTTCATATCATGGTCACGTGATCGTTTCATATAAGATGTGCAATTATTATTTTAATTTTTATTTAAAAAACTACTGAATATATTTAGCTGAATTTTTTTTTATATATTTTATGGAAAAATTTGACTATTACCTAAAATTTTCGAAGCAATTTGTGAATTTTAAATCCGCTTAAAAAATGTTAGAAAAATTAGGTCCCATAGGGCTCAATGTATTTCATTTTTTCAACCCGGGTTCAATCCAAAACTAATTGTGTGATATTATTCATTTATATTCCCATAGGTCCTATAGACCGTCTGAACAACATACTAAAATTTCATTTTGATTAAGTCATTTTTACGGCAGTTATCGTGCTAACAGACAGACAGACAGACAGACAGACAGACAGACAGACAGACAGACAGAATGAACAAAGTCATAAACACTTTTCAACTTTGTTGTAAAGTGTTAATAAAAAAAACAGATTGAAAATAAGGGGGGATGGCAAACAGGAAGGGGGAAAAGAATGGAGGGTGTTTACAGGAACGTCAGTAAAAAGGCCGGAGGGGATTTTGACCCCCGTTCCCGGTTAAAGTGCCTTTACTCCCAGGAAAAACTCCCGGTGCCTCTGTCTTCCTCAAGCATCCCTCCGTCCGATGAAATCAATGAAACATCCTGAAGTAAAAAGACCATGAAGTACAAAAGGGCTCAAGAAATGAAAAAAACCTAACTTGACTCTACTGCAGAATGCTCGAAGACCAAGGGAAACTTCATGTAAAGATACTGCACTGATATACAAGCATCATGTAATACTGTTTTTCCTTCTTAAAGACCAAGCTTACATAGTGCCTTAGATATCGAAGTGGATAATGGCATTTTGCTGCTTCTTGAAGTAATTTATTAATACAGTGTTACCGTTCCTCTTTTTCTGTATTAAGACGGCTATATCGATTTAAATGATTATGGATTACATTTCTGAATATACCACTACTTAAATTGGATTTCCAGTCTATTATAAAATTAATATCGAAATCAAAGTTGTCCCGTTTGTCATAGAGTTTAAAACAGATGACAAAATGCCATTATCCACTTCGATATCTAAGGCACTATGTAATCTTGGCCTTTAAGAAGGAAAAAACAGTATTACATGATGCTTGTATATCAGTGCAGTATTTTTACATGAAATTTCCCTTGGTCTTCGAGCATTCTGCAGTAGAGTCAGGTTAGGTTTTTTTCATTTCTTGAGCCCTTTTGTATTTCATGGTCTTTTTACGTCGGGATGTTTCATTGATTTCATCGGACGGAGGGATGCTTCAGGAAGACAGAAGCACCAGGAGTGTTTCCTGGGAGTAAAAGCGCTTTAACCGAGAACGGGGGGTCACAAGCCCCCGACCTTTTTACTGACGTTCCTGTAAACACACTCCATTCTTTTTCCCCCTTCCTTTTTGCCTCCCCCCCCCTTATTTTCAATCTGTTTTTGTATTTACTATAATATATATATATATATATATAAAAATATAAATTAGTAAATCCAATGTTAGTATGTAGTAACTCATAATACACTATTCCAAAATTTTCTACAAAATACAAAGAAATAAAAGAAATTAAAACATAATGAGGAAATAATAAAGCGTAATGCAGGTCATAAAGACAAAGACAATCAACAAATTTCAAAAATGAGGAATGAAAATAGGAAAACAAAAAAATCAAGCAAAAAAGCTTGCACATGGAAGAGCTTTAGGCTTAAGTTCATTTCAAAAAAATTCTCTTCAAGTCCATATATCCCTTCGAAATGAACACAAAAATGCTTGTTTCTGAAACACAAGATAGATTTTATCTATAAACTTGTGTTATATGGACGACAAGCATATAGATTGGAACAATAAAGGAAACATAAATACCTTAAAATACACTTCATTCGTGCAACCATGACAAGCAAAATATGGCTAGACCAATGTTGCCATATGCAGAAATGAAAAGATGTGATTAGCTGTTGCCAAAGAGAGTAATAAAAACTGTACTGCGTAAAAACAATAAAAAGAGATATTCAACAGTTAAAGCTTCAAGATAAAAAGATGAAAATATAATTTCAAGAGAATGAAGAAGTGCGGCTAAAATAAGATAATAAGGGGAAAATATGAGAATTTTAGGCTAATCTAAACTTATTAACTATACCATTTACTAAATATGCAGGATATTTATACATTTTACTGGTAATTTTGAGGTTATTAATGTGCAAAGCATGAAATTTTTTATCTGATAATCTATAAATTCTAAAAAGTTGATTAAGTATAATATTTCTAAACAATTGAATCGAGTTGCAGGAATTAAAAGGTAATAATTTATTAATATTAAATTTAAAAAAATATTTTTTATCATATAAATTAGTAACTATCCCATGAGCAGGTTCTATAATTAGATTTAAATCCAAATAATAAATATTATTACTAATAGAAGATTCATTAGGTATTAATTCCAAATTATCCGGATAGAAATCTATATCTATGACATAGTTATCAGTAAATACAAGACAAATCAGATCATCTACATATCTGTAAATTTTATAATCTGTTGAAGTAAAGAATTTTTCATATTGATATAGGTATAAATTAGCTAACATACTGCTACTACAGCCACCTTGTGGAACACCTGAGACTTGCAAGTATAATTTATTACCTTGAAAGATATAATTATTGAAAAGAGCAAAATGGAGAAGCTTAGGAAAAATGGTAAATTTAGTAAGATGAGAATGATTAGTAATATAAGCATTATATAAAGCTAAAATGACATCATATAGATCAGTGATCTTAATATTATTAAATAGATCTTTAAAATCAAAAGTTTGAAATCCTATTATTTTACCAATTGTTTTTAATTTATTTTTTAATTCTTTACTGTTATTTAGAATAATGTAGTTATCACTAGAATCTAGTAAATTACTATTTAGTACATTTAAATAATTTAGTAATAATATATATATCTTATAAAAGACTACAATCCATAGAATAATATAAAAGGTGAAATGAGTATAGGCGCGATTCGCAGCTCTTAACGCACATCTCAAAATTATTACAAAAGAAAGATGTAGGAAAAGTACAAGGAATATCATGAAACACAAGGAAAAACAGAAACAAATAAAGGAGTGCAAACGGGGTATCAGTAATGTCTGGGGGATTGTGACCCCTATACCTGGTTAAAGTGTGGGAGTGTTTTGGGGAATAAAAGCTCGATTTAACCAGGTATAGGGGTCACAATCCCCCTAGACATTACTGATACCCCGTTTTCACTCCTTTATTTAATTTTATTTTTCCTTGTGCTTCATGATATTCCTTGTACTTTTCCTAGATCTTTCTTTTGTAATATATATATATATATATATATATATATATATATATATATATATACTATACAAATGTTTAGTTAAATATAACTATTACAAGAAATTTTACAACTGAAAAATGCCCAGATTAATATAAGGCGCATTGCAGTACATACAATATAGGCACTAATATGGAATCAAATGATTAAAAAATGAAAGAAGAACAAAAGGTAATTAACGGACGTAAAATCTTCAATTACAATATGATCGGAAGACAGTTGGACAAAAATGATAACTTGATATGTAATTGTGAAACATGTAGATTTTGTAATAGAGATGGCCACATTGTTACTGGTGATTTAGAAGTTGCAATAGATTTGGATTTTAAAGAATTTTTACAATTGGGCACTAAGTTCAGATTTCAGAATTTTTACAATTACGAAAACCTTTTTTAAAAGGATCTCGATGATTTTATCTACAAACTTGCTGTGAAGTACAGTTTTCCAATGGAAACCTTTCAAGAATGAAAGGATGCAGTTTTAAATGATTTTAATCTACATTGCAGAAACCGACAAAATAAAATTACTAATTGCAAAGTGGACAAATATCAGTTGGATGTGTTACAAACTAAGTACGTGATCACCTATATGGACAAAGTTACCTCAAGCTATGCATTTACTTGCAAAAAATACTATGTAGATCAATTAAAAAAGTGTTACAACAATGAAACAATGTTTTATCTAAATGTTTTATCTAAAAAAGCAAATGAAAACAAAATCAAGGCATTGTATAAAAGGATCGGTATTGAAATCAATGCAATCAAATTTCCATACCTGGTATTAATACCGAAAATGCATAAGTCACCCGTCAAATTTAGACCGGTAACTGTGGGATGGATGTGGTACTTATTTGACTAAGGCTAATACTATCCTACTGAGTATTTTAAGACCTACAATGACGAAAATAAAATCAAGTGGTACAGTAATGGTATCAAATAGTAATGAAGTTATAGAAAAGTTGAGCAGGATACCAGAGAGATTACACCTTAAAAGCTACGATTTTAAAGACTTGTTCAATAACATAAATTTAAAAGATCTATTTGAGATCATGATCGAAACATTTTATGACTACAACTTACATCTATTTATCAACATCAATAAATACAAAAACCTCATCAAATTTGTTTCATATGAAAACTTGCTTTACAACGGAGATTCATTCTACCAACAAGTTCAAGGTATCCCCATGGGGGAGGGCAGCTCCTCTATATCGGCCGATATATATCTGAATAAATATGAGATCGGAACTCATTATCTTAATGAAATTTCCTTTTTCAGATTTGTGGACGATGTTCTTATTGGAAATTTTGAAAGTAATTATCAATTTGACTTCAGCTTTTATCCCGCAAATTTGGAATTGATCGAAACAAAACAAGTGAGGCAAGATATAATAGAGTTTTTAGATATAGGCATTTATTACGACAAAAAAGAAAGTATTTGTTTTAAAATGTATGATAAAAGAACGGCCTTTGATGTCAACATAAACTATATTATCAACTGGAATACCAACTTGAGCACAGGAGTATTACGTAACTTAATACTCAATCATCTTAATAGATTTAAAAGATTAAATACAAACAAAAAGGAACGCTTTATATGTGAACGTAATTTGGTACGTGAAGCGACAAAACAACTTTATCCGATTCATTTCCTAAAGCATTATTATGAAAAATCATACAAAAAGTATGATAAGAACTTTTATGCAAAATTCTATGAGCTATTATAGTTACGTCACGATGTATGCAAGAAGCCTAACCGTAACAAAAACCTTAACCGTAACATGTTATATACGGGCTTGCACGTAATGAAAAGTCATTGCTGATATGAATGGTATAGGTTGTATAGACATCCATGTTGTCTTGCTATTCGTATTGTTCCATTTCATCGATCTGGGTTTTCATGTTCGGTTTTCAACGGTTTGGATTTTGCTTTTCCAATGTTGACAGTTGAAGGATTGCTTCAGACGAGTCTGGTTCCGAGAACGTATTATACTATTTATGATAAAAGAAGACAATACAGTTTTAGAATACATTATATAATTAACTGGTATTCTAATTTAAGTATCAGGATATTTCGCAATATAGTCATTAATCACTTTAAACATAGTGAAAGAATGCATTCTTATGGAAAGGATAGGATCAAAAATGATTCTATATTTATTAAGGAAGCAATAACAGAAAATTATCCTTTAATATTTATTTGTCAGTGTTACAATGTGGTACATAGTAAAGTTTTCGATGCATTCAGTAAGGATTTTGGCAACACCTTTACTTCAGGAAATTAAATGGCATCGATACAGCGAGGAACTATTTAAGCGCGTAAAATTAACGTGAGTGATTTGTATGGATGTATGGTATTTGCAGTTCATATATTGAGTAGGTTTAGTCTTATGTGTCGGTTCAATTATATATTGCTCTTATGTTGGGGGATTTTTTCCTTTTGCGTTTGATATATACTTCGTATGGACATTTTCTGTTTCGACGTTGTACTGAATTTAACCGCAGGTAATGCATGGCTCCGTGAGTGTTGCCATTGGTGCAAAAGTCGACTTGTAAACGGGAATTAGGGGTCACAATCCCCCTAGACCTTTTATGTATTACCTGTTGGCTGACTTCATGTCCTATCTTTCAATTTTTACTATTATACTATTCTAGACTACTTCAAGCTGCATTGCGCTTATTGGTCTAGATAACTGTTTGTACTATGGTAGTTTCTGTTATATGACATTCTATATATATATATATATATATATATATATATATATATATATATATATATATATATATATATATATATATATATATATATATATATATGATGAGGGCAGCACATGCTACTTTCCCTATGTAACGCAATGATTATACTTCATCTTTCACAGCAGTATTAAAATGAACAAGATTCACAGCTCATGCTTTTGGCATTGATTTAACACCACATAAACTGAAATTTGGCGATTTCGGTAACTTATTAGTCCAAACAGAATGACTTATTCATACCCATGTGCAAAATCATCATCAAAATACAATTCACATTTGCTTAATATCCTGTGATATAAATAACAATTTGCAAATTATTTGACGTCGAAATATAAAACTATTACAAAAAATATCTTCTGCCGTGGATGGAATGAACTGTGATAGAACTATGAGAATGATGTTAACAGATTTGCTGCATAATGTTGCATATAGCAAGTGAACATATTAGATGATATATACTACTTTTTTAATTTTATGCAATTTTTTGATATATTTATTTTTAAAATGTACAATATCTCGAAACAGTTCATGCTATCGTTCTAACGTTCCTCTCTCAGCCCCTTGTACCACTGATTTACCATATAAAAGTAGTCTTCCATTTAAAAAAAAAATCTTGATGAGAAGAACTTTCTCCCTCATGTTCAGTTCTGTCGTTTATTTAATTTTAGAATTGCTCATTCCACTGTTATTACTATGTTCAGTCGTATTCGTATGGATAAATTTAAACATCATTTTTTTAGTCAGACTAGGGTGTAAGTTGCCTCCCTTATTTCTCCTGACGATGTTTATAAGTTTTATATTGGTAGTATAAAACGTTCTGTAGGTATTAGATTAATGAGAGCCCCAGCGATATTAAAAATGAAACATTATCCACTGCTTTATCCCAATCTCTTCTAAATGAGCGAGAGTTACTTTATTTGATAAGAAATTCATTTTATTGCGTAGTAAAAACCCTAAAAATATTTTACTTTATGAATCCTTGTTCATTAACTTTTATCGAGATTTCATTTGCAATTCTGACCTCGTTCAAAACCTTAGTTTTGCCTGGCGTCTTATCCTCTATTCCATAAAGATTAAACCGTCATCTACTTAAACACTTCAATCTTTATGGGCACGCCTGTCTACCTGCCAGTAACTCAGAGTGAGAGTTTTGACTGGGGAGGATGAAAGGTTAAACCGTCATCTACTCAAACGCATCAGTCTTTATGGGCATGCCTGTATACCTGCCAGTTGCGTTGAGTGAGAGTTTGGGCTGGGGAGAATGAAAGGCTAAACCGTCATCTACTCAAACACTTCAGTCTTTATGGGCATGCCTGTGTACCTGCCAGTAGCGTAGAGTGAGAGTTTTGGCTGGAATGATGAAAGGCTAAACCGTCATCTACTTAAACACTTCAATCTTTATGGGCATGCCTGTCTACCTGCCAGTAGCGTAGAGTGGGAGTTTTAGCTGGGGAGGATGAAAGATTAAACCATCATCTACTCAAACACTTCAATCTTTTGGGCATGCCTGTGTACCTGCCAGTAGCTTAGAGTGAGAGTTTTAGCTAGGGAGGATGAAAGGTTAAACCGTCATCTACTCAAACACTTCAATCTTTATGGACATGCCTGTGTACCTGCCACTAGAGTAGAGTGAGAGTTTTGGCTGGGGAGGATGAAAGGTTAAACCGCCATCTATTTAAACACTTCAATCTTTATGGGCATGCCTGTGTACCTGCCAGTAGCGTAGAGTGAGTTTTGGCTGGGAAGGATGAAAGGTTAAACCGTCATCTACTCAAACACTTCAATCTTTATGGGCATGCCTGTGGACCTGCCAGTAGCGTAGAGTGAGAGTTTGGTCTGGGGAGGATGAAAGGTTAAACCACTGTCTACTTAAACACTTCAATCTTTATGGGCATGCCTGTCTACCTGCCAGTAGCATAGAGAGCTTTGGCTGGGGAGGATGAGCGATTGGCATTTTAAATTGACAAAGGTTTCAGTATTACAAGTGACATTCATATTGGAACTCACTCTTTCAATCAGTTTTATTTCCTTGGTGAGTAAAATAAAAGAATTCAACATAAAAATGCAAAGTGCATGAAATGCACGAAATTTTAAAATATATTACCTATGTAAGATGAATACATACAAATATAGCATTTTGAACAGAATAGATATAACATTTTAAATATTTTCTTATTTCTAAGTTAAATGAACTTTAACAACCATTATATTAAATAGGAAATAGAACTAACTATATTAGAATAATATTATTAAGTAACAGAAAAAATATATTTTGTAAATATAAACATAACTAACAAAATTACACAATTCAAAAGAGTGCACTGAAAATTGATGAGAAATAAATTTTGAACGTAACAAACTTAGTTATTTATTTTATTTTAAGATTATGATATTTAAAAATAATACTTAAAAAATATAAGAAAATTATTTTGAACATACCTTAAATCTTATATGGTAGCATTGGGATAAATATTCCTCTTTAATCTATTGTTTCAGCGAATAATATTTTGTAAGATTTAGTCGCATATTGGGAGATACACAAGCACTGGTAACACATACAATAGTATTATATTATTGCACAAAAAATTAAAATAAACTTTATTCTTGCACTTTCTTTAAAGAAATATCGGTTATTACATCACTGAAATTAATGTGGGAGGCAAATTTATGCCTTCGGGGAGCAATTTAATCTGATAGTAGATCTTTGGTTCAAGCCCAGGTTATAGAAAAAAATTACAAATTTACTTTCTACAGCCCTGAATTCAATTGGACACCAAAATATCCCGTCGCTTTAATTGGTTTATGAGAAAAGAAGATAAGATCTTCCTTTCCCAAACTTATAAGTTCACAAAAGTAGCCTGTAGACAAGAATCGTCTCAGTAGACAGCTGGATGTGATTGATATAAGCTGTAAACTTGAATGAATGAGCGAGAACAAACATACCCACTAGGATTATAAAAGTGTTTATTTTAACAGTGCAAATCTAGAAAATTTCCCCCTGCTTTCCTTGTAATGATCGGTTTTTTATTGCCTTGTTGACTTCGCTTTCCTTAACAGAAAATCTGATGTGGGCAGCACATGACTGTCCTTATATAATGCAATGAATTTGCTTCTTTCACCGTGAAAAAATTATGTATAAGATCCATGGCACAGTGTTCTTAATGTTGTATTGTACATTTGAAGCTTTTCTGGATGGCAACATGTAAAACCATTTCATACCCAATGAACTTACATTTCACGCAACTCTAAATTAACAATTATCAATATTGATAGCATCCTCAATAAGCAATATAGTCCATATATCAAAATATTTTAATAATAAATTAATCAATTATTCATCATTTTCATTAATTTGACGTAATTTTTGCAATTTAACGATATTTTTGTCAATCTGGGGTAAAAAATCGCCAAGTTGGCAATATTTAGGTAGATTATTAACCAAGCTTGCCAAATGTATCGCTAAGTGTTACAAACAAACGGAGAGAAGAACATTTCTTATATACTAGAAGGTATGTCCATCATATAACGGAATTAAAATTTTGCTAAGTATTACTTCCCATTTAGCGTCTTTTTTATCACTTTGGCAACATTTTTATCAGTTTGGCAACATTTTCGTCATTTTGGAAACATTTAAAAATTTGCCAAGATGGCGACATCCCGAATAATTTATCGCCAAGCATTATGGACAAACGGACGGAAAAATGGGTTATTCTTATAATCAAATCTTATGTTCTTTCCGATATATTTAATTTTCATCAATAAATCGTCATTTTCATTGATTTAGCGTTATTTTTATCAATTTGGCGACAGTTCTATCAGTTTGGCGATACTTTTATCAATTTGGTGACAATTTTGTCAATTTGGTGGCAGTTTTATCAATCAGGCGACATTTTCCTCAATTCGGCAACATTTAAAAAGTCACCAACTTGGCGATATTTTGCAAAATTCCCCTAAGCCTTACAGACGTTATTCCTATAGTAGATTCTTATAATCTTTCTTGATTTAAAGATAATAGTTAAGATAATAAATTTTCATCAATTAGTTGTCATTTTCATTGATTTAACGTTATTTTTATCAATTTGACGGCATTTAAAAGTCGCCAAGTTGGCGACATTCCGCCAAATTCGTCGCCAAAATCACGCCAAGCGTTATGGACGAAATAATAGATTATTCTTATAGTGGATAAATGACTATTGGCGTCCAAATACAAAACTATTACCCAAAGTATCTTTTCTTATGAATGGAAAGAGCCACGCGAACGCTGCCAACAAATGTATCGCATAATATTACACATGAAAAGTGAATATTTCACAAAAGTTAATATTTTTTATTAATTTTATGTGGTTTTTTGATAAAATTATTCGAAAAGTATTCAATATCGCGAGAACTGTTTACACTAGCATTCTAAAATTTATGTCAATCGTTTTCTAATGAAAAATTACATAAGAAAGATTATTTTCATACCTTTATTGAAAGTTTTGATTTTTTCAAAATTTCACTCTAAAATTTGGGAGGGTTCTGAACACTCGATTGCGTTTAAAAACAATAGGCTTCCAGTATTCACGGATTGTGATTTTTGTACTAAATTTCATTTGAATCGCTCTGTTCGCACGTGAGATATCGTCTCCACAGACTCACGGACACACACACACACACACACACATCACCTCAAAACATTTTATTCGTTTTCAGGGTTACTTGAAACGTGCTCTCCCACCGAAAACTCGAATTCTAATTTTCGACCTCCGTCGCAATACTTTCCTTATACATTATACTATGTAGTACGAGGATCACACTGAAATTTTAGAGACAGGGGCAGACGATATGCGCTAGAAAAAAAATTATTGGTCGGATATTTAATTTGAACTCTTTTATGTCCGCAGCGATAATTTGTGGCAAGAATTACAATTTAGCTATCGTAGAATAAATTTTAAAAGGAAAGAAAATGGAGTTGACACGAGAGCATTATCGAGCTCTAATTTCCTATGTTTTTAAAGTGACACTAAATCAAGAAGAATATCTTCAACGTCTACAATTAGCATATGGAAATGATGCTCTATCTTGTGCCACTATATTCAGGTGATTTACAGAGTTTAGAAGAGATCGAAATTATCTCCTGGATGAAAAACACACAGGAAGACCTTTGTCAGCTGTAATCCCAGAAAATGTGTCTGCCATTCGAAAACTGTTAATCGATGATAATCGCTGTATCTACCAAATGATACAAAAGGAACTTACCATTGAATATGCATAAAATTATTATAGCTATACATAAAATTATTCATGAAGAACTTCATATGGAAAAATTAGTTTGTCGTAGGGTCCCCCATAATTTAGCAGAACACCAAAAAGCGGAGCGTGTCAGAATCAATAAAGAAACCCTAAAATTACTTAATGATGGCGGACACCGTATTATTTCTAAAATCAAAACTGGTGATGAAAGATACATACCGTTTTCTGACGTCCCAATGCGTCAAGAAAATAAAGTATGGGTCTTTAAAGATGACCCCAAACCAACAATGGTGAAAAGACAACGAGCAATGGAAAAAGTAATGTATGCCATGTTCTTTCAGAAGTGCAGGTCTGGTCAAAGCTATAAAGCTAAAGGGACAGAAGACAGTTACAGCTAACTGGTACACCACTATAAGTATCTTCCGGAAATTCTTCAAGAAGTGAATGTTAGGGGACTTATGCTTCACCATAACAATGCGTCTTCTGATTTACCAGGAATGACAGTCGAATTTCTTAAACAAAAAGCATCAAAGTGATAGAACATTCACCTTATTCTCCTAATCTTGCTGTATGACTTTTAGGCTATTTTTTAATCTAGAAAGAAATTACTTGGGCTTCGTTTTCATTCCGAAGATGGCATTGATGAGCCTATGAAAGCATATTTTTCATCGATTCCAAGAAATGGATGGCTTGAAGCATTTAATCTTTGGAAAATTTGTCTACAAAAGTGCATTGATGTTGGAGGGGAGTACTTTGAACGCTCCTAAGAGTTAGTAAGTTTAACTTGTACCACTTAGACGTATCTCAAAATTTTCAGTGTGACCCTCGTATAAGTAAAGTAATAATGGACAGATTCTGCTGTTAAACACAATGACACTGTGAAGCTATATCTATCTAGACGATTTGTATTGAACTAAGGAGACCTTCTTTGAGCCTTTTTACTTTCCTTATGTACATAGTGCAATGTATAAGGAAAGCATTGTAACGGGATAGAAAATTTGAATTCGAGTTTTCAACGGGAGAGCAAGTTTCAAACATCCCTGAACACGAATTAGACATTTAAGAGGTGATGTCTGTGTGTGCGTGTATCATGTGTGTGTGTATGTGTGTATGTGTTTCAGTGAGTCTGTGCACAGACGATATCTCAAAAACGAATGAAGCTATGCAAACAATATTTGATACAAAAATCACAATCAATGAATACTGGAAACCTATTGTGTTTACACGCAATCAAAGTTCAGAACTCACCTAAATTTTGAAATAAAATTTTGAAAAAATCATCAAGAAATTAAAACATCCAATAAAATTAGGGAAATAATCATTTCTTATGTAATTTTTAATTAGAAAACGATTAACATAAACTTTAGAACGCTAACATGAATCGTTCTTGATATATTGCACATTTTTCAAATACATTTATCAAAACATCACATAAAATTTATAAAAAGTATTAACTATTGTAAAATCGTTTCACTTTTCATATGTAATGTTATGCGATAAATTTATTATCATTTTTGTAAATCTAGCTTGTTCCATTCACGAGAGAAAACACTTTGTGTAATAGTATTCTAAATTGACGCCATTAGTTGTTCATCTACTATAAGAATAACCTATTCCTGTATCTAAAATGCTTAGCGAAACTTTGGCAACAAATTTAGCGGAATATCGCCAACTTGGCGAGTTTTTAAATGTTGCCAAATTGATAAAAATTTCACCAAATTGATAAAAATGACGCTAAATCAATGAAAATGAAGATTGGTGAAAATTCTATATTTTGGAAAAATATGAAAATCTACTATAAAAGAAGATACTTTGGGTAATAGTTTTGCATTTGGACGCCATTAGTCCTTTATCTACTTTAAGAATAAACTATTTCTCCGGCCATAATGCTTGACGAAATTTTGGCGACAAATCTGGCGGAATATCACGAACTTGGTGAGTTTTTAAATGGCTCCAAATTGATAAAAATGTCACTAGATTCATAAAAAAATATGTCTCCAAATTGTTAAGAATGACGCTAAATCAATAAAAATGACAACTAAATGAGGAAAATCCATTATTTTGGAAAGAACATAAGAATAACCTATTTTTCCGTCGGTAACGCTTGGTGGAATTCAAGCGACGATTTTTAGCGGTATATCGCCAACTTGGTGACTTTTTAAAATTTTTCCAAAATGGCGAAACTGCTGTCAAACAGATAAAAATATTATCAAATTGATCAAAATGTCGCCAAATTGATAAAAATGACGCCAAATAGGATTCAATGTTTTGTAAATTTTCAATTCCTTCACATGATGGGCATACCTTTCATTATATAAGAAATGCTCTTCTAAATATAGCCAACTTGGCGATATTTAGCCCCACATTGACGAAAATATCGTCAAAATTTCAAAAATGATGCCAAGTTAATGAAAATGATTGATGAATTTATTACTAAAATATTTAAATATATGGACTATATTGCTTATTAATGATGATATCAATATTGATAATTGTTAATTTAAAGTTGCGTAAACTATAAGTTAATTGGGTACTAAACAGTTTTACATGTTGTCATCCGGAAAAATGCCAAATGTGCAATTTAACGTTATAAACACTGTGCCGTCTATTTTTCATCACGTTTTCACCATTAAAGAAGTAAATTCATTGCATTATATAAGGAAAGTCATGTGCTGCCCACATCAGATTTTTTTACTATTTCGGAAATCAGACAATCTTCAAGTAATTTGGTATAAAAAATTATAAGTTCATACATAGATGTTCTATATATATTTTATCCTCAGCAATGATCACGGTCCCCTAACAGTTGCCGGCCCCCAGTGCCGTGGTCCCAAAAGACCCCCTTTGTGGGTGCAAAGGTGACACCAACTCATATGTTTACTAAAGCTCCTTTATCAAACCTAAAAGGCCATTTACGTAGTGTATACCGCAAGAAGAAATGTCAGTTCATGCTATTAGTTCAAGTACTGCATTCTAGGGAATTTTATCTTATCTATCTTTACTTTGAGAGATGTTCCTTCTATTAGTAACATGACTCCTATTTCCTTTCACCTAGGTGATTAACAGAGACTATATAGACCCTGTATAGGTATTACATATATGTAATACCTTCGTTTCAACTCTTCAGCTGATTGGTTCAATTCAAACTGATTTCTATTTGCTATGGAAATCATTTATTGAATGTGTGCATAATGTGTAGATGAAAGCAGAGCATAGAAATTAGACTGCATAGCGTCTAATATGTATAGAGCGTGGGCACGTGACGTCACATGGACAATTTAGCCTTTACGTTTCGTGACGTTTCCAAAAAAAATGCTCGTTTGCTTAGTAGCATGGAAATTTTCATTATTTCTGTATTAAAAACGATTACTTTAGAAACTTACAATTGTTTAACCTCTAAATTTATCTTGCTTGATGGATATTTTTAATTAACCGGAAAATAAAATATTCACTTTAATTAAAATAAATACACGAGTTTTTTTAAAAAAATTTGTTACATATATTTCCCTTCACGCTCGCATTTACATTGCAGAATTTGTTAGTCAATGTATACGTCTTTAGAACGCTACTTAGTGACCACAGTAAAAATAAGTAGTAGTGTACATCTACTTAAAATCACTTAAAGTGCACTTTAGAAAATGAAATCTTAAAATATATGTTGTTTTTCAAGTATTCGAAATAACTTATTTTCATCATAAAGATAAATTTCGATGTTTCATGGGTTTAGTTTCAATTTTTATTGGCATTCATCGTCCATTTACCATTACACGCTATGGTAAAGATAACGCCCTTACGTTTCTGCGCATTCTACCACGCAGGTTGTTTATTTACACTCGTGCCCATGCTCTATTCAAGTTATAGCATTATCCCAAGTATAGTAAATATTTCAAAAGATACCACAAAAATCTGTTCCATAACGATAACATAAACACATAGAAATGCATATATACTTGTTTTAAACAGTATAACATTTTTATTATAAATGTTATGCTGTATCTATGCATAAACATGTATCTATGCATATACTTTTTCAACAAGTATAACTGTTCAAATATGTATATTTTCTCAGTATCCATAATCTGTTGTAGAATCGATCTTCAGGAACCAAATGAAAATCGAATTAGTCATGTGACTTCTTTTATCCAATCAGAGAGCGAAAGGTTTCCTTTAGAACGAAGCGGAAGAGGAAACTACAATATGCTGGTTTATCTGTCAGAACTGTCTTCACTCTGCAAGCCCTGATTTTGCATTGTTATTTTATAACCGGCGATTTGGATGTATCCCCGTAATATTAGTGTGTGCCCGTATCAATCTAGTGTAGTCTGCTGTGTGTACTTTTTTTATACTGACGTGTATTAAAATTAATAACTATGGCGAATACCATTTGCTGCACAGTTTGCATTTTAGCTGTTGCAGCTATTTTTACGAGTAATGGCCCGATCTCAAGCAATGCTGAAGTTCTCAAGCCCCGAGGAGTATCATTATCTAGTAAATATTTTCTGGCATCGTTCTTTTGTATATAAAAGAACATGCAATTTTTAATATTTTCTTCGAATTTTTAATTTGAGCAGGAGAATATTAAAACCGTCGTATTTGCTTGATGGATGTACACGGCATATTTTGTTCCGCATGTGTTAATTTTTAACACATTTTATTTTGCTCTATTGAAGTTGTTTTCATAATTATGATGCTAGCGGTCAGAAAAATACGTTCGAGTGAATTGTCGCTATATTCTTGGAATGTACACGAAGTATAATATACGGAGGAAATTGGGATGTTAAATTAAAAATCTTAATCAAGCTGAGGTAAACTTGTTATAAAGAGTTATGTAGGGTGGCTCCAGTTATGGCCACATTTAGGAGAAGTATAAGTTTAAAAATTTATCCTGCTTAATTGAATGAACACTATGAATTGATACATATAACATTTAATAGTAAATTTAATTTACTTTCAGGTAATAACAATATTTTACAAAATTTCTGTTTTCCTTGACATTTTTAAAAATAAACAAAGTCTTCCACTTTACACCAGTTTTGGCCATGATAATTAAATGTTATTTACATCTATAAAAACGTAGATAAATGAATATTCTGATGACCATAGTGGGTATTTAATAACTGTAGGCCTATCTAGTAACTATAAAATAATTTTAAAAATATTAATCACAAAATTAATATGATATGGAAGATACTTCATAGTGAGGTAAGCACTCACAGCATATATTTAGGATTGGTAAAGTATGTTATAATTTTTTTTTTATTCAAATTCTTCACTATAGGCATCAGAATCTTCATTTAGAATGGCATAATTCATGCACAAGAAAACACAATCATCATTGAGTCTGGTGAAGATTGCAAGTTGCATTTAGGTAACAATGCAACTAAGATTGTTATTTTCTCTGCAAAAACTGCTAAGATGTAATGTGGGATTTATGCTTATTTAATGAAATTGTTACTGGAAATAATGCTTGTTTTTCAACTAAATAGGGATAAAGAACATTAACAGTATAGTACTCGTAAAATGTCTTTCCAATTATCCATCCAGTCTGAAATAGTATCTACTCCCCAATAGCTAGGTGCTGATAAGCTTTTAAAACTAGTATACCATCCTTAATTGCTATTATCGCACTTTCCACTAACAGCAGACTTTTTATTTTTACACCTAAGCCCACTTTCTGTCTCACCGTATGCAAATTTAGTGTAAAACCACGAAAACTACTAATTACATTGTCTATGTAACATAAATTTACATTGTAGCACTATTTGAAACAATTAAATTACCACATTAAAGTGTTTAATGTAGTTGACCAAAACTGGATGTTGTTCCACTGTTGACCACCTTCATGGGCCAAAAGTGGTATGTATGTGGAATTTATCGTACCAGTTTTGGTCGCCATTAGAAAAAAGCCTAAATATATTTCTTTAAAAATTAATTAAGGAACAAATCTTGCCTTTTAATTGCTAAAATGTCATAAACTTCTGTGAAATTGATGATTCAAAACAATAAAAGAATAAAAATTTCAAAACCTTGTTGCTTAGTAAAAACTTTAAGCTCTATGAGAAAAGATTCACAGATATTTTTCTGGTGAATCCCATGGTATGGGTACATGTGATGGGTACCAAACCATCGATGGTACATATGATCAAAAGAATGTTTGTAAAATGGAAAAACAAAATTTATTGGTTAAATAATACATTCAATTGTTAATTATTTGTAAAATTATTACAATGTGGCCAAAACTGGAGCACTTTACCCTATATGTCAAAGTTTACAGATGCTTTTAATAGAGTTCTATCGAGGTTTTAAATATGTTTTGTAAAACAATAATTCTAAATAAAAATACCTGAATTTTTTAGGCACATGGGAATTTAAACATTAAAAATCAAAATAACTTTCACATAGTGTTCATTAAATAAATGTATCAATTTTATTTTTATTTTAAAACCCTAACTACTTAGAAATTAAACCCAGCTCATCCACTCATTCTTACAACTAGAACTGTTCCTAAACCTAATCATGAAATATTGCATATGCATTTCTTGTGGTTAGCCCCTAAAAAATTTAATGTTTTACCTAATGAACTGGAGTAAGTCTGAAAAGTCACGTAATTAAGTATAAACAAAAAGTTTACTTATATTCATATATGGATACAGAAATACTTTTTCATTATTCTAAGTAATGATTTTAAGTAGCTGTAGTTTGTTAATTATTGCATTGCACCTGCTGCAGATCTTTCCTTATTATCCTAGATACCTGAATGGACTAGCTAGTCCTTAGGCCATATTGTAACAAAATTTTGTATTTATGTTGTATTGTCTGTCTGTTGTTTTGCTAGTCTGTATTGTCTGTTTATTGTATTTTTGAATTTGAGAGTACAGAGTCTAACTTACAGAACATGGAGCCTTATATGTCATCTTTACTTATGGTACTGAGATATCCCTTTCCTACTGCCTATTTTTTTAACCAGATGTATGAATCCACGACTGGTAGTAAAGCATGATTGTTTAGTACTTCTTAAGTGTCAAATATTCTTCAAGTTTAGCTAGATTTTGCAGATTCAATTCAAATTTAATGCATGATATAAAGACACACTGGCAAGGGGATTCGACGAAAAATGTGGTTTTATTCCTTCACGAAAATCAATGCTCAAAAGTGCACAAAGCAGATATTTCAATTTTTTGCTGCCTAATTTTAGTATAGATATGTTTCGTGAGAAAATAATAGGTAAAATTATTTCATTATTATTTGTACTTTATATATTACCATAGGTTTCATGAAATGAAAATAGAACATTTTTTTTATGAATCCCACCTGTACATTTTACAAAAAAAAACTTGTCACCACAATGTCATGAAACTTTCAGAATATACTAATTTATGTTCAATTTCACTATTATACCTACAATTTGTATTACAAGAGTGATAATTTTCAAATGATCTATAAAATTACATTGTATTATAGAAATTCTCAAAATTTTGTTAATTAAAATTAACATAAATTATAATTTTTTGACAATATAAATATAATTGTAGGTGCAAATGATAGTATTTTATGAGCTTATAAAGCATATAAGGTTTCATATCTGTATCTGATAGTTTTTTAATAATTGTATTGGAATCTCAAAAAACTACGTTTTGAGAATATCAAGTTTAAAAAAAAAATTTCATAAAAGGACATGTTAAAGCTGTTCAGAACCATCTGTATGTGTCACCATTTCTCATAAATCTGTCTTTTTTTCACCTGGTTGTTTCACTCTGGCTTTTATTATTTTTTGCACATTTATTTCGGCTTTGAATACTCACTGTTTGCCAATGTGCCTAAGAGAATTTTCCGTGTTAACACCTGGAAAATAGCCCATAGACTTCAAAACTTTTAATTGACTCATAGCACCGTCATGGAAAACAAATGTGGCATCCATAACACCAATTTGAAAGGTTGAAATTTAAACAAATGTATTTTTATGGACCCTCTCCCATATGAAGTGGATTTTGTGTGCCCATGTAAGCATTTTTTCAAAAGCTTTGGATTAGCAAAATCTCCTAATACAGATTTTATTTTATTCATTATAGCCACTGGGAGTTAATGTTTATGCTTATCCATTCTGTCTTCACTTTCTACTTTTTAAACCCACACCATGAATTTGGCCCTGCTGGGCATAGACCATGTTGCATTCAGAATCTGTTGTAAGCTTATGAAAAAAAATTGCTTTCTTCATTTGTTCAACAGAACCTGGATGTCCTACGAATCACCAATCCATAATAGTGTTGTAATAGATCAATTCGCATATCAGTTAAACTTCCTCGGCATAATAATGGCTTTCTGACAGTTTAGTTTCATTCAATGTTTTATAACTAGTACAAAGTACAACTAGGCATTATCAAAAAGCAAACTAATCACTTTAGAAAACAGTAAGCAAAGCAAAGCAGAACATAAAAAAACCTCTGGATAATTTACAGTTAAATCTCACTACTTCCAATTACTGTTTATAAAAAATAAAATAGCATTAAGTGAATCTGCTTGATATTCAGCTGCAGCTGGTTCTTTAAAAAGTGGGTGAGGCCAGCGAAGGGGGAAGAGTGAGTTCTGTTTAAATGCAAGTTTTAACATTTCTGATCATGGTAAATAATTAAAACTATATATCATTGTGTTCAGAATTAATTAAGGTATAAAATGTCAGTAAAATTGAAAAACCGATATTTTGAAGATTTTCCTTGCCAGGGAAGTGTTTGAGGGTTTAAAAAGTTTTGAAGGTCTGAATAAAGATTATGTATAGATTCTAGTATACAAAGTACAGAAATCTCTTAATTTAATAATAATCAGGAGCATGATTTTACACATCAAGTATGTTTGAATCATACATTTAAGTAAGTCTCGTGATTTTCTGAATATTAACATAGAAAAAATGTTGTTGCTGACTTTATTGGCACAGCCATGCCAAAGCATCCAATGTTGTGAAATGATTCTTTTCTTTAAAATAAATCTTTTACCAATTTTATTCATATTTGACTATTTTTCACAAAGCAAATGTACATAAAAAATAGCTAATTTTGCATAATATCCTAAGAGAAGTCTTATGATGAGATGAAAAATATCATTAAAGTATATTTTTCTCTATTAAATATATAAAAAATAACCAAATTTGCATAAAATACTAACAGAAAAATATTTTATGAAGAAAATAATCATTAAATGAAGTTTCTCACTCTGTTCACCATTTCTATTGAAAATTACAAATCTTTTAACATTATATATATATTTTTTTCATTTTAGAAAAGATGTTTTACGTTCCAAGCAAAGACTTTAGTTGTATTGATGGCTCTAGCATTATTCCATTTAATTTTGTGAATGATGATTACTGTGATTGCCTGGATGGATCTGATGAACCAGGTAAACTATATAGTAATCAATTTTATAGAGGGTTTTTACCAGAACAGAACTGTTCAAATTTGTTTTATGTTTGATATTTTGTAAGAGATATTTCGATACCGATTATCGGTTTCACCAGTATACATTTTCTCGATACCAACAATAATCCAATATTTGAAAACCAGTAAACTGATATACCTGATACTTTAGAATTTCTTCCTCTTTATACCATAGAATTAAGAAAATTTATTTTCTTAAATTTTCTTTTGTTCTGTAACAAAACAAAGTGCAAAAAGATCATAAAATACAGTAAAACTGTGGTATAGAAAATAACTAGTAAATGGTCACATGTACCAAATGTGCTGAAAAAAAACTTCCCTCTTAAATATGGTGATAATTGTGTACATTGCATGTGGTCCAAAAATAACTCTTCAAATTTATCTCTACAATGAGAGTCAACTTACCTAATCTGAAAAGTAAATCATTAGTCATTGATTACAATATTTATTTAGGTAGCACTCAGCATAAATTTACAAATAATACTTTATACTAAAACTAATAATTTATTCTAGGGATTGAAAAATCCCTTGAAATGTTAGGAGCCAGGCTAGAAAACTTAGGAGCCCTAAAAAAAATATACAATCTATACACACATTATGCATTGCCTTTATGTCCTTTGATATGCCTCATAGCTTTTGTTTTAAAATACCAATGGTCAACAGCTTTATCAGGATTAAAGTTCTTTAAATCAGGTCCATTCAAATTTATCATCAATAAATTTTGCAAACCGTCTAAACTTCCAATCTGTTTCTTAATTTACTTTTTGTCAGGTTCATGTGAGAAAATCCTCTCTCACATGATGCTGTGGAAACTGGTATAACAAAGACTATCTTGATTAGAGAACTTAAATTTGGAAATCTGTCATTCATGGCTTCAGTTTTTTCCAACAATTGTTTAATATTAAAATTTTTTTAGATCGAACCACTCTGTTAGAAGACCATCAAGAAATTCTTCTGTCTTATCTTTATTACTTAGAAACTTTCTATAATGTAAGCCTAATATTTTTATTTTACTTTCTCCATAATTAAATACATCTGTACCATCCTGCCATTGAAATGTGTCAAATACTGCAACGACATCTGTAATCATTGTTGAATTTTCTAAGAATCTCTCATTTAAAAATTGGATACCATCTTCCAGCATATTTTGCTTGTCATTTTCAAAAGCATATAAATTTTTGTAAGACTCTTTGAATTTCCCATCTGAAGTTGTGTTAGATACAACTAAATTTTCCATCTCACCACATGTGTTCTTTAAAGCCTCCAGATTAAACTGTGCTTTCTTAATAGGCAAATTAATTGCAGGTAGAAGTTGGTCAGATTTTTGAAACAGAAGAGGTAATGAATTAAATATTCTTAAAAAGTCCAATAGGAAGTGCACAAAACGAAACGATTTCAAATTTTTTAATAAACCTTTGGCAGTTGCAGCCTCTTCCATAATACCATTTGACATTTCTTCTAAATGTAAAACAACACTAGAGTAATTTTTAATCAAAGCATTCACTTTACTTGCAACCCGTCTAATATTATGAAGATATTAAAATTTTAAAATTTCGGTTTCCAAAGCTTCTGCCACTTTTTTAAGCTGTTTTAATCTTTTGGGCAAATTCTGATAAAACTTTTAAAGCTGTTTCAGTACACAGTCAATTTTTGAAAGGTATTTTGTACCTTTAATTAAACTCAGTACAGCCAAATGCAGTCTATGAGCAACACAATGAATGGAAATTAAGTGTTCCATACCTGTTATATATAGTCCCCAATGTTGTTACCAAGCCGTTTTCTTTTCCCACCATTGCTGCTGCTCCATCTGTTCTAATGCCAATCAGTGAAGAATTGAGCTCTAGAAGCATTTCTAAACCAGCTTTTTTTACCAATGGTCTCAATTATATTTTATTGCAAATGGTCTCAATCTTCTGTTATTTATTTATCTCTAGAAAAGAGATCCTTACTTCTTGATACATAAATGAAATCCCTTTTTAAATTGGGTCCCGTGAAAGTCAGGAGATCAACTTTAGACTACTATACAATATTTTTCTACTCTTATAACCTTTATACTTTCATTTTTCACATGGTAAGATAGGAAATTTTGGTGATATAGTGATTTTTTTACAAATTGGGTTTTAAACTTAAAAATCGTGGGTTCTTCAGATACCAGAAGTGGCCATTTCAACTGAGCTTGCTGGCGTGCTACTTACCTGCTTTATTTTGTTCCCTTCTGAAACCCCCACACTTATTAGATTTGATTGAGGCATATTTCCACGCATGTACTTTTGATTTTGGATGTAGCCAGCTACCACTGAAATAGACAGGATTTTCATTCTGTATACCAGTCTTTGTATTGTTGTACATGAATGAATTCCTGTCTCCTGATTGGGCCTCCTGATGAGCTCAGGATCCCAGCATTTTTATAAAACACAGCTTTTTAGGGTTTCAAGGCGAGTGCTTCTCAGAGCACAGTTAGACCCTGCTCACTTAAACTCCTCCCCCTTTATTTCTTGAGGAATTTTGCCTCCTATTCCAAATTCTGCGACTCAAATAATCTTGAATTGCGATTCATAACAATTTAGATCCAAGATCATCACCCGTTTATTGAATTTTCTTTTTCTGTAATTTATCTTTCATTACTACTACCCAACCACCCCTTAGATAGGAGTATAAAGGCAGCACTAGTCTGTCCCAGGAACTCCATAATTAGTTTTCCTTGAAACTTTGAAAGAATGTAGCCACTTAGTGGCCAATGCCCCCGCTGATTAGGCATGTATTAACAAAGGCTACATATTTGTTTTTATTTCTTCGAAAAGACTGCGTTAGTGGTTTCATTTGATGATTCCCCCCCCCCCCCCCCCCCAAATCAGGATTTATCTACCTGAAAATAGGCATATTTTTAGGTAGATAATCAATTAATCTTGCAATTATCAGGGAATTTTTGTCCCAGAAGTATCAGGAAATCTCTAAAATAAAAGTCCAAAACTGGAAAATTCAAACAGTTTTGAAATTTTGACTAGAATTTTTGGTTATTTAATCAAATTTCCTGGAATATTAGATATATAGTGTGTTGTTATTAGTGCATATTGCTTGTCTTCTGACAGGTACATTATACTGAGGGACTCATTTAGCTATTCAATTCATTTACTTTGATAAGTAATATTTTTTAACCTGAAAAGAATCGGAGATATTTATGTTCATTGTAACATGTAAATTCACAAAATGTTTCTTTTTATACTACAAGTTATGTAAAACTTGTTTTTGGACACAAAAGAAACATCTTGCATCAACCTCATCTTACTGTTGCTATTTTTATCATGCTGATCATGCTGTTAGTGCAGTGGTATACCACGATGCATCATGTTATCAATCATTATATTAGCAGGTTTCATCTTCACTTTAATGCATTTTCCTGTACAGTACGCGACCTCTTATCCGGCTTTCCAATATCCGGACTCTCCCAAACCCGGAATGCGGCAAAATTCTGCACCAACACTCAATTATTTGCCAAAAATTGTGCCAAATAGCGGTTTTTTGTTTAAAATCCCACCAAATGATTTTTTGCCTTAATTAGCAATATTAATATTATAAAATAATGCGTTGAAATCTACATTTTTCTCACTGTTTGCAATCCTGACATAAACAAAGGTCTGGCTGAATCCACAACTTAACACACTGGAAATGTTGCTAAAAATATTTCCGGAAGAGGAAAACTACAAGTATCATGGAGGTAAAAATGAACTCTACCTCCATGGTGGATATATTTGTTCCATGTCAGATAATCATACTTTCGACGAATGACAAAACAGTTTGTTTGTGAAACGATATAAAAAACTTATATTTTTAGAAGAAAAAAAATTCTCTTTTTTAGAATGGGTGCGTTCATTTGATGCCTCGATGGCTTCGTAATGCTAGTGATGTCATAACGTTTTTTACTGCAAAGTGACTGGGGCTTTTGGAAAAAGCTACGGAATCTAAAGAAATTTGAAGGAGATTTTTAATTTTTTTTCTCGTGTACTAGTAAGTTTATAATTTTCAATTTGTGGATTTCATTTTCACATATTTTTGAAATTCTTAACATAAAAATTAACTTTTGACATTTCCAGTTAACCATTTTGTTAACTGTATGCACTGATTATGAATAAACTGTAATCACACTTGTTTTGATTTTTTTTCACGGTGGTCTGCTATGATAATGCTGAAGGGGTGACACAGGTGTTAAACAAGTGTTTGCGATTTACAACATATTGCTTAATTGTTTCCCTAGGATACAGGAGTTTGAAATCTGAATAATCAACTCTTTTCAGACATTTTTTTTTTCTTTCAAAAATTTTCCTATACACTAATACATGTAATTTGCATTTTAGTTACCAAGTATTTTACCAAGTATATTTTTCATATAGATTGTAAAAAAGCTTTATTTAATATATTTATGTTTTTAAAATGAATTATAATTTTCTATAATGACATTTGAGACCATTCCAGTAAATTTTAGAAAAAGTGTTCAGAATTACAGAAAAAACCCTTATCCAGAATGCCTGAAGTCCCAAGCATTCCGGATAATAGATCCTGTACTGTATCATGTAAATGTTCATATAGTCTTCAATTTCAGCTATTGTTTATAGTGGATCTAATGGTATTCATAGTGGTGTTCATAGCAGATGGTGCCAATAGTGTAACTGACACAGTGTCTTGCTAATTAATTCACAATGTTACATAATTTAATTTTATAGGTGCTATCTTATGGGTAGTGGTAAGGATATTTTGGAGTTGGAGGTTATTTCTAGTTTTGTTTGTTGTAGTTGAAAAGGTTATCATCTGAAAGTTAACTGAATCTAATTACTCCAAAATTTTAGCTATTACTTCAATATTTTAAGTAATTTAAATTAATCAGGAAAACTCATGTATTTTGTTTTCTGATTGCTGTGATTTCTTATTTGTATTTACATGCGGTTTAAATTATGCATTTCTGCAGGGACTGCTGCTTGTGCTAATGCCATGTTTCATTGTCAAAATCCTGGTTATGTTTCATATGACATTCCATCATCTAGAGTAAATGATAATATTTGTGGTAAGACTTATAATTTATATTCAAATACTATACGTATTTTTCTCTAATAAAGTATGTTTTGCTGTACTTGCGTTAAATTTCTGTGTTTTTTATTTTTTATTTTTTTAATTTTTATGCACCAGAATTTTGGGGCTATTAGCTGAAGGTATACAATTATAAAAATTGGGTTTTCTAAAACTGCAGTACTTAAATTATGCCTCTCTTAAGGCCCTATTACACGACCGTAATTTGGGACAACAAACCGTTCGCAAAACAGCTTTGGCACGTTTGTGACGTCACTCCACACAGCACAGAACGAAAGTGACGTCACTCCAAGCAGCAAATGGGGAAACATTTTCCCCTTGTATTCGCTTCGTAATTTCCTCATAGAAATACCGTTTTAGGGTTCTCTTGCTGTAAAGATAACTTTTAACATCTCAAAGGTTCTGTTTGGATTGAATAATGGTGTTATTACACAGGGCAATTTTTATTGCCGAATTTCGGCAATTTTTATTGCCGAATTTCGGCAATTCCGCCCGTCAATCATACTTTAGGCCCCTCCTCTTTAACAAGCCCATTCTCTCTAATGCCACTGATTTCATTCCAGAAAGCATTCTTCAGTGTGTTTTTCATACAATTTAAATCTTTTATATCTCAAAAGTATCTGTAATTTGGTAAAAATTTTCTTTTTCCATATGCATCTCCAGACTTCAGCAATTCCGCCCGGCAGTGATACTTTAAGCCCCCGCCTTTCTAACACCCCCCTCCTCTCTAATACCGCTGATTCCATTTCAAGAAATATTCTTTAGTGTTTTTTGCGTATAATTTGGATCTTTTATATTTCACAGATGTCTGTAATTTGGTAAAAGTTCTATTATTATTTTTCCATTTCCAGACTTTAGCAATTCCACCCGGAAATCATACTTTAGGCCTTTGCCTTTCTAACACTCCCTTCCTGTATAATGCCGCCGATTTCAGAAAGCATTCTTTAGTGTGTGTTTTTTTTTTTTCGTATAATTTAGATCTTTTATATCCTGCAGGTGTCTATAATTTAGTAGAAATTCTATTATTTTTTCCATCTTGAGATTCTAACACATTCCAAAGCAATCTGTTGGCCATCTTGGTTGCCATTAAAGTAAGAAATAAAATTACTCGAAAAAACATCACCTGTGACGTTCGGATTTTCGCATATATGATTGGTCGATTTTCGCACAACCGTTGCCTCAACAACATTTTAGGGTTAAACTTAAAATGTTAAAATGTTGTGCCTAAAATTTATTGTCAAAGCTGTTTCGCGAACAATTTTGTTGCCCCAAATACTGTCGTGTAATAGGGCCTTTAAACCAATTTTACAAAATTTATTTGTTAAAAAAATTAAATACATTTTTTCCCACTATTTGCTCAGTTGGTGCCAGAAGAAGAGTATGATGGACAGGTTGAGGGAATCTCAAAATGTTAGTCCATTTATGTGGATGTAGCATACACAGCAAGCCCTTTTTTCACAACATTATGCCTGTCCGCAAAATGTTGGTCATGATATGCTAATACCTATGCTGAAAATCTTCCATATTAGAACTGAAATAAATGTTATACTTGAGGTTAAAAAGCCTGGTACTTCTTTGAGTTAAGACTGATAAAATAAATCAAAATCTTAATTTGGAATTTTTTTTTCATAAACCTAGCTTAAATTTCAATGAACATTTTAAATAGATAATGAGAATGAAGCCCTTAAATTCATGTAAATAGATTTAAACTGTTTAAATAGATTTCATGTGAATTCAGAGGTTACTCTGGGTTTTTTTATTACTTTCATAAACCAATTCGCCAAATACAGATTTTATTCAAAAAATTTTATTTTTAAATTTCATTTGAAAAAAAATGTTTTGATTTATAAACTCTCAAATTCCAAAGATCATTGTTTTAGTAAAGACAAATAGTATAGTAGAATATATTGTGATTAGCGTACCACGATTTTTGATTTTGACAAAATTTATAATTGCCAACATTTTTACCAAATTGAATTTTCTTTTGCAAGATACAACAATGGTGATCATCAGAACAACCCCTAGAATTAATTAAAACTGTGTTTACTCCCAGAAAAATAGTAAATATACTAATTGCACAAGCTTAACTCAAACATTAAATAAAATTATATAAATTGAAGAAATTAATTGTGTTAAAGAAATTAATTACCATGTAATGAGAAAATAATTTCTTACTTTTTTACACATACCTTTGACCTTTGTAAATGTAGTAGATCTAAATTATTTATTTTTATAGCAGTGAATTGAAATGTATTGCTGCTTGAACATTTTATTGAGAAAATAAAACTATTATAACCTGTAACAATGAAAAAATACTATGTTAAAATGTTGGCCTATTCAACTATATTAATAAATAGCTGATTTGTTGATTTCACTAAATGAAACCAAATAACTGATAGGCCTAGAAAGTTCTACTGAAAATGTTCATTTGGGCTATTGATTTTTCTGTGGAAATGTTTTAAATATGCAATACTCTTATTTTGTATTTAATATTTTAAAAATGTAGTTAAAATTAAACTTATATAAATGAACTTATTTGAGATATCATCTATATTTACCCTTTATATTGTACTGTAGTATACAGCCTTGTGCATACATTGTACTGCATGTGCATTTACCTCACGACACTTTCTGCAATTGTAAACCTCCATTTATCCTATAAATTTTTTTCCAGGTAAATATCGATATATAAATTTTATTTATAGTTTAGTTTTTATAATTGAATTTGAAATATGTTAAAAATAGCACCAGATAAGCCTAACAAAGAAACATCTTCAACCTTTTTTCCATAATGGACAATCCTGGCCTCTTTTTTTAATTTTTTTTATTTGATTCGAAATGTTGCAAAACAGACAAAAAGTATAAAAAATTTTTATTCTCCAAGCTGTATTTCATGTTTTATTAGCAGTCAAAATTCGCCTTTCTAACTGTTGTGTGAAAATGACCCATTTTGGCACACACGGAATGTGACGTTACAAGGCTCGTCTGTGGCTCTCATCTTCAAGAATTGGTGCATAAGTTTGGTTACATTCGGAAAGTTCCAATAATTGTAATTGTTTCTTCTGTACCAAACTGCCGAATAGTTATAAGTATTATATCGCACCAATGTGCCCAATTACTAGTTTTACATCATCAGATAAAATATTTATATCTGTGCCAAAAAATTGTTTAACGTAAAAAAATAGTGTGACGCACAGGAAGCCAGATTGTAGTAAACAAAATTAACCAGTCATTAAAGAGTGTTCGTTACATATGTTATGATAATAAATCTATGACTGTATAACCCAATTTTCGAAGCCTTTTTGTAAGAAGTTATTTCTTACAAAACTTGATTTAATAAACTTTGAAAATTCTTAAGGGTGTCCACTACTGGTTCGGCACTCTATTTTTAATTTTACTATTAAGGATGAATTTAAAGCCAGATTCAAAGTGAATTATTGACTTTATACCCAGTTTAGTATGTGATATTCGCAGTTAATTTAGAGAATGTAAAACATTCCGTACATAAAAAATTTTTATACCAGTATACTGCAGTGAGCAGTTGCAATTTAGTATTTTCATTAAGTACATGTGTTTTTGAAAAGTTATATAATAGATTTTATCTAAAAAGATAAATCACAAATTTAAAATATTGCACAAAAGGAATAGAAATTAAATGGAAAATAATTTAAAATTGCTTCACCTATTCAGAATCATAAATGATTTACTGTTTATTATAGGTTTTAAAATATAATAGTATAAGAAACAATTTAAAACTGCTTTTAATTTAAAAATAAATTATTAGATATTATATTTATAATCCTCACAAATCATATAAATATAATAAAAAATATATGCATAAAAATATATATACATATAAACATAAAAATTTTCTAATTCCCAGAAAAAATACACCTCTCAATCTAAACTTTCAGTTTAAATTTACTGCATAACAAACTTAACTATGAAAGGCTATTTGCACTCAAAAAATTACAGAGCACATTACAGAAACAAAAAAAAATCATAGGTGGGTCGTCCAGTTCAATAGAGCCGAAATGGTTTTGTATAAATAATATTTTGTAAAATAAAACTTCAGTAAGATTCCATTTGTTCGATTTTTTTTTTCAGACTCATTTGTTTTGTTTACAGGCTTTCAAAGTACTACAAATTACTTGCTAACTGTTTATAGCTAGCTAGTACTTTTAGATTTCGTCCTGATTTCATCTGGATACTCCAACTCTAGATATGCAATTTTCTCAAAATATGAAAAATTTTTATTAACTTGCTTTGTGGCATGCATATATATTAAACTTAACAGTATATCTGACTAGATTTTACATTCAAGTTAATTTAATTTATAAACTTGTCTGGCAGCACATAATTACGTACTTGATTATGTATATTTCCATGTATTATGTTCAAACCTCAACAATCATTAAACATCTTTAGAATACCCAAATTTCCAAGAATCCCCACCTTCTAATTTTTTTAAGCAAAATAAAATGTCTCTTTCTTGTGCATCCATATTTCACCAAGGAATAAGTAAAGACACTGAGCTTCAGCAATTGTGATGTTTTAAATATTGCAGCTTCCCCAGCTATTGCAAAATCCAGGTTAAAAACTAAGCTATCAAAATTATAATAACTCTATCCTAAACCCAATTATATACACTTGCAAGACTTTAAAAGAGCCACAAATTATTGCTTATTGTTCATAGCTTTTAGTTTTAGTTTTTATAAGCATTACAAACTTGTAAAACGAAAAAATTTTCAATCTTCTTCAAATTGACAAGACGATTACTCGGAAACTAAGTCAGTAAGGTTCAATAAATTAGCTTTTTTTTTTTCAAATATTAGATTCAGAAACTAAATTTGCTAATACATATTTTTGTTGCTTACTATTTATTTCTTTTGAAGTTTGGGTGAAAGTAAGAAAAATTAAAACATCACTTGCTTGGATAGATGCATTAAGTGTTTTCTAAAGAAGTTCGAAAGTATTAAAATTATTTTATATATTCATAATCTGGACCAACAGAACAAGAAAAATATGTTTTTTTATGAAAAATATTTTTATCTATCATGTTCAGGGAAATTAGCATCCAAAGAGTTTGCATTTTTCATAATGCTTCGATTTCCACCACAGATACCCTGAATGTAGATGTAATTTACATAATAATAAACCTTCAAGAAAAGGGTATCAAGTTTACATCGCGAGTTTCAGCTGTCACAAAATATTCATTGTGTCTGAAATAGAGTGCCAACACAGTAAAATCAATCTTAGGCAAATTGTCTGATTCCCCTTCAAAAACTAGGATCAAAACCAGGATCCATGTTTTCAATAAAATAAAATAATCAGCAAATGATCTAAATTCAAACAAACAAACAAAGTACAAATGCAAAAATTCAATTGTACACGAAATTAAACACCAACTACCATGCAAATATCTCAAGGCAAAACATGAGAGAATGTTGCATTGTCCATTACATCGAAGAGAAACAAGATCAATCATGCATAAAGCATTGATTATGAATCACTTTCCAACTGAAATGCAAAGTGTGATAATTCAGCGGTGATATTTTTTTAATTATCACAGAACTACAATAATTTATTTTACTTGAAAACTTAAAACTTCATCGAAAAAATTAACTTTATTCAGATGATGTCATCGAAATATAAATCGTCTAGCTCTTTATGTAAAAGCGGTGAGTATTTCATTCATAAACTTTTATTCCTGACTTCAGTATTAAATAATTTTGCATGAAAAATAAATTCAGCAATTCTTATATGGGGCACAACAGCCCGGTGGTTAGCGTGCAGCAGTTGCACTCAGTCGGCCCGGGTTCGATTCCCACCACTACCAAAACTGCCGCTGTGTTCACACGAAGTACGATCACGTTAAACATATGGGTCCGTAAGTCCTTCCGAGAGGTTGGTGGTAGGAGAAGGAGGGTACGGTCCCTGTGGATGCCTGTCCCACTGGGTTCCAGTCTAAATTGGGTGGCACTTCCCGGCCATCCAAACAGATACCTTATACCTTTCTAGTAGGTCGGTCGGACAGTCTGGGCCTAAGAAAACGAAGCAATTCTTATACAACTCATCTTTACAATCACTTGTTTATATTCTGCATCCATTAAAATTAGGCTTTGTTGGAGAAATTATCAAAGTTTGATGATCATGTAGTGACGTCACGACTGCGGGACTTCACAGACTCTCTGTGGGATGTTACAGACTCTGCGGTCCTGTGAGTGCATACTGTGCATGTCAACGATTCCATATTTAAGACATTGCATCGTGCAGTTCTTCAGTCTCGTATTCAGTCTAGTATACTCTCTGTCTAGTATACTGACAGTCTCATACTCGCGTAGACTCGAAGTCTGAACTTTTGAAGCATGTCGTCTCTTATCCTGAAGTCTTGGCGTAACATCAGTTACGTGGCAGATACTTTCTAGGTTAACCTTATGCACGCATATAATGATGCAATTTGATGCTGTAATGTTTTCGAGTTCAGCAAGTAAAAGTTCCTGAATTGTTAAGTTTCAGTTATTAAATGTTAAGTTTTCTGATGTGTCGAATATTCTTAAACGTTAGCTGTAGTCCATTCACCCGCGCAACATTCAACCAATGCAACCTTCAACAAATGTGTTCTTCAACAAAGGAGTTAGATGTAAATATATATATACTAAAGTGGTGAGCTGAAACCCGTTAATAGCACTCTTCACTATAGTGCCTAACAGTATCACCAAAGTGGTGACCCGGACATTGAAGTACTAAAGACTAAAAGTCACTGGATTCACTAAAGTGCACAGCAAAGCTTCACTAAGGAGGTAATATGGACGGCAAAGTGGACACTTGGACGCGAATGGATACAGATATAGCATAGTCTGTTCACAAAGTGGTGTTGTTGTTCTAAAGTCACCTAAAGTGTTCACTAGTCCGGAAAATTGCACCAAAAGTAGTGACTCGTTTGCAAATGGACAGCTCGTCTGAAGTTTCTCGCACCGCACCAAAAGTACACTTGCCTTGGAAAAGAAGACTCGCCCTGATGCTGCCCTGCCTGTGACCAGAAATGGCGTTCTCTGATGACGGTTCAACTTTCGTGGACCAAGTCGATGCATTTTCACTTAAAGAGTTCAGGTAGGTGAAAGCTTGACTGCATTTCGTAACCTGTGTTATATTCGAGTTTGTTTTGACATGAGTTATAGTGGTTATTACATGTACGCGGTCATTTCAATGGGTTCTAGTTATTGAATACAGAGTTTTTGATAGTGATATAGTACGCGTACCGTTATTGGGAACTACTGTAGTATTGGTTGTTAATATCTTAAATGGGCATAGTTGAGCTATCTTTTCTGTATTTTTAAAGTTTTTAAAGAGCTTTTGTGTGACCCGCATGGTTTTTACATAGTAATAATTGTTTTTACATGTCATTTATATATATAATATTTTGAGATTGTTTTTATACTTGTCTTGCTTTTTATATATTAGAATGTGAGGGTATGCTTTAGGGTTTTTACGTATCCTTTCGTAAATAGGTCGCGAAAGTCTGTGCTTTCGTTTTTGAAACTGTATTTTGTTTTCCGGTATTAGTATTGTTATAGTGTGTGTTTGTATCACATTGACAAATATGCTGGGAAATAGTACATTCGAGGAAAAGGTTCAGGGTTGGCAGGAAACTCAACTGGAATATTCGAGTATCTGTAGAGTCGCGTTTAAAGTGCCTGTTTTTTGGGAAACAGATCCTGCGTTATGGTTTGCACAGGTCGAATCACAATTTATTATGGCAGGTATTTCTGTGGATTCAACGAAGTTTCATTCTGTGGTTTCCACGCTTGACACTCTGCTTCTAAAATGTGTTCAAGATATAGTTTTGAATCCCCCGATTGAGGGAGCGTATCAGGTTTTGAAGGCACGAGTTTTGGCTTCGTATGAGCAATCTGAAGATTCCAAATTAAGATTGCTTCTCAATGATGTGCATTTGGGCGATCAACGTCCTTCGCAATTATTATGTGAAATGGAGGTGTTAAATTGTGGTAAGCTCAGCGACAGTGCATTACGCACGTTATGGATGCAAAGACTACCGGCTCGGGTGCAGCAGATACTCAGTGTTTGTTCTGAAGAATCCATGGAGTTTTCTAGGATTGCGAAAATTGCAGATAAATTTTGTGAGGGTCCTAGAGATACTGCAGTTATTTCGAGGGATAACTCAGAGTTGGAGATAATTAAGTCAGAATTAGCTGAGGTAAAAAAAAGCAATCCGTGAGTTGGGTTCCGTTTTTAGGTCAGGGACTGTTCGCGCTGAACGTAGCAGTTTCGGCCGTAGAAGGAATAGGTCTTCATCAGGTTCGCTCACTAGTGGTTTCTGCTGGTATCACGATAAATTTAAGGAAAAAGCTCGGAGGTGTATTTCACCATGTAAGTGGTCGGGAAACTAGTTGGCGTTCCTGTTTTGTCGGTGGCGGTGGATGCGTGTCTTGGTTGCCGATTATTTGTTTTTGAGCAAGCTACAAAAACTAAATTTCTGATTGACAGCGGAGTTGCAATTAGTTGCTTTCCTAAGAGGCTTACTTCACGAAAAGACCCTGGTGATTTGGTTTTGTATGCGGCTAATGGCTCGGTGATAAAAGATTGGATTTCGGTGAAAATTTCATTGGAACTTGATGATTGCCGATATTTCAACGCCCATATTAGGTACGGACTTCTTAGAAAGGTTTGGCCTCCTGATCGATTTAAAAAACCGACGGATTTGCGATACGGAGACAAAATTGTTTGTATACGGTACAATTGTTTCTGGGTCGTCGTTAGGTTTGTCACTGACGAGGGGGAAAAACAGGTATGATTCTATAGTTTCTGAATTCCCACAGGTATTCTGTTCAAATCCACAAACGTTTATAGACACTGAAAACTGTTTGATTAAACACTGTATTGAGACTACCGGTCCTCCAGTTTTTTCTAGACCAAGGAGACTAAATCCAGAGAAGTTTGGCTGCATTAAATAAGGAATTTAAGGATTTGCTTCAGCAAGGTGTAATTAGACCTTCAAAAAGTCCGTGGACTAGTCCTATTCATATGGTTAAGAAAAAGGACAATTCATGGAGAATTTGTGGCGATTTTCGTTCAGTCAATAAGGTTACGACACCGGACAGGTCCCCGCTTCCGCACATTCATGATTTTGTGATGGGACTTAGGGGCAAAACTGTTTTTTCAAAAATTGATTTGGTTCGAGCATACCAACAAATTCCGGTGGAACCCAATGATATTTGTAAAACCGTGGTAACTACTCCGATTGGTCTGTTTGAATTCCTAAAAATGCCGTACGGTTTGCATAATGCAGGCAGTACGTTTCAACGCGTGCTGGATAATATCCTCTGCGATTTTCATTTTTGTCTGTCTTACTTAGATGATGTGTTTGTTTTTTTTGGAAAACGAGAAAATGCATAAGGATCATTTACGCAGATTATTTAGGAAATTGAATGATCATGGTCTGATAGTGAATTTGCCGAAATGCGAATTTCGAGTATGAGATTTCTTTCTTAGGGTTTTTGATATCCAATAAAGGAATTTCTCCATTGCCGGATAAGGTTGGAGAATTAGCTGAATACTCTGTTCCTACTACAGTGAAAGAGTTGAGAACTTTTTTGGCAATGCTGAATTTTTATCACCGGTTTGTAAAGGGCGCTGCTGAAAAACAATCGCAGTTGAACGAACTCATCAAAAATAAACGCAAAAATGATTAAACGCTTATCCTGTGGACAGATGAGGTTAAGGAAGCATTTGATTGTTGCAAGAAGACGATTGCCGATGCAATATTTCTCGTATTTCCTGCGCCGAATGTACTGTTGGTTTTAATGGTTGATGGTTCTCAGATCGCGACAGGTGTGGTTTTGCAACAGCAGGTTGAAGAAGGTCTGGAACCTTTAGGGGTTTTTTCAAAAAAGCTTACCCCTGCGCAAATGAAATACAGCATGTTTGATCAGGAATTGTTGGGAGTTTATGCGGCTGTAAGACATTTTAGGCATATGTTGGAAGGTCGTCAGGTGATGATTTACACTGCTCATAAACCGTTGACGTATGCATTGAATCAAAAGCTGTATAACTCTTCCGCTAGACAGATTAGACATTTAGAATTAATCAGTCAGTATTCAACCAATATCAGGTATATTCCCGGAGATAAGAATGTAGTCGCTGGTACCTTATCTAGGATTCTATAAGTTTAGCTGCTTCGTTTGATTTTGATGGTATTGTGCTGGACCAGTTACAGGATCAGGAGTTGAAAGATTTGTTAAAAACATATACAGGTCTCAATTTGCAGCTCATGTCTTTCCCTGCCTGTAATAATGCTATATATTGTGATATCTCTAATGGTGTACCTAGACCTTTCATCCCACAGATCTGGAGGAAGAAAGTGTTTGACAGGACACACAATTTAACACATCCTGGTTCAAACACGACATTGAAGTTGATGCAGCAACATTTCGTGTGGCGTGCTATGAGGAAAGATTGTGCTGAATGGTGTCGGCAATGTCTTGAGTGCCAAAGAACCAAGATATTTAAGCATACTAAGATGCCGTTGGCGGAATTTCCTCCCGCAATGAATCGGTTTTGTCATGTCCATTTGGATATAGTGGGACTGCTGTTACCGTCAAAAGGTAATAGATACATCTTGACATTCATTGACAGATATACACGCTGGCCGGAAGCACTTCTGATGCAAGACCAGACCGCGAAGACGGTAGCTGAAGTTTTTCTCAGCAATTGGATCGCACGTTTTGGAGTGCCGGAAGTTATCACGACAAACCGGGGAGCAAATTTTGAATCTCGTCTGTTCTAGTATTTATCTAGGATTTTGGGGTACACAAGTGTCGCACCACTGCATATCACCCTCAAGGGAACGGTATGGTGGAGCTTTTTCACAGAACCCTCAAATCGGCTTTAATGGCGGTGGATCCTATTCATTGGAGTGAGGCTTTGCTAGTGGTGTTATTATCTTTGAAATCGGCAGTGCGAGAGGAGTTAAAAGCTGCACCGATGGAGTTGGTTTATGGTACAGCCCTTCGCTTGCCAGGAGACATGGTACAAAGAGCAGATCAGAAAGTAATGGCTCCAACACAATTCGTGCAAAATCTGAGGGAACACATGGCTAAGCTGAGGCAGATCCCAGCAACTGATCATTCTATGCAAAAAGTGTATGTTTCTCAGGATTTAAAGGATTGTTCCCATGTTTTTCTGTGCATAGATGCTGTCAGACGACCATTGGTGCCGCCATACCAGGGACCATTTCCAGTTTTGTCAAGGATGGATAAAGTCATTTCGATTCTGTGCAATGGCCGGAAACATGACGTGGCATTTGACAGAGTGAAGCCAGCGTACGTGGTGGTTCCTGAGGTGAATGAGCACAGCACACAAGTTTGGAGACTCCTATTGCAAGTGCCCAGAGTGTGTCTAGATTTGGTCGTAGAACTAAGCCTGTAATTTGTTTTCAGGTTGGATCTTGACCTGGATGTTTTTTCCTAGGGGGTAATACTGTAGTGACGTCACAACTGCTGGACTTCACAGACTCTGCAGTCCTGTGAGTGCATACTGCTCATGTCAACGATTCCATATTTAAGACATTGCATCGTGCTGTTCTTCAGTCTAGTATACTCGCTGTCTAGTATACTGACAGTCTCGTACTCACGTAGACTCGGAAGTCTGAACTTTTGAAGCATGACTTCTCATATCCTGGAGTCTTGGCGTAACATCGGTTACGTGGCAGATACTTTCTAGCTTAACCTTATGCACGCATATAATGATGCAATTTGACGCTGTAATGTTTTTGAGTTCAGCAAGTTAAAGTTCCTGTATTGTTAAGTTAAGTTTCAGTTATTAAATGTTAAGTTTTCTGATGTGTCGAGTGTTCTTATACGTTAGCTGTAGTCCACTCACCCACGCAACATTCAACCAATGCAACCTTCAACAAATGTGTTCTTCAACAAATGTGTTCTTCAACAAAGGAGTTAGATGTAAATATATATATACTAAAGTGGTAAGCTGAAACCCTTTAATAGCACTCTTCACTATAGTGCCTAACACCATTACCAAAATCATTTAAACTAAAAATATTGTAATTGCTTTGGCCCAGAATATAGATGCACAGAAAACACTCAAAAATATAGCAGTTTTAGGATGGATGCAACACAAAACATACATTTAAAAGAACTTTAAAAATCACAATTTTTTTCTGGGAAAAAAGATGGATGCCATATTTTATATTGAAATGAGTCACGTGATCTCTTCATATTATATGGGTATAATAATTATTTTTATTTTTATTTAAAAAACTATCAAACCTGTTTTGCTGAAAAAAAATTTTTATATATTTTATGGGATAATTTGAATATTCCCTGAAACTTTCGAAACAATTTGTGAATTTTAACTTCACTTAAATAATATTTGAAAAATTAGGTCCCATAGAGTTCAGTGTATTTCATTTTTCAACCCGGGTTCAATCCAAAACTAATTGGGTGATATTATTCATTTACATTCCCATATTCCAGAGACCTTCTCAACAACATACTAAAATTTCATTTTGATAAAGGTAGTTTTACAGCGTGCGAGGTAGTTTTAGGTCGTGCGAACAGACAGACCGACAGAACGAACAAAGTCATAAGCACTTTTCAACAATGTTATAAAGTATTAAAAATTGACAAGCAACATTTTTACTGAAGTTATTGTGCATGATGTCATTTTTATTCAAGAGAAGAAAGTATCTTAAAATTAAAATGTATAATAGTTTGAAATGTGCATATAAACAGGGTGTCTACAGGGCACAAAAGTCATGAAATAGGAAATTGGGAAGGAAAATCATGACATTCTACTTTAGGTAATATATTTGATATCGGTGTTCTCTTTGCTCTCATAACTGCGGGAAATTCAAACTAGCTACTACTTTCACGATTTCAATTCCTGCTCACCCATTTTGGCATCTTTAAACATATTTTCATCAAAAATTATGAAATTTTAAGCTCTTTCTCAAAACTTGTGAATATTGGCATGCTTTTCAAAAATCACTATAGCAACACTCTCATAAAGGTTGCTAAAACTTATGAGTTTACATAAAAATATATATTCGTAATTTGTATAAAAAGAAAATTGCAAAATAAGTTTCCACAAACTTTAGCTTTTTTAAATTAATTGTAAATTTCAGTGGTTTTAACTAATTTATACATTTTGGCACTAAATAGGAACTATTTTTAATACAAGAATTAATTTGGAATTTACAGAAAATTCTTATGCTTTATGCTTATCTCTATTCGTCTTTAAAATGATACTAGCGAGTTCTGCATGCTAGCAATCACTATATATAGCAATCGGTTTTTATAACAATAAGTAGTTAGCTCGTTGCGCGGGTGCAACAAAAGTGGATCAAAGTTTAGAGTGAGCAGATCGAGTGGGTCAATTGTAGAGTAGAAAATACAGTGTGAAAATTGCATCAAAATCGGAGCAAAAGTCACTAAGATAGATAAAAATATAAATATGAAAAAGAGGAGGGTCTCCCCTCTTCCACCACGGTTGTTTCATATTACATAATAACAGACTATATTTGTGTGTCGATGTGTGTATAAGGTCTGTAGCGGAAAATGTGAACATCATACGGCCTTGAAATGTCGTACACGAATATTTCAGGAACCAAGGCGATGCATTTTTTGTAAAACCGAAATATGAAATTGAGGCTACTTAAAGTAAAAGTTACGCCAAGGGGTTTGACATAATAAGGTTGTATATCTAAGTTATTGCCACCAGCAAAATCTAAATCGTTCAATTAGAAGGAGACATAAAAAATTTGGGGGGGGGACTAACCGAACTGAAAGTTACGCCCAGGGAGCTGACACAATAAATATGTATATCCAGTTCACATATATAAGGTGCCGAGACTATAGCCACCAGCGGAATCAAAATTGCTCAATTAGGGGCCGAGATGTGAAATTAGAGGGGGACTACTTAAAGTAAATGTTGCTCCCAGGGGATTGATACGAAAAAGATGTACATTCAGATGGTACAAAGACTGTAGCTACCATAAGATTCAAAATTGCTCAATTTAGGAACCGAGATGTAAAACCGTACAGGTTAGTTAAACTAAAAGTTACGCTCAGGGGGGTTTGAATAAAAAAATATACATGTCCAGGCGATATACGTATAGATAGTGCAGAGACTATAGCCACCAGTAGATTCAAAATCGCTTAATTAGGAAGCGAGATGAGAAATTTTAGGTCTACCTCAAGTAAAATTTACGCCTATGGCATATCGGAGCAATATTGGTCTTCAATGAAATTAGAAGCAAAACCAGGGGGATTGAGTAGTGGCGGGTTAGGGGGGGGGGGGGGAGTTGATTTTAAGGAAAACGACGTCAGATCAAAGAATCAAATATCTGGTTGAAAATTGTTTTTTAATATTCTTTAACAAATATGTATAATTTTTTCAATCTTTAATGTTAAATAGCTGAAAAAGCAAGACAGCTGAGTAAGTCAAGAGACCCACCCCCTCAGATAACACATTCCTGAAAGTGTCACTAAAAATATCCACGGGTATGCCACAAATACAATTCTCATGGCTTTTAAACAATTAAGAGGTCAAACGCATTGAAATTCGTCACAAACAAAGCATAGAACTGCCCTAAATCAGAAATTATCACCTTTCCGAAGGACAGAACCACCCTATATCAGAAATGACCCCTCCCCACTTGACGCTTACGCCTTACGGAGCAAAACAGTTTCAGTAATACGGATGGGTGGGTCAAAACTAAACTGAGTGCCCTAAACAATGCATTTTTCTACCGAAGGCGAAGAACAGAAACCCCTAAAATACCACAAATAACCACGACTTATTCAATTAAGTAAAAAGCACAAAATATGTATCAAAACTTTTTTGAATTTCTATTTTCTGTATCTAATACTAAACTACGAGGCATGTTTTTTAAGTAAGTACCGTTTTGGAATTAAAAAAAGACGTGCAAAGATATCGCAATAATTTTATTTCTACATGAAAGCCTGTACCTTAATCTACTTTTCTACATAATTTCCGTGAATATTGAGGCACTTGTCATAACGTGGCACCAGTTTTTGAATACCCTCCTCATAAAATTCTGCCGCCTGACTTGTTAACCACTGTATCACAACTGTTTTGACTTCGTTATCGCCTTGAAGACGCTGACCACCCAGGTGTTTCTTCAAGTGCAGGAACAAATGGTAGTCGCTGGGCGCCAGATCAGGGCTGTATGGAGGATGATCTAGAGTTTCCCATTTAAAAGATTTGATGAGATCTTTGGTCCGATTAGCCACATGTGGACGGGCATTGTCATGCAGCAAAACGATACCCTTACTCAACTTGCCACGTCTTTTGTTCTGGTTTGCACGACGCAGATTGTTCAATGTCTCACAATAAGACGCTGCATTGATTGTCTCATTACGAGGCAGAAACTCCACTAGCAATACTCCTTTTTTGTCCCAAAAAACTGTGCACATGATTTTCCGGGCAGAAATTGTTTGCTTAAACTTCACTCTTTTGGGTGATGATGAATGTCGCCATTCCATGGATTGTTGTTTTGATTCTGGTGTGACGTAGGCCACCCATGTTTCGTCACCAGTAACAATTTGGTCTAAAAAATCTTCACCTTCATTGTGGTACCGCTCAAGGAAAGTCAATGCACTGCCTAAATGTTGGGTTTTGTGCAAATCCGTCAACATTTTTGGAACCCAACGTGAACACAATTTCCGGTAATTCAAGTTCTCGGTCACAATGCGATACAAAACACTACGAGAATATTGAGGAAACCAGTCGCACATTGATGAAATTGTAAAGCGTCTGTTTTCTCTCACCTTTTCTTCCACTTTCTGCACCAAATCTTCATTAAAGACCGAAGGACGCCCACTCCGTTCTTCATCATGCACATTTGTGCGGCCATCTTTAAATGCTCTCACCCATTTCCTTACCATTCCATCACTCATAATGTTTTGTCCGTAAACTTCACAGATCTCACGATGAATATCGATCGGTTTTACGCCTTTAGCACTAAGAAATCGTATAATAGCCCGTACTTCACAATCGGCGGGACTCACGATTGTCGGAGGCATCTTAAACACTCAGTAAACAACGTATACAATGAAGAATCAGACTGTAATGGCGTCAGTGCGTAGACAAGAGATGTAGGTAACCAGCGCGCATGCGCGGAACGCCGACCGTAGCGCTGCGGCGGCGGAATCGCAAAACGGTACTTACATAAAAAACATGCCTCGTATTTCGCCATTAACCAAAACTGAAAGAACTAGGTCAATAGAATCAATAAAATAAATCACAGAATTACAAAAATACAGTAATTTATTTTCAAATATTTAGTTAAACATCCAAATTTATTATTTTAAAAAGAAGCGACAGAGAAAACACACATTTATCAAGAAAAATTCGAGGCCAAATTAGCGAAACTTAGCCAATTCGAGTCAGTCGTTCACAGTATTCGTTTCTTTTTGGTGACGAGCCACGGTAACTGTCGTGGCTCACATCAGATTGAAATATTGCAATGTCTGTTTTTTTATCTCTTAATTTCTATTGCTGTTATATTAACATACCGTTCATTCTATCAGCCAGAGGCGATAAAGGGACGCGGCCTCATTAAAAATCCCTCGTCTTTCCCTATATTGCAGTATTTTCCCCTATAGACTTCATATAGTATGAAAAGAGCATAAGAGACTCTTTCAAAGTTTTAGTGCTGCCATCTAGTGATGACAATTTCATCACTTATTTCCAATAATTCGAATTTTAGTTGAAATAAAATTCAGGTAATTTCCTTAAAAATTGTAATTAACCTATATAAAGTGCTTGATCAAGGGATGTCCGCGCGGTCCCACGGCCCCTCTGAATAGCCACCCCTGCTTGAGACATTTCAAGTGACGCATTTGCCCAAAATTATGTGCTGTGATCACATTCCTAATTTTCTCATGAATGTCCTTAATTTTAAAGTTCTATGGTTGGCATGCCTGTATTACACAATATATATGAAGAATTGCATAAATATTTTGAAATATAGCGTACTTTATAGTACTGTAAGTTACAAATGTTATGCAGGAAATGCTAAAGTGTTTTGTTAATTTCAATAAACTTTTGCTGCAAATATTAATTATTTATTACCTTTTGTTTTTTATTCTACTGTATGTTAAGTTACCATAAAATGATTTTAATAATATTCGTTGGTGTTTTTAAGGTCTTGGGATGCATTAGGATATTTTATATTGATTTTTTTAATTTGATTTGCACAATTTCACGTAACATGTTCCGCAACCAAATAATTGCGCTAATCGGGAAATTGCTCACTGACACAAGTCTGTTAAAAACCGAAATGAGATAACCTTGCACTCATTGCCACATTTTTTAACAGTTGACCCTTCCATAAACTAATAAGTGAGACTCGCTCCTTTCAGAAATTATGTTTTTCCTTTGTTTGCATCTTTGAGAGATCAGAAATACGATGCAACACAACGAAATATGTAAGAATCTTTTCTCAAAAACAAGATATTCTGTATCTATGGTTATCATCCATTATCCCAGTAAAAGGGAAAGGGGTCCTGGGAATATTTATTGCTGTTTACTGCTGACAGAAAGAGAGGAAATTCTTTTTCTGTGCGAATTATTTCATCCATAGCTACAGTTTCAGCCAAACAGGAGAAGACTCTTGGAAGCATCAGCATCACCATCTGAGAACTGGATATGCTAGCTCAGTCAAAGATGTATATTTGCTCAGCAGATACGCTTCCTTGGTTACTTCTGTAGATCGTGGTACTTTTCATCTGCTTGCAGATGGTTAATGAAATGTTTTTCATTATGGATACATAAAATTTTTTTGTAATATTCTCAAGCACAAGAGTAATTTAAAAAATATTACCGAATGTTTTCATCAAAAACCTTTTGCCACTTTGATGGAAATTTTCGCCAAACATTAAACATTTAATCCCTATATGACATTACAATTTGTGCTATCAAATTAAAAATCTATTTCTTAATATATTAAGAACACATAATAATATTAGTTTATCCCAATAAATATATTTCTTTTATATTATCTGAATTAAATTACTGCGTTAGAAATTAATAATAAGTCACTGGTCCGCAGCCATCATGACTGGTCTATTATGGTTATAAACAACATGGCAGCAATGAACAAATATATACTCAAACATCTAACACATTAATATGCATGTGTTACCTTTAAAGAAGTACACAACAAGTTATCTCAAATAATTATCAAATTTATTAATATATATACACTATGAATAGTAACAAAAACTTCTAGATTTCTAAATTTTTTACAAAATTCTTTCTTTCTGTCAAAATTTCCTGAAATTAGGACATTTCTTTCATCCTTTTTAAAAATGTAAATTGTAGTATATTTTATCACCATAGCTAAATTTCACTATTATTTCATTAATTTATAATTTTTTTACTACCAGAAAGCATGAGCAAAAACAATTATTCAAAGTTCTAATTTGCTAAAGAATTGCACTTAAGGGTCATTAAACATGCACTAAATTGTCCCTATGTTAGTAAGTATTGATAACAAAATATATATGCGAACGATTTTTGAAAAAAAGCTGTAAAATTCCAGATACACCAACATTTTTTATTGAAAAGAGCACTAAAATTCCCAATTTTTTAGTAAGGGTACATAAATTTGCAATTCTTATGAAAAAGTGATAAAATTCGTTATTTTATGAAAAGTTGTATAATTAGCTATTTTTGTATAAGAAAATCAAAATTCATGATTTAAGCGATTAATATTTGCGATTTTAAAAGCCCAAAAATTAAGGATTCTACATAAGAGCTCTAAAATTTAAAATTTTATTTAAAAGTTAAAAGTGCTAAAATTTGTCATTTTATTTAAAAGTAATAAAAGTTATGAATTTTATAGAAGTGCACCAAAAATGGTGATATAATTGCTAAAATTTGCGATTTCTTTTAAAAAGCCCTAAAATTAGTGATTTTATGTAAAAGTGCTAAAATCTAAAATTTTATTTAAAAGCAATGGAATTCGCAATTTCATTCAATAGTGCTAAAATTCACAGTTTTATTTAAATGCACTAAAATTCATAATTTCATTAAAAATAGGAGTAAAAGTCGCTTGCGTTTGCGATATTATCTAAAAGTTGCAATCTATAAAACAGTAGTGGATCATAAATCTATAGTAAAATACAATAATTATTTTCCTACAAATTCATTTTAAACAGACGTGATCGGACCAAGGTTAAAAAAACACTAGAGGTTGACACAAGCCGGAATTTCATATTTTCACCCGGCCCGGCAATATTAGTGAACAAATCCAGCCCAAGCCCTAAGGCATTAAGAAATGTAGAGCCCGGTCTGGCCCAAAATGATTTGTATTCTTAAAACATGAATTTGCGTATGAAGAATTCAGATAAGTTTTTTTTAACATTTAACTTTAGATAGCTGAAATAAACACAATATGTTCATCTACTCAATTAAAATTCATGTAATTTTTTTTTTAATTTAATATATTCAGCTGGGTCATACCCAACTTTTTTAGACTGGGGCCTGCTCCCGCCCACTAGTCGAACCAGGCCTGTGCTGCCAGACCCGAGCCCGTGTAGAATTCTAAAAAGAGCTACCATCATTATGTACATGAAAATAACTGGATGCGCAAAAGGTAAAATCTCTCATCTCTCCCCATGGAGCAAACAATCACGTGCAAGTGACAACACAGCTGAAAAGTAAATTTGGCATCTTGCCTAAAGCACTTTCTTGCTAGATAGAACAACAAAGAATATACGGGACATGTGTAAAAATTCTTTACATATTCCGAAAGTTGTAAAGAGATGAGCAGAGTGACTTTTGTTTAGAAATAAAATCTTGTAATTTCGTGATCCAGGTTACTGGTCCTACAGACTGCCTATATTTTCATTCTTCTGATCCGATCAAACTTTTACTGGTCTTGGACCAGCAGACCACCAATGATTTCGAACGCTGTAATATATGTTTGTAAAAGATATTCATAATCTTAAGTAAGTCATATAGTATAATTTTAATGTTACATTGACATCATTAATGATTTTCTATCCAAGGATATCACATTACTTATACATTTTATAGTTAAAATGGTATGATGTAACTCTTTTATTTATTTACATGCTAAAATAAAAGCTAAGATTCTTATTTTTAAAAAGCATGACCAATAATTTGGACCAAGAGCTTTACAGTTACTGAAATGAGATTTACATTGATTACATGTTTCATTTACCTAAAAATTATAAAAGTAATTGCCCGTCGCTTATGAAAATTTTGATTTAATAAATTATTTTGTGCATGTTATTTATTTGCTTCGAATTTTATATTGATTAAACTGGTTTTAATTAACACATCAATATTACTCTAACATAAGTATTGTATTTTAGTGTTTTGAAATTGAAAGTTATTTCTTAATTGTGATACACTATAGATTGCTGTGATGGTGGTGATGAATATAATAGTACAGCCGATTGTATCAATACATGCCTGTAAGTACCAGTCTGAGTAATTAATATACTTGCATGTTTCTTGTATCTTATTTTGTATGTTAGTAAAATTATAACATTTATCACTTACTAAAAACTCTTATAGATCCTAATTATTTTCCACTTTTGTAATGGATATTTATCAAACTTATGGGAAAACTGTTGAACTATAATGGACCATATCTATAATAATAAAAGAAGATGTGTGTATCATCTGTGGTGGAAAATCTAAGCGATGTACAGCCATAAAATTTGCCATCGGCTGCCAAAAATGTACAGTCACATGTGATATCACTCCATGCAACAACGGAGATTTATGTCCGCATAATTCATTAATTAATATCTCATTTTTCTTGGACATTATATTATATGCTTCATAAAAAGTTTCTAATGTTGTTATTACACAGGGTAATTTTTTTGCCGAACTTTAACAATTCCCTCCTTCAATCATACATTAGGCTCCCTCCTCTCTAATGTTGCTAATTTCATTCTAGGAAGTATTCTTTAGTGGGGGTTTTTTTGTATAATTTGGATATGATCTTTTATATCCCACAGGTGTCTGTAATTTGGTAGAAGTTCTATTATTATTTTTTTCCATCTCCAGATTCCAATGTGGTTGAAATGCTTGCACTGTGCATCGCCATCTTTAATGCAAATGAGAAGAAGAAAGGCGAAGCAGAGTGACGTCCAATCTTATAGTCATCTGATTGGTTCACACTCAGAAATTGAGCAATTTTTATTGTCGAGTTCAGTTATCCTTGTCCAAAATGCCAAGAAGAAAAAATTTGAGGGCTGTAAAATGTTATTTAAAACTGATATCCTTTTGACTTCTTTAGAGTGTGTTTACTCTTGAGAAACCAATTTGTACATTTTTTGCCAATTTTCAGGCAAATATACAAATCTCTTGATGTTTAAGGAGAAATTCCCCCCTCCCCACAGACACACACACATTTTTTTAATGAAAATAGCTCACTCGGCCCAAAATTTTAAATTCATATGTTGATAAGTTTTAATGTGTTGTTTTATTTACTTATTGGCAATTTGGAAAAGATTCTCTGGCAATATCATAAAAATCAACATTTGCATATGATCCTCGTTATATTTCATTTTACTGTAAAGACATTTTCAATTTTTGCAATCTGTTTGCATCAACTAAGATTTTGTTAATAATTTTATGTTTTATATAAGAAAATTTCTTTTCAAACATATAGTTAATGAAATAAAGAGTTATTTTCAAGAAATACATATAAAACAATGATTTAGGCTCTGGAAATATAGCCATTTTGCCAGGATATATTAAAATTTTATGTATTCCCATATATAAATATGGTATTATAATTTTATTAAAAATGCATGAATGTCATTATCTTTAGTGTAAACTTATGTTCTATCAAGCCTCATTAATCAACTTCTTTCATGTTATGACCCTATTTCATAATTTTTTTTCTTAGCATCTAGGTCTTATTCTAATTTAATTACATATCATATATTTTTAATAATATATAATTTTATTAAGTATAATTTTTCATTGAAAATAAAGCTTCATGTAATTCATTTATGCTTAAAAATTGAATTATAATTTTCTACAACAACACTAGAACATTCCAGTAGATTTTAGAAAAGCGTTCTGAACTAAGAAAATAAACCTTATTCCCAAAGTCCCAAACATTCCGGATAATAGATCCCTTACTTGTATTAGATTTTTAATATGGAAGAATAAAGTTTGAAATCATTCAGTATAATAGAATATATAATAAGAATATTCAAATAAGCACAAAAAGGCTTGTAATTTTATTCCCTTTATCTTTTAAATCTGTTTGTCCATTTTTAAATTTCCTAAAACTTTGGGAAAGGAAAATAACTTTTAAAACTTAGTTTCTTGGTTCATATTTCTAATTTGGCTATTGCAATTTGCTTTAGAGATTTTTCTAGTATTTTGGATTATGTGCATTATTTGAATTTGTGTATTTTAATTACTTTAAATGCATTAAAATTAATTTTTTGCATTATTTAAATTGCGACCACAATCGTAAAATATATAACCTGCACATAATTTCCTGTATCTGTTATTTCAGGACTGTTTCCAGTATTGATATGGTTATCAATAAAACTTAAAAATGCTGATGTTTGTTGAAATCTTTACTCTTATTTCACACTATTTCTATATACAGTGACAGCTCACTGTTTTTAAAATAGTACAACTAATAAGTAAAGTTATATTTAGCAAGGAATGCACATTCATTTGAATGTGTTACATATATCTACAAAAGTAACTAATTACACATATAGCTTCTCAATACAAAACCTTCATTAGATTTATAAAAAAAGCAGCCAAAAATAATTTTAATTATTTTAAGGGCAATAGGAATACTAAAAAATAATTGCTCCATTACACTGAAATGTATTATGTATCAACAAATAATATATATATTGTGCAAAGGATAAGAAAAACTTGAGCAACTTATTTAAGCACAAATAAAAGAAATGATGCCACATACATCTGTTTCAAGATGCACTGCTGTTTTCTGGTGCTATATTTTCATATTAGTTCCATATTTTACAATTTTGCAAACAAATTAGAAGTATTATTACTCAACCTCACAAAATCTTTTAGTGACACAAAAATATTTCCTTTGTAATAATTAAAATTCAATTTACTAGATTTTACTACACTGTTTTGCTTTTAAATACCATTCATATGAAGTATTGTACATACTTTATGTTAATTGTGTTGTCGCCATCAGTATTATCACATTTTAGTATATAGTGTACTGGTACTTTTTATACAGTGAACTTGGAAGACAGGCTATTGAAGAGAAACAAAAGCAGCAGGAGTTATATGAGAAAGGGTTTGCCTTGTGGCAACAATATGCCCTACAAGGAAAGCAGATTAAAGAAAATAATAAGGTATTTTTTTTAAACTAATGTTAAATGTGTAAATATTAAAATTTGATCTTAAACTATTTGATATTTTCCTTTATTCTGGGACTTTATGAAGATTAATAAAGTAATACATTTAAAATAAATTGCTCAAACTGCTCAAAAATAGAAAATAAAGTAAATTTTTCCTTAAATACACTGCAAAAAAAAAAAAAATTAATAAAAGTATCAACTACTTTCAAAATCAAAAACAGCCTCCTTCAGGATTTAAACTTTCTAGGTTGAGAGATGCTAGCTTACCTTAGCATAGCTCAGCTGCCAAGTGTTCCAATTTTCCCATATTTGTTCCATTTTCTTAGTCTTTGTTCCGGGAATCCGAATTTGGACCAAAATTGCCTTTTCAACTCCATAGCACTTGGGTTTTTTTTTTTATGCAAATCAGCATTTTTTTCATTTGCATTAAGGCATCTACATGTCATGAAAGTTATGACTTCAGAAATCAATCACGAATGTCATGAAATTAGAAACGAATATCACAAATTTTGAGACCAGATTTTTTCCATTCTTGCATCTGAAATCCTTTTCTCTGCAATTGCGAAATCAGCACTCGTAAATGGTGATTATTCCCACAGCTTCACAAAGGTGAGAGATAGCCAATGATTATCTAATTAATGTGGAAGAACCACATTTGCATTGACTAAAATTTTTATAATTATTTCATGCTATATAAAAGAAATCTATTTTTTAAATGTATTATTAATGAAATGAAAGGCTATATTACAGAAATACCATGATAAACTGCATTTGTGCATGATTCTCCATATATTTTGTTTATGGATGTCATGAAACCAAAAAAGATCCAATACCAAATAACCAATATTATCGGATTACTGCAGAACAGATATATTGCTATTATAACCTGTAACAAATTCATAATTGCTGTAAAATTGCATATTATACTTATTTCAACCAAAATTAACTAGACACCTTCATAAATATTAAAAAATAAAAACATTTATAATACACATGTTAATAAATAATTTATATTAATTTGAACAGAGTGAAAAAATATTTCTATAGGGAATAGGAAAAAATTATTAAATAATAAAATTTCGGATTGCAATCATGGATATAAAAATATAGAAATACATGAATAAAAAAAATCATACCATACATCAAAACTTTTCTATCAGTCGTACTACTACTGAGATATATTTGTGCACTGATAATAATTATATCTGTGCTGGCGAATTGCAGTAGACAATATTTAATAATCTTCTCTACACTTTTGGTAAATACCATTTGTAGCAGGAAACATTCACGGCAACCTTTCAGAAATTATCTGCTGCTGCTGTGGTTACACAATAGTTCAATGAAAAATTGCTGAGTAAGCAGAAAATGGAAAAGAACGGCTATGTACTATGTATGCGTCAACTGATGAATAAACCGAAAGCAAACCCATTGCGAGTATGGTGGCCAACAAGTAGGGGCAAAAGAATGCTTTGCATACAAACTCGGGAGACTTAATCCCCGGATCAATAACTTCTAAAATATGGAGTGGGAGAGGGGCACATTTACCACATAGGAGCCCAAAAATTTTATTGGCACAGGTCGCGAGCCTGTGTCTCCAATCCAACCCCAATAAAATGTTGTAATTTATGTAACTAAACATGCTGTAGCATACTGCGGGGTATGCTATACTACTTGAAATATCAGTTACTATACACTGAAGTATTTAAGAAATTCTTTTATAGAAAAGAATCGCTATTCCAGTGTGGATACGAACAACGAACCACCTATCTACGAACATGCTGCTTTGCCAGCCGGTTCACTTGATCTATTCGGGGATCACACTCTTACTAGTATCTAGGGGGACCCCTCTCCACACGAGGGCTCTGATAATGTCATGATCACAAAAATTATATCTATATTATTTTTCACTACAATGTGTAAATTTAAAAATTTTGTGACCATTGAGCCATAAATAATACCTCTTCAAGAAGCAATTAAGATTAATCTCTTCGCATTGAAAAACAGAATATTAAAGAAGCCTCATCGTATTGTTAAAAAATCATTCAGTGGTTTATTTTCTTTTCAAGAAAGGTTATTTATTCTGCAGTATTTTTCATATATTTGACTATTCCTAATAAAGATTTTCCTTTTTTCAGAAGCATCGGCTTTTTTAAATATAGCAATGTATAGATGCTACAAAATAAATAATTTTGAAATTTTATTTTTTGTTTTCCATTTTGAAGAGGAGGGGGGCCATAGCAAAAATAAATTATGCAGAAATATGTCATCCATAAACTGAGGGGGAGTGGGTTGACCAGGCTACTTATACTCAAGAAAAAATACTTATTGATAATCTTCTACAAATAATCGATAATGCAATTAAAGGTCTTGAACAAAGAAACTTCATAACTGATCATGAAATAAAGCCCACCTACAAGATAAAAGAAAAACTGCTTTCTGACAAACCAAAATTAATGAAACAACAATCATTATTTCAAATCTTTAACTGAAATGATAAAATGCAATCTTTTTTTTTTTTTGTATATCTTTTATTTGTTTTCTTCCATATTTTTGTATTTAATAATATTTTTTAATTGGTGAACTTAACTTTTTGTCATTATTTTTATTTAAAATAGTGCATTTAGTTAATATTAAGTTTGAATTTTTGCCAAATTCTCTATAATCTGTAAAATTCCAAAATTTGGAATTGGCAAACTCTGGACGAGTCTGAATTTCAAAAGGTTGTACTGTATATGCAAACAAAATTGTTTACAAATATAGAAAATTTGGAATTACTTTGAATGCTTTTTTTCATTATCATGTATTCACAGTAAATTTCAATTAAATTTAAAATTATTTTATATTAGTGTTAAAATAGCAGTACGCAGTACCTGGATTCTTCATAAAGAAAACGGGAAAAACCTGGAAAACTCAGGGAATTTCATTTTGAAAATTGGGTATGAATCCTGTTTAAAAGATCATGTAAAGTGGACTTTGATGTTTTGGGGTACTTTTTCCTCATTAATAATTTTGCGTGAATATTTTCATGTCACACCAATCAGTTTTGTAGATGCCTGCCACATCTTAGCATGTAAAACATTTTAATAACTAACTTTCCTTGTATAACTAAAGATTTAGCTTTCATATAACTAAACATTTATTTTCTCCTAATATCTGTAGGTGCAACTAGAAAACCTGAAGAAAGTTCTAACTGAAGAAGAAAAAGTGAAAGCAGAAAAGGAAGGTAAGTTACATAATTTTTTATCTATCCAGTAAGCTATCCATGTTATCCTTGGCCTAGTAGTTACTGTGTTCACCATTGAATTATAGGTAGTCAAGCTGAAGCACAAACTTATTCCTGCACTCATATGGTCTTGCAGGCTACTTCTTAAATTAATTTTATCTAAATCATTTCTAGGTTTGAAATATTTCTTATGGATATTTCTCTTTTTGGTTTTTAAATAAAGTCAGAGAGAAATGTCTATATTTTTATCAATTACATATCATTGTTATCTGTTATAGCTGTGAAAAATGATGCTGAAGATAAAGAAAAAGCTGCTCTGTCCGTCTATAAAAGTTTAAAAGATGGTAATATTCTCATTATATTTCTGTGTTCCAAGATATTTTTTAATTTGACTGCATAATTTGAAGAAACATGTTTATAACAAACTGTTGGTATTGGCCTCTTTGTTTCAAGAGGGCAATATGGGACCTAAAAACAAAGGTGTATGTGCACATTTTGATTTTTTTTTTTTTTTAAATTTGCTTATGTTTTTTTTTAAATATATCACACTTGACCAGGGGCGGCATTTCAGAATTCCATTTGGGGGTGCGAGATTTGTATGTATGGAAATCCACAATATGGAATAAATAAAATGTTTGTTAACGGGGGGGGGGGGATCACAAAATTGAATTGATGTTGAGAAAAATAATTGTTGTTAACATAATTTTTGTACATAATTGTGTTAACATAATTTTTGTACATAATTGTGTTAACATAATTTTTCTAAATTCAAATATCTATATTTAGTTACCTTTTATTGAAGTTTTAAACGTCGGTTCTTAGTCTAGAAGAAGAGAAAATTTTGTTACAATATCATCATAATCCAGTGGTATATCTTGTTCTATAGCTAAAACAGCTGAAGATGAAAGTCTTTCTTGTCCCATTGTACTGCGAAAATAATTCATTCTCCTAAGACACTAAAAAGACCTTTCACAACTGAGTTGATTGGCACAGTCAAAAACAATTTAACTAATAATGTTATGACAGGACACACATTTTTTAAATTCCGCTCTTTAAAATAATCCAGGCGACATTTAAAATTGGGATGGTCTATATTTTAATTTTTCACCATTCAATAAAACAGTCGCAATTCACACAGCAATTCCTCTTTCTGGAAGTCATACAGAGGCTGTTCACACATATTTTAGACGATGTATATTGTATTCACAAAACTAAATTACATAAAATTCTTGTGTTTTAAATGTTCTATTTGACATCCCTTATTCTGAACTATCTTTCGACACCGCAATTTCCAGGATAATAATGCCTTTTGAAGTGTCAGAAGAGGTATTCTATCCCATTCCTCCTGAACAGCTTTCCAGAGTCCTGTAAGAGTTTTAGGACGACGTTTGGATAATGCAGATTTTAAAAGTCCGAAAGCACAAAAATCCATAGGTGATACATCGGGAGATTTAGTAGGGATATCAGTGAAGGGTATGGCCTTGATACCAGTTTTTTGTTCCATTTCTTTTAGGAAATTTACAGTGGATTTTGATGTGTGACTGCTATAGCTTTGTCCTGATGGAGTCTCACAGATTGATGGCACTGTGGGTAAAGCGATGGTATTTCATTCAGAAAAATTGGCGATAAAATATGTTCCTGATAGTATTTGGAGTTAATCTTGACATTTTTCCCCACTCTCTTTATTTTTAACTTGCCATCATAAGAAAAACCAGCAACAATCATGAATCCCTTAGAAAAACTTTCTTTCGATTCTTTGAACCATGTACTTAAATTTTTTTCTCCCCTTTTATGATAATAAATGGCTCTTTTTTTGTTGCAATCATTTAAATACACCCATGATTCATCTATTGTGACAATTGTTTTCCATTTTTCTTTGGATAAGTGTTTCTCATATAGAATTTTGCAGCGTGTCCTGCGTTCAGCGATATGATTTGGAAGACGACGATGCACATTGCGTTTTTTCGCTTTCTTAAGATTTAAATCAACGTTTATCATTTTGTTTACAGTGGACACCGAGCATTTTAATGATTTTGCAACTGTCCTTTGACTAGGGGGATTTTCTATTAACATTAAACAACGTACCTTTGCAATAGTCGAAGATGTCCTTTTTTTCCTTGGATACTTGTTTGGAATTTTTGTCCCACTTGAGGCTCCAATTTGACGTTTTTTTCCTTTCCTGTTGACGATATTACCTATCGACGCTTTAGATATCACAAAACCATGACTCTCACATCGTTTTTGGATAACAGAGTATGCATATTTCTCTTCGGAAAGAGCATAAATGTAGCTTTCGAACCACTGTTTTGTTAAAAACGCCATTTTTGAATAAAAACAAAACTTTCAAGCGGCAGACGATAATTTTGACTTTTAAAAACATAGTACAATTGGAATTATTTCTTTTGCAGCAAACGATTTTTTATTACCGCTTACCAAAATCGTCTAAAAAATGTGCGAACAGCCTCTGTATACTTTGCATATGGTTGAAACATTTTCGACAATTTCGTTTTCGACATCTGATCCAGATAATACTGAACTAAGGGCAAACAAAACAGATATACTTTTCTCATTAATTCTTGTCTCAATTTCATTAGATACTGAATCTATAATTTCATATTGAATATTGATTCTGTGATATGATTTAATATCATCATGGGAATTTTTTTCACCGCCTCCAAATTCGCTTGGAATTTTTTTATGCCTCTTCAGTTTTGGTCCAGAATAAGAATTTTTTCGCAAAGTTCTGTCACAAAACTCCACACTTGATTGAAATATGCATCAGTACGAAAAGAACTAACAGTTTCAATAGTAGCTTTAGCAGCTTGCACACCCTGAAAATTAAGCTCAGACGACTGAACATGCTTTGAGAGAGTATTGCATTGATCAAAAACACTGTTCAATACAAAGGAAGTGAACAAAAATTCTAACCATGTCATGCATGTATGCATGTTAAAAGGGCTTCGGTTCTTCCACCATTGAGAGAATCATTTTCCAATAATTCTCCCAGTGTTAAAATCACCCATTCAAAATTATCAAGTAGTGCTTTTATGGCTTTAACTCTGGAAAACTGCCTCATATCACTTAGTGATTGTACAGTTGAAGAGCCTCCAGAAAAAGTATTTGTTGATGAGCGAATTTTTTTTAAAATAGCATGTCTTTTATACGATGTTTCTATGAAAGAATATAATGTATTGAGCTGCTGAAATATATTTCTAGCGGAAGGAATGGATGAGCATGCACTAACTACACATAAATTTAATCGGACACATAAAATTTTCAAGTGAAAAGGATAACATCACCCCAATCTTTTCAAGTTGAAAAGGATTCATTCCAGCAGGATGTGGGAACTTCACTTTAAAGGTTGGAGCTTTTGAAGTTCCATAGCGTGTAAAAACTGACCAGTGGACAGTCGATAAAAAAAGGGAGAAGCCGATAGACGAAAAAATTGGGGGCGCGACCGCGCCCCCTATTTGCCGCCCCTGCACTTGACCATTTATAAATATTTTTTTCTTTAAAAGTTTCATATTTCAAATTTTTCTTCCTAATGTGATGATTTAATTTCAAGAACTCATAAAGTTTAAGAGACTTTAAATGTTTCAACATTATGTTTCTCTTCTAAATGTAAACATTCACATTGCATAGCAGGCAGAGATATAAATAGATTGTAAATTAGAATATTGCATACCTTTTAATCATCCTTATTCTTTTGAATTTAATACTTATTCGCCTCTGCTTCTTAAGCTGAAGGTATCTTTTAATTTGACTGATATATATTTAATTGTGAAGGAAAAATTATGAAAAAGCAAAAAATATCCTTGTATTCACTTTTTACAATGCTTTTAGCATCAGACTTTTGCAAATGTTTGAATCTTGTTGGTGTAATACAAAATTCCTCTGAATTTCATTGGGTCACAGAGCTATGATAAATTCCTCTGAGAAGAAAAATCCTCTCTCTTTGATAAAAAAAATTCCTCCAGTTAGACATCATTCACACATATATTAAATCACTGTAAAGTAAATGTTTGTATTCTGTTAAGAATATAAAAAACTGGTGATTTTAATGGATTGTTGTCTCATATAGGTTTTGTAGAACTTTCAAAAGCAAGTTAATGATTAAAAATCATGGAAATTTTTAGGGGTACACTAGTGTCATGTTGGCAACCTCTGGCAAAATAAATAGTTCATAAATAACTCTTATCATGAACTATAAAGATATTTTGTTTAATAGTTGACCTACTTATGTAGCAATTATAATGATTCATTAAATTGTTACTGTAAAACAGGTTAACCTACATTCGTGCAGAGAGAAGTACTAGAGAAAACGGAATGTGTGGTAATCTAGGTGAAAGTAGTTGTAGAGTAGACCTGAAAATTCATATTTTTGCTTAGTAGCAAGTGGCCAGTAGGCAGTTTTAGTTTAATGACCACTCTATCACAGAAGTTTTGTAAAATTAATAAGTATGGTTATATATACTTAATATGTAATATATGTACATATGTATATATATATATATATATATATATATATATGTAGAGTATGAGAATTGATAAGCAAAGAAATGCACAGTTATTAAATTTCTAGAAAGTTTTTCGTTTATATCAGAATAAGGGGCAGAAGTTGTGGCCGGTTAATTGTGTCATTTAATTTCCAAACTTAATTGCTTAATCGACCTGTGGTGAGTGCCTATTTTTAGGTCTATTGTAGAATATGTATTTAACATAACTAGACACATGACAAGTAGAATATGTATTTAACATATCTAGACACTTATTAAGCTCATTATAGTTGCAAGAGCTATCAAGAGTGTATTTACTTAACATGACTGGCACTTATTTTGAGGCCCCTTATTATCTGCCTGGCATCTGTCTAAAAGATTAATGGTTTCATCATTCCTGCCACTGACAACTAAAGTGACTATTTTGAAGGAAAGGCAACTATGATGACTTTTTTAATCAAAATACACTTCAAAACAACTATTTTTAGGAAATAAAGCTACTCTTTTGTCTACTGGTGACTATTTTTAAAAAATCACTCAGCATTATTGGTTTACCAAATTTTTAATCTCGCCATGTGTCTTGTGCTAAACAAAATCCCATCTTGGCAGAATATCAGAATTTTAAATGGCTTTACACTGTCATAGAAAATGACTATAAAATAATTCCAAGTCACCAGAAACCTCATTACTTTCTTGACCCTGCTCCTTTCCCCTTCCCAGGGAACTTTGAAGAGAAAACCGATCATTTAGCTTCTGGAGGACATTTGTTGCGTGATTATTAATGCTTGTATTTATGATGGATAATGTCACTTTCACCCTATTGCTGCAACATATGTTTGAAACATGGATTTTAATATGAAGTCATGTGTTTATATTCTTTGATTATGATATTTTTTGTTCTACGCAGTTTTAAAAAGGTATTGTCGATACATCTATTGATTACAGATTTTTGATAATTATCTAATTCTCTTTGAGAAAATGGCCGATTTAGTGTTTTATTTATTGATGTAATGTCAAGATACCGGTGAAACTGTATGTTTCTGGTTATAAGAAGAAATTTATAAAGAATCGCTGTCTCCATCAAATGATCCAAAAAAAAAGCCTGATAATATTTACAATAGCTAAGCGTATATAAGACATCAATGTTGCACAATTGGCAGAGATTCTGCAACTTCATTTCACCAGTCCCCTTCCCCCTTATTCGTGGTTTTAATATACAGTGTCCCAAAAAGATTGAAACGTGCTTTAATTCTTTACCTATTGGAGTTAAGTGGGCAATGTAAATTGCAAAAATGTTGAAAGTAAAGTAGGAAATAAGACTGTGTTAATGAAATAGAGCTCCCATTAATTTTCAAAAAGTTGCACTTTTTAAATTTTTATAGGACCCCCTTAGACAAATTTGGTCAATCAGAAAATTTTTATTTTTAATACAACAAGATCATTAAAACAACCTGCATATCTGTATCTTTAAAATTGAGCAAGTTATATTTAATTCAAAATTGAAACATTGTGAATGGGGACCATATGTCAAATTAGAAATGTAAATTTGTGACATATCACAAAAAAGATAAAACTGGATGATAATACATAGAATACCCAACTGCATAGTGAGTACCACTGCTTTATATGATCTCTGTCTGTTTAATGCTTTATTTAGATGCATTTGTGATAAAAAATTTTGACACATTTTAACATATTTTTGATCTAAACAAATTCCATTGTCAATTTGTTTATGATCCCTATTTTCACTGATGAAACAGAGAGGGCAGTTAGTTCTTTCGCATTTTTAAAGAGGGGAGATTGTTTTTTATGTTCCTGTTCTTACAGTGTTAAAAGGGTTCAGTTATATTTCATAGTTTATGAGCGAATGGTAAGATAACCAAGTACCTGTCCCTTCTGTATACAAACAAAAAAACAGTTTGTGCTACTGGCCGGATTTTGGATAATTCTGAATTTCGGGCGTCTGGAGTTGGGATGTTATATTGTGTGTATATATATATATACACACAATATATATACACACAATGTAGACACTCAATGTATATATATATATATATATATATATATATATATATATATAATTTTAAATTTTCACATAGTTTATACCTAATTCTAGATCTGTTTCTGCCTTTTAAGACAAATAACAATTTTATATGCTAAGAATTTGCAGAATGATTCACAGGAAATGAAACATCTGTGAAATTGGCAGAATTTTACAATTTTTAAGTTATTAACATTCTTGACTAGTTTTTGCACAATCCTAGATCTGTAACTCCTATTTAAGACAGCATGTGACTTTGTGCACTAAGGTTCCATGTTCTGAACCACGATATATACATACATACATACATGCAAAGTTAAAAATACATTACATAACAGTAAAAATGAGACACCAAGGAGGAGTGGACAGAAAGTGGTGAAAATCGGCAAACTGAGAGACAGCAACGAACAATAAGTGATGTTTATTACAACATGATATACCTATACACTGAGCGATAACACCATCTGATCAGTAGGTTGTAGGGCCACCATGGACGGTGATACAGGCAGCAACACGTGTCTAGGTACCGAGTCAATAAGCGTGCAGATGGTGTCCTGAGGGATGGCTTCCCATTCTTTGTCAACCATTTGCAAGAGTTCATCTTCTAAACGTGGCGGTGGCAATGCACACAAGCGACATTCAATCACTTCCCAGACGTGTTCAATTGAAGATAGAACAGGGAAGACTGGTGGCCAGGGAAGCACCTGTGTACCTTGCAAGGCATGTTTGCTGATGCGTGCTATGTGTGGCAGTCCACACATGCTGATGTCACTCTGGCCATACCAGCACCCCTCAAACGTGCCATATTCCCTTGTTTCAACCATTATTGCCACAGCTGGTGCACCGTGGACGTGTGTAGGTGGCTATCTACTGAGATTTGACATATGGACCAACCTGTCCTTCTGAGTCTGATCACCATACCTCTCGTGAAATCATCTGTCTGCTGGAACTGCCTCAGTTGGTAATGGCCTGACATTCTCTGCTATTACACGTTTCCTCTGAAACAAAAAAATTTGCAAAATGATTTCCCTTGGCAGACAAAGTAGCCCGACTATTGCCGATTCTGCAGGTTCCTTCCATTATATCTCACTCAACATGCACAGGACAACTGTGCCTTTTGCATCATTTACATAACTCTGTGAGCTGTGTCTACCCTGCAATTTGCATATTTTTCTGCCCACTTCTTCTTGGTGTCTCATTTTCACCGTCACTTAGTGTGTTATATTGTCGTAGATTTCCATCACGAATAATTTTTCATGATTTATTTAAAATTGTTGTAAATAAAATCAGCGTTACAAATATTTTCATTCATAGAACAACAAAAGAAACAAGAAGAAATAGATATGCTTCTTCACCAAGAAAAAGAGAAAAAAATAGCAGAAGAGGCTTTTAGAGAGCTGGATATTAATCAAGATAATGTGTAAGTATTCATTAAACTTTATTTGAACTCGCATAAATTTCTACGATTTTCTTTTAAAAATTACTTAATTTTCAGATGTCCAGGTAAAAATCATATATAGTCTATTTTCGATATATGTTTTAAAAGTGGATTGTCTATTTTAGCCAATCTAACTTGCCTTTCTCTTGTGCAAAATAATTAATTTGTATTATACTGCAAAAGTTAATGTTTAATATACACGATAGTAATAGTTAGCCGTCTAACCTGTATCAACAGGAAAAAATGTAAAACTTGGATCTGCTTGACAGGACCTTCATTGTTCTTGATTCTGTATCATGCATTAAAATAATTATTTCTTGTAGCATATGTAGTTGTACCTATGAAAATTGAGATTTCGGAATAATATGAGCAACTGAAAATTTATTTGAAGTCGACATTATCAAAGGAAAATTAATTAGGAATGTTTTCTTCTGTATTGCACTGAATCACTTCAAAATTAAAGCATAAACACACATGATTTTTCATAAAATGAATGAATTTACCAGTCAAAATGCTATCTACTGGTTATTTTACACAAACTTCGGTAGATTTTTGTAAAAAAAAATAATTTCATTAATATTTTTTAACAGTACTCATAATTGGCTCCTTTGTATGCTCTGTGGCAGAAGTGTGATGATGTAGTTCTAAGTATGGGCGATTAGCCACACTCATATCCACCAATGCATCTCCTCAGTTACAGCCATACCCATCCTTTAATGATGGCATAGAAATGGTGAATATGAGTATAGTTTCTTGGAAGGAAAATCCTCCAAACAGGAGATGCAACTTCTTGTGCTTCAAAGAAGCTGTATGGCAATATCAACACTGTTTGTCAATTGCAGTGTACTGGATGAGATAAATGTGTTATGCTTAATGTTTTGGTTACTAAATAATAGCTTGCAACAAAGATAAATAGTATTTTCAGCATTTTAAAAATGCTTATGTAAAAAGTTCATTTATCTGGGAATCC